>JACEVL010000274.1:52500-80300 GCA_020284085.1 Aporrectodea caliginosa | reverse complement strand
TTTGATATCGACTGCCCATATCAACTGTTCCATTAACAGTCGTCTGCCTGACTGCCTGACATCAACGGCCTATTGGGATCTCGCCATTAACACGGTCTGGTCTGCTCATGCAACAGCCCTGCACCATTGGGATGGTCACGTTCATGCACCGGCACGGCCCATTGATTGATTGTCGCCGTTCATGGTTCATTGACATTGGGATCGTCAACTGCCCATGCAATAATCACCGTTGTGTCGTTGTCGACACAAACAGCGACCTACTTGCGAGTTATCGCGCATTGTCCAGAGGGAACTTGATGTCATCCGTTGATTTCGCAGTTGATTTCGTTCGTAGGTTGCCGTTCCACGTGAATATTTAGACGCCGCAGAATAGCGCGGCACCTTTCTGCGTATACTGTCATTCAGCTGACGTACATCGCCGGGAGCCCGGCAGCGTCATCACCAGTTCGAAACGAATTGCCAGCATCATTGGTTAATATTTATTTTATCGAAGTTTCGACGGGCGTTGCCATTTGTTACGACAGCCACCACAAGCAACAGAAGAAATATCAACAGCTGTGAGCATGGGTGTCATTACACGCCACTGAATGATGAGTTAAACCTGCGGTTTCAGTGAATTGAATGTTTTCAGGCAAGAGTGCTATATTATCATTGGCATCACTTTTTGCCGATTATCGCTATATCGAGTACACTGACCGAACAGCCCGCGGGATGATTGCGGCGACACCATATACGAGGCTGTGAAAAGGGAGTCGTTACCATACCATGGCTGCCCGGTTGTAGATAGCTTCCTTCCTCACTGTTTTATTAACTATAAACTAGTCTGTTTCTTATCGTCATACAGCCTAGTTTTCGACTGGGTGTTATATAAACAGCCTAACATAATTTATATAATCTGCGATCTGAAGTTTTTTACATTGTATCGGTTTTTTGATGATGATGGTCTCTGCATGGTTTTTCTACAATGTGGATGCTTATAATGTATGTATAATGTATGTTAATGTTGCACCTTTTATAAGCATGATAAAGCAGGTCTGTTTTTGGCAGCCATGGGAGAGGATTGACCTAGTGGACATGATAGTCTATTGGTTGGAGTGCTTGCCTTGTATTGTGAAGGGTATGAGTTTTAGCCTCCTCCCCTGAGATGGTTACATGTAGGGAAATGATCAAGTCCTTCACTCACAAAAGCCATCAACTGATGCGTGGTAATAAGATAGCATTGCTTAATAAATCCATAATAATGGGAATAATGATGATAGTGAGGATATAGTCTGTTTGAACCTATGAAAGAGGATTGACCTATGGGCATGATTGAAATTATTGGGAAAATGTATCTTGTGGCAAGGAAACTCGATTACCTTTGAGTTGCATTTCAAATGCATGTAGAGCTATTAAAGCCAGATTGTCCACTTAGTTATATAAATTGTAATTAGACATTTATATAGCACCTTGAGAAGAGCAGAACGGATCAGAGATGCTTCCTGCACTGGACTGTATGACATTAAATTTAGTTAAGAACTAGACTAGTTTATATCAGTTAGTAAAACAGTGAGGAGGAAGTATCTACAACCCTGAGGCAGCCATGGGTATGAAGTGTTAGCGACCTCATTTTCACAGCCTCGGCATATGAGAACGGGTGGCCAGTCCTCTCCCTCGCCGTGTCATCTTCCCACTGCTAGTGTTCAGTCAGTGTACTCGTTATAGCTGATAATCAGCAAAAGAGTGATCGTAGTAAGGGGAGGGGGATAGTATAAAGGATAACACTCTTGCCTGAAGTGCTCATGGACCCGGTTCAATTCCCTTAAGGCCACCTTGGGTTTAGCTCATGCTTTCATTCCCTAGGTGGCATTAAAAGTACAATGACATTGCACCTTGCATGGCTGCAACTTTGTTGATATATTTCTTCTGTTATCTGTGTTCTTGTGAATTGTGTTTAACCGTCACAACATGTAAATGTACAGCGCAGTGCGTTTGTCAGGCGCTTCATTAAAGAATAAATATTATTATTATTAGTGAATGCTGTGAATAGACAAACGAATGAATTCGTTTCAGACTGAGTCGACGAGCGCCGACGGAAAACAGGTTCAGCTTCTGCCGAACTACGACGTGTACGTCAACAAACTGAATCTTCAGATAATCGTCAACGAGGCGTTGTCGCATAAGGAAGGTGCCGCGCTGTATGTTCTGCGGCGTCTCATTCCGCTCGTCTTCACGTGGAACGAGCTGGCCTGCTCCCGCGGACAGGGACTCAACTGCAAGTCAACGGATGACATCATCAACAAGTTCCCTCTGGACCCAATGCGCGTGCTCGCCTGCAAAGGTAGGTCTTGTTTGTGTGTCGATCCTGGGACTATAGTAGCATGTTGTTCTGACACAACGAGCAGTTGTTGCATGGGCAGTTGACGTTGTCCAATGTCCAATGGGCCGTTGTTGCATGGGCAGTTGACGTTGTCCAATGTCCAATGGGCCGTTGTTGCATGGGCAGTTGACTTTGTCCAATGGGCAGTTGTTGCATGGGCAGTTAACATTGTCCAATGGGCAGTTGTTGCATGGGCAGTTGACATCCAATGGGCCGTTGTTGCATGGGCAGTTGACGTTGTCCAATGTCCAATGGGCCGTTGTTGCATGGGCAGTTGACGTTGTCCAATGGGCAGTTGTTGCATGGGCAGTTGACGTTGTCCAATGGGCAGTTGTTGCATGGGCAGTTGACGTTGTCCAATGGGCCGTTGTTGCATGGGCAGTTGACGTTGTCCAATGTCCAATGGGCCGTTGTTGCATGGGCAGTTGACGTTGTCCAATGGGCAGTTGTTGTAGAGTATGCAGTTCTTGTAGAGTATGCAGTTCTTGTAGAGTATGCAGTTCTTGTAGAGTATGCAGTTCTTGTAGAGTATGCAGTTCTTGTAGAGTATTCTGTTGACATCGAGTGTGCATGCCTAGGGTGTGTATTATGAGTTTCTAAGAGATGGCTCAAGTAAACTGCCTAATTTTTCTTGTTAATGCCTGAAGTTTTACTTAGCAGTTGAGGTACAGTTTGAGGAACAGTGTGTCGTTGACACTTCCGAGTATTTTATCCTATTTTTTATACACTGCATCAATCCAGGCTTTCAGTATTCATTGATTTGTCTGATATGTTGGAATGTTGGTTTCACTTACTTCGGTCGGCAGCGCCTATGAATGAATAACTGAGAGGTACTTTAAAAGATGTTCAATTACAAATTCAGTGGGTGGAGATTGATTGTCGCGTTGGTTGAAGTTAAGTCATAATCTGTTTGCAAATGCATAGAAACCAATAATAATATCTTTTCTTTCATGAAGCGCCTGACAAACGCACTGCGCTGTACATTTACATGTATTAAATGACAATTAAACAATTCACAAGAACACAAATGACAGAAGACATAAATCTTAACTACTAAGAGAACAGACAGCCTGCAATACATGAATTGAATTGAGACTGTGACTATGTAAACGTTATTTTTTATTATTATTAATTAATAATTTCTTTGGCAACAGAGTGTAGGCCCAAGACATAACTATTGACAACGGGAAACAAAACCCTCTGAGATTCTAGTTTTAGGTATGAACAGAAAAAGGCAATTGGGTTGATTAGTGATTTTAATGAAGATGATGATGATGATGATGATGATGATAATAATAATAATGATAGTGGAGTTGACTGCTGGACTCTCAAGCAAGAGGTCAGAGTTCAATCCCGCCAGGGCAGAACTTTGGTTCGAGGCGTCTGCATCACCTGCACCCTTTAGGCAACACAGCTATTATGAGTAAACTGACCAAGTTGATGGGAAGATGAGACGGTGAGGGAGAGGACTGGCCACCCGCCCTCATATGCCGAGGCTAATAAAAATGAAGTCGGTAACACTGCGTACCCATGACTCCCTCAGGGATAGCTTATGGGACTGTTCTAATAATAATAATAATAATAATAATAATAATAACTTTTATAAACCATGAGCTGCAATTTGAAAGAGAGATTCTTTGCTGAACCGGAAGACAGTCCAGTGATTTATTTAAACTTAACACGATTAATTTGTTTATTTACTGATAAATTGTTGATTGTTTGGTTTACCGTTGTGTTTCAGCATACATGAGGAAGTTCTGTCTCGAGAGCGGCAACGTGGAGCCATCGGAGCGCGCCATCAACCAGACCTTTTCCCATCAGGTCAACTATGCTCGCCGCCGCGTCAAAGGCATCAAACAGACGCGCAAGGCGACAAGGAAATGTCGTCTGCCGATCGTGCAGCATCACCTCCACCATCCGCAGCCACCCCAGCAACAACAGCAGCAGCAGCAACAGCAACAAAAGCAGCCAAACAACCCGAACAGCTATATGCAGATGTAGGCTCTTCTGCACGACTCGGCGGTTTCGTCCGTTCTTGTGACGTGCTTCTTTTTAGGCGAACCGTGACGTAATTCGTCGCTGTTCTCTGCGAGGCTGTTGACACGACCGCGTGGATCACGGGAAGCGGTCCTGTGCACTTTTTCCGGTTGATCGTCGAAGGCGACCGGTTTCGGAGCGGTTCGTGGATGTTTCCGGCGCGTTGGCGAAGGTTTTCGAAGTCGCGGCGTCGTCGGACAGGACTTGCTGCGGGAATTGATCCCGGAGTGAGTCGAACTTATTTATGATGTGACTTAGAAACAGATTCAGATCTCGCTGTGTTTTCAAAAATTGAACCTTGCGGCGGTTTCGGGATTTGGTTTTTGTGGGGATGGTGCGAGAAACGTCTGGGCATCTGAACTTTGAAAACACGCAATGACTGTGCGAGGATGTTGAAATTTAGTAAGCGATTTAGCAGATAGGGTTTATCCTCGCCTTTCCCGCTGGACTATTGGCCCAGCGGTTGGAGTTCAAATCCTGACGAGTGCAGAAATTTGTTGAAGAGCTGTTTTCGTTGCACCCTGTTTGGCTTAAAATGATTGCGGGATCCGGTGTAGAGGGATAAACTCCGGTCCATGTCTGCCGAGGATAAGAAAATGGCACCACAGATACTTAAGAGCTATGGCTGATCCTTGATGGCTTTAGTGTAAGAGACTGCTCTTCATCTCGACTAAAATTGGACTAAAATTTTGAAATTCGCATTTTATGTTGCACTTAGTGAAATCAAGTTCAGATATACATTGGCCTCTTTAAGTTTATGTGAAATGATGTTGGCTATCAAAGTAACAGGAGAAACTTTAGCATCGAGAGTGTACTAAAAGTGACTGGGAAACCAATGCAGCTTGTCGGTAAAGTGTTAAAAACACGAAAAACTGTTTCTTCTCCTGCATGTTGTATTTCAGAGTATGCGCCACGCTTACGACAGTTCAATGCGTTTGAATTTAAAGTCTAGGTCATCTGTGTACATGCTGTAAGATGTAAACCATGGAAAAAACTCGCCTCTACTGCGCACTGAGTTTTAACGTGCGCATCGCATTTTTAAAATAGGTTAATGCGTTCGAATTTCAAATTTAGGTCGTTATGTGTATGATTGGTGAATTTATGTGAAATGTGTGCTTTAAGATATGAGTGGAAACTGAATGACTGGAAAATCTACCTTGTTTTTCACGCTAGATGTTACTGTATCATTGGTACTTTTCGCAATTTGCAATAGTCCAATGCAAGTTAATTACTAATTTCGGTTAATTTGTGTATCATTGGTGACTACTTAAAATGTTTGCTGTAAGAAGTAACAGCGTAATTCGTAACAGACTGTAAACCATTTGGACACGTAGGCTTGTGTAAAGTTTTTACAGTAGAGTTTGGATTTCGATGACTGGTTTTGAGAGGTGTAACGCCTGGTGAGGATTTACTGTAATGTTACTTCGGTTGTAAAGAAGACTGCATTAACGACTCGTTTTATTTAGGGTATTGTAATTGTTAGTTAGCTCAAAGAGACGAATGTTGTTTGAGAAACTGTTTTCAGTAAATCATTATTGACAGTAAGTACTGAGTCGTTTTAGAAACGCTAATCGATAAATTTTGGTGTTGTTTTCTGTTCATTTTATTCTATTTAAATAAAGTAGATTTAAATAGTTTGGCAAGGGTGGGGTGATTATCGTTTGTGAGACTTCAAAAAACTAATTTGCATTCTTAATAGGCCTTTATCAAGACATGAATGCCACAACCCATACTGTAGCAGAGCCAGTCCGAAGCCTAGAGAAAGGAGGGCGACGCTAATCATCTTTGTTATGACACAGTGTCGTTAAACAGCAAGTAACCAACCAACTTCCATCTGGAACACTTTACCACCTCAGTGTCCTCTTGTCAATGACCCTCTTGCTGCAACTGTTTTGTGTAGTATCGTTACTCTGTACATGTATAGGGGTCTAGGACATTTTCCCCACCCCGGACATTTTCCCCAAAGATGGACTGAAGGAGGGCAAGGTCAAATGAAGTTGTCTTAGATTGGTCTTCTGGATAAATTGCGGTTGACTCCTTGAGCACATAACATCATCGCTATAGAAGTACTAATTAATAGCAGTTATAGTTAATAGTTTAAAGGATCGTAAGTAAATTGGATTGGGCTGCGGTGGTTTAAAATGCAGATTTTTTTTCCTTGGGGAGAATGTAACTCATTCATGAATTTATATAGCGCCTATATAGCACCCCTTCAAGAAGCCTACTCAGAGGCGCTCCCAGTCCAACCACGGTGATACAAATAACTGGTTTTAATTAATTTTAATTAATAACGAGTAGCCTTTCATTCGTGTAAGGATCCTCTATGTAATGTAATGTAATTCCTCGATAATTTCTCAGCGCCCGCAAAAGCCACGTCAGGGAGACCAGCTTATTCACCGGCGCTATATCAAATCAAGACCGCAATAGCCAAAAACTCCTCTGTTCGTTTCGGTGCCAGGTCAAAATCCGGGAGGTCAAGCCGAGGAGACAGCGTTGTGCTACGGTGGCAATCGGTGATGATGGTGGTCGTGTGGTGGCGCAGGAGTTGAATCAGGATAGGATATCTTGAAGAGTTCGGTTTTCAGTCGTGAGTGGAAAGCGGAAGAGGAGAGTGCAAGCGGAGGAGAGTTTGAGTTAAGAGGCGAGATAGGATGATGAGCAAACTGGCGGACGTCTTTTGGGAGTCTGTTCCAAAGAGCTGGTGCAGCATGGACTAAGGAGCGGTCGCAGAATTTCAGAGAGGATGAGACTGGAGGCCGGGATAGAGAAAGGTATGATGATGAGCGAGTAGACCCAGGCGGCTGAATGGTGAATAGCTGGCGAATGTAAGAGGGTTTAGACGTTTGAAGGGCATTGTAGGTAAGATCGAGATACTATTTTGTAGCCTAATGGATGCGCTGAGGGACTTTAAGCCAATGAAGTGATTTGAGAACAGGGGTTATTGTGGTGGTGTTTAGGAGTTTTCGTGACTGCGCGGGCGAGAGCATTCTGGATTGTTTGCAGGCGTTTGATTTGAGAAGAGTCGATGTTGTAAAAGATGGAATTGCAGTAGTCGAGTTTGGAATGAACAATTGAGGTGGCAATTGTGCATGCAGTCTTGTAATCAAGTATTGGGCGCAATCGACGAATATTGCAAGGTCACGGATGTGCATATAGCAAGTGCGAGATAGCTGGCTGATGTGGTCGGAAAAGATGAGGTTTTTATCGATGATGACTCCAAGATTGCGGACAGGAGAAGAGTAAGGTGCCGGAGAAGTGAGATCGGTTGGACAAAGGTCGGGAGGATAGGTTAGTTTGTTTAATTGTTCGCGGAAGCCATGATCTCTCTCTCTCTCTCTCTCTCTCTCTCTCTCTCTCTCTCTCTCTCTCTCTCTCTCTCATGTACACAGACTGGACAAAGGTCAGGGCCGCTGTGCGGCAAACCAAGTCCGGTGGAAGCAGGCCTCGAACCCTCTCTGCGTCTGCGGAAATGTACAGACTTGTCTCACATCGTTAACGACTGCAGAATAACTGGTTTCCTGGTGGTCTGCCCGCTTTGCACATTGCTGATGACGATGCGGTGCGCTGGCTTAGCGCGAACTGCAAACGCTAAATAAATAACAGAATGACGTTAAATCATGGCGTTTGTCTGTTAACTGATTATTTTTTTATTTATTAATTTTTTTTTATTATTTCTGTTCGACAGATTTCAAGATTTTAGCAGAAACTAAACCGATAGCAAGTAAGAATGGGGCGTTTTCGGCCGAAGGTCATTTTAGGTTTCATGACAAGTACTGGAGATACGCAAACTTTACCAACAGATGCTTTCTAGGGTCATCATGGACGGCCGCCTCGTTGAATGCAAATAATCTGTCACAAAGTAGTACAGTAATATACCGTACAGTCTAAACCAACCTGGAATTCGAAGGTTATGAACTAATTAACCTTTGACAATATGCGTAGCTCATCCACTCCATTGCAATCTGTTGGTAAACCGTATCTTTTGTTAATCTACGATATTCGAGTAATTGAATATGACAAATCGAATGCTTCACGGTACTCTCTGACGAAAATGTGATGAGGCTTTCAACACTCGCGGAATGATACACTCAGTAGACGTAGCATAGAGGCTGACGTCAGGGCTTCACCCTCCTTCAGCATTTCGATTAAGATAATTATTGTACAACTGCTGCCACCTGCCGTTGAAGATGCTTCTACTGAACATGATACCGGGTTTTATAACCATAGTCCAAGGACAATGCCCTTATTACTGGATGACGTATTATATATTGTGACGAAACAGTTTGCCATGGCGATGATGATGTAATTTTTATTTTCGAAGTTGATGGAATTGCAATCCCATGACGACGTCACATCTCCGAGATTTTGAAATTAAGTAAGTAAGCAAGTGTTTTTTTTATTAAACGTTGACAAACGCACGGCGCTGTTAATACAAAGTTATCGAATAGTAAAGAATAATTAAACTAAAAACGCTGTGGCCTAGCTGTACAACATCATAGCCAGGAAACTGCGCCTCGTGAGGAAATCAAATCTAGAAAGAACACGGCTATGTGAGCGTGGGCGCAGATCGTGACTTGTATATAGATGGTAGTAAGTAAGTAATGGAGGATATGTCCAGGATTATTTAAGATATTTCTTAAAAGGTCTTGGTCAGTACGTGTGATTCTCCTTAGGCCTACAGATTTTATTTTAGTTATAGTTACAGTTATACTTAATGGTAGTAATATTTTTAGTTATAGTTATAGTTAATGGATTTTTATCTTAGTTAATTTTAGTTACTAGGCCTACTTAGTTACAATAGTTGAGGCTATAAGCAAAATTGCGCGTATTAACCCACGCTTGCAGCCACTCAAAATCTTCAGAGACATTTTGACTACAGGATTACTAAGACTACTAATTTTGCGATATTGCGCTAGTGAATTTGGTCGCAATCGCAACGAAATAGAAACGTTTACAAAACAGCTAATAATAAAGTGCCGCTCTACTACTGGGTTAATTCACACATGAAAAATCCGAGGCGAACATAGGCTATTATTTGTAGCGCATTTTTCGTTCTCATTTTATGTCGAATCGTCCATATTGCACTTCCTATTTTCATTTTTTTCTTTTAAGGAAAATAAAGATGAATTTTCGTTATTGTTATTTGCGTTATAGTTATAGTTAATGATATTTTTAGTTATAGTTATAGTTATCGTTAACGAAATCATTTTATTTTCGTTAACGAACATTTTCGTTATCGTTATCGTTAACGAGAATCACATTCACACGTACTGGTCTTGGTCGGCTTTTTTTTACAGAGTTCCTCAACAGTAGGGAAAGATTTGGTTAGGAAGCCATAGGAGGCCCTTAAGGGAATTATCATGAGGCTGGTACGCCAGAGGTACTGACCTTTATCTTCTCCTTCGTTGACTCTTTGCAGCAATGCGGATACCAAACTCTTTGCCTGTATTCTGCACAATCCTTACCATGTATTGCATAAATTGTTACCGCCGATCAAGCAATCGCGCTACTCCCTGCGGCCACGATCCCATAACCGTGAGCTTCCCATGTTTGACAACCTGACTCAGAAATGCAGTTGCCCGGATGCTATGCAAATAAACTATGTTTTCCCTAGATCTGGCTATTTAAGCTCTTCACTTTCCCCTACGACTAGCCAGTGGCGTAACTAGGGGTTCTGGCGCCCGGGGGCCAGGATTTCCAATTTCCGCCTCAAAATTTAATTTTCTGATGACCTTTTTTTTTTTTGCTTTTTCGTCTGTAACTCTCATTTTGCGCCCCTGTCCTACGTTCATTTGCCCATGTTCTACACTGATTTGCGCCCCCTCTCTAATTTCTCTACTTTTCCTTAAAAAACCTAAAATTTACCTAAAATTTTTCTATTTTCTTACAAAAAAAATTGTCTTAAACCCTCATTTTGCGCCCCCCCTTGCTGCGCCCGGGGCGGCCGCCCCCTGCCCCCCTCGTTACGCCACTGCACTGCGACTAGCCCTAGCTCTTCCTCATCTGACGTATGCAATAAAGCCTCTCATCCAATATTCTTTAGTTGTATATATAAATCTTTTGTTTGTTTGAAATGTATTAATCTTGCCGTGTACAGTGCTATGCGTTTGCTAGTGCTTCTCACTGAAGAATATGTCCCAGCATATATATATCGCATACTCAGATACTGTTGGCCTACATACTGTTAATCTCTAACATGCTGAGTTAATTTCGTTATTTTATCTGATTGCTGTCTATGTAGGCCTACTTGTAATTTTGAATGTCAAACATAATTCAATAAACAATCAAACAAACAAATATTTACTTACCAGCCTACGGACTAGAGCACTTAGAGAGTCAGGTTCCTGTTTGCTGGCTAAGCCCCACCACACTTGGGGAAAATATAGCTTGCGGTTAACAGTGGTGAGATGTGGCCCGAACCACATCATAAAGCGGCATTAAAGCCTGACCCCCGAGAGCCCATGCGAGATCAAAATACGATGGGCATGGAGTGACTAGTGCTTGGCCCGTACATATGGCCTTTTTATGCCACGTATACGATTTGATATCGAGGACCTTGTTCAAGATTCACATTTGGCCTGGTAAAAATAATTTCGTTGGAGTTAGAATGGTTCAGGTGGAGATTACAATCATTTGCCAGCCCATTATTCTGCGTCCGTGGGTGGAGATATTCAGTGGCGGCGCCAGACATTTTTTTTAACCAGGGCATAACCAAGACAATCATACAAGCAACCAGTGCAGTGGCGGTTTATGCCCCAAATAAATTATCGGCAGGGCAAAAATTCTGGCAGGGCAACGACCAGGGCAAAGGCTTTTTTACCAGGGCATTTGCCCTTGCATGCCCTGGTGTCGTGCCGCCACTGGAGATATTTGAAGCCAAGATCAATAGATAGCAATCATCAGCATATTTGAAGATATAATTGAAGCTGTGGAGAGGTTTAGACCAGAGATGGCCACCAAGAAGTTTGCTGGACACATGTCAGAACCCTGTATTATGCTGGCATTGAGGTAACCCAAAGAAGAGATATCGCGCCCGTCCCCCACCCCGGCGATGCAGACGCCACTTGCGAATACTGAGGGAGAGGGGAAGCGGGTTTGGTGGGAAACTGTTCTTGATAGGCGACCACCGAAGGGTTTGTCAAACCAGATCTACCTTGAGAGGCTACCTGCCTATAGCTCGCAGGAGGATAATCAGACGCATAATTAATTCTAGGTTTTACCGCAAGACGTGAACTTCGTCTGGGTAGCGCCATCGAAGATACATTATCATTGACTGATTCATATTCGTTTACTAAGTCCTCAGGATTTAAAGACCGGCTAAATATGTTCGCGCCTTCCTTTGGGATCGCAGCGCCCTCTGGAAAGAGAACGGGGTTCGTTCCCGCCAAACCTTCTTCATCGTCAATTAGCGCTGGGTGACTTGGCGCCAACCCGTGGTAATTTCCCGCCAAAGGAGAGGGTGCCTCTTTCCAGCGAACAGCTTATCCCGCCGAACTTGGCAAAGTTCCCGCCAATTGGACTTCGCACTCCGAGTGGGAGCTGCCTTGCTCATCGTCGTGGAAACGACGTTTCCCAAAGCTCTGGGATTCGAACCCTAATCGTTCAAACAGTTGCTCAATCCTATCATTTTGCAAGGTCTGAGCTTTAACTAAAGAATCAACCAAAGTCTTCAGTGATTCTATCTCTGCGTGCTCCGCAGGTTTTTCAGTCATTATTTATTATTTATCAATGTATAAAGAATTATCATGAATTATCAAAGAAAATGTACAAGGTTACAATAAACTTCAAAAGCGTCTATCGCTATAGCTAGAAATCAACAATCTCCATGGAAGTTTCCATTTACACTTTTCATACGATACAACTGTCGAACATAATGTCATCGAAATTCGAGCTAACTTCGATCAGTTTGATCAATTATCAAGTAATAATTTGTCTCCGATAGTTAAATCACACAATCTACAGCTGCTTTTCCCACCTTAATCGTTGCAAAGCACTTGCGACGTCCAGAAATCGAACCCCAAACAGAAACCCGAACCACGCAGGTCTCACCGGCACGACGGACAGGCAGCGAAGATCAGCAATCGAGTCTCCGAGCAGAAACCGAACCACACAGGTCCCACAGGCACGACGGACAGGCAGCGAAGAACAGAAATCGAATCTCCGAGCAGAATCCGAACCACACAGGTCCCACAGGCACGACGGACAGGCAGCGAAGAACAGCAAAGACCGCCAAGACGGGCTTATATAGGCAAAAAGCGCGGGAAAGTTCCGCGGGGTTTCCTACCAATCACCTGTCTCCGACAAAGGCCGCCAAATGGTCTACGTGACTGGCATCACGCAGCACACAGCGCGTGGCATGCAGCGCGGGCGGGAAAAGAGGCGATCAATAACGGGCGCCACACTGATCACGCCGCGGAACTTGGTGCAATGACTACGATTGCTCAAGAGGGTGAGAATCCAGTTGAACATAATTACCCGATATTAAAGATTGTAGGCCTACCAATAATAAGAATACGTCTGAGAAATTCAATAGAGCCACTAAAACTTCACACAAATTTTCAGTTTGCATGCGTCATGTCCAACTAAGCCTAATTAAGGTTTCAATGTTTCCCATAATTAGTTGTTCATCTAGAATCTAGATAAATCGCCGTAAAATCTCAAACTGCTGCTGGCATCTATTGGAGCCCACAAGGGCCAAAACATGGGGAACCTTTATCACACGTCTACACAATTTCTTCTCGCTTTCTACTGACACTGTGCTACTTTTTTACCGCTGTGAATGGATTGCCATTGTAAAGTGTTACAGTATAGTACTATAGTAGGGGGTTTGTCTCTTGATTAGGCCTACTTAGCGTATACTCAGGCAGTCAGGCCAACCACGGTACCTACATGTAAAATCAATCTGTTCCTCTGGACTTATCAATCACGCAGGTCATATGATTGTCTTTCTCCAATATGTAATCTAGGCGTTTGACTCTTTTTAGGAGTTTTTCCAGGCGTTCTTTATCGGAAGCCAGCGTGATACCCCACCAGGATGGGGAGGCATATAGAAGTTTAGCAACGGTATAGTGGCTTTGTATTGTATTGTATTGTATTTGAACACTTGTTAAAGCGCCTCTACCAGATTTCCCATTCAGAGGCGCTCCCGACTACTACGCGAACGCTGAATCGGAGTTTCACGCCGAAGCGCATGAGCAATTGCGAGTGAAGGACTTGCCCAGGGTCCCTACGCGGCGACTTTGAGGTGGATTCGAACCCGCAACCCCTCCAGCTGCAAGGCACCGAACATACCCCTAAACCACCGCGCCACAGTTGTATTGTGATGTGTTGTATTGTGTGTTGTATTGTACTCCACGTTTATATGGCGACCGAGCCACCCGCAGTAAAGATCCGAGAAATTAATCTCTGATAAAACCGACCGACCGGGAAGCGAACCCGGGGCGCCGACGTGACGAGCGGGCTACCAACCCACTCGGCCACTCAGGATCCCTTTCGTATCGTATTTAAACATTTGTAAAGCGCCTCTCGTAGGGTGAACCGTTCAGAAGCGCTCCCAGTGTGCTAAGCCCCGTGAAAATAAACAGGTTTTGAGAAAAGCGAAGGAAGAAGAGAGACTGCCAGAGAGAATTTTTGGTTACATTATGGATGGATGAGGAAGAAAGGCCATGGGTTTTGAATTTTCTGATAGCATAAAAAGATGAGGAGCAAGTTCCTGTGAGGTGGTCTATATGGCTGTGAGTTTTAGATTATCTTGAAGGATGACACCCAGTATTTTCAGTTTTAACTCCTGTAATACTATGGAGGAGGGTCAAATTGGTGCTTATGGTATACGAACCTTTCAGATGCTAGCATAGGAAAATCTGAAAATGAGATATTAAAAAACCAAATATTGCATTAGACATTGTGGATAATTATAAATTCAAATAATTAGCATTACAAAAGTACACAGAGATTTAATATCAAAACTGGGTATCATATTAAACATGACGTCAATAAATAATATGAATGCGGCTGTAACTCTATTCAAATTTCGACAAAAGCGCTGGCTCCCTAGTCCCTACCAGAGGTGCAAAAAACCAAACTTGTTTGAAAATGAAAATTTGGTCTTTGGTTTTTTGGCTTTATTTTGTTTTTTGTTTTTGAGATTTTCCTATTTCGGATCATAAAACTCAAAAAATGGCATAATATGCCGTTCACATTAATCAGATGCATATAAATGAAATTAACTAGAACAGCAGAACCGTTGAATGCCATGAAACGAAGTTAACAAAGACCATGCAACAATTGCCAAGAGAGTAGAAGAGATTTTTTGGTTTTTAGGTTTAAAAAACAAGCCTTTAACAGCCCTGGTCCTACCCGAACAGCGCGCTGAGTAGAGGAGCGCTGCCTTGATCCGGCGATGCTAACTGGAACTAACAGCGAGAGCTTTGAAATTGTTGCCCTCGGGTATTCGATAGCTGAAATGTACTGGAGCTTGTATGTGTCGGCTGTCACAGTGGCCGTTCTTCTATTACCTCGTTGCTGTGGCCCAACGACCTGTGGCCCAGGCCAATTGGATCACGTAGTTTTTGCTGAGGCCTCGGGACCAAAGTAACTTGTATGAGAAAAATTGGTGGATGCCCGTGGCGCATTGGATAACATCTGGCACAGTGACCGAGAGGTACCGAGTTCGAGCCCCCGTTGGGCGGATTTGCTTTGTAGGCTGCTATTAGCGCCGTTGTATTGCAGGCTGTCTGTTCTGTTAGTAGTTAAGATTTCAATTGCATAACATGTAAATGTACAGCGCAGTGCGTTTGTCAAGCGCTTAATAAAGAAAAGATATTATTATTATATTATATTACAGTACACGTTCATACATTCACCCCGACTCTCATACGTAGGCCCTACACGGCTACGCTCATACACACAACTACACGCACACATAGGCCTACACCCCCATCCCGGCTTCGACCCCTAAGCACATCCATACATTTGCGAGGTCCATTTTGCTGTGTTTAGTCTTGGGAGCCCATCCACTGTGTGCTGGTTCGTTTGATTCCAGTTGACACCCCATTCGAGATCTTCATACTACATTTGAGGCCCACTGAAAGCCGAGACAACGCCAGCCATTCTGCTCATTTCTTGTACATGTACATTAAAAAAACCGAGTGCGATTATAGAAGATAATAGTAATATTAATTCTCATTTAGTAATTCAAACTGACAAGTAGGCTACGCAGTACGATTACATGACACAGTAGTAACAGCTAGGTGATAAGAAGTTTAACAGGATTCAAATTTAACTGTATGGCATCCTGCAAGGTGCCCATCTGTCCTACTGTTCATTTTACATATGAGTGGAAGGCCGACTCAACCTTATCTGGCTAGTGGGTATCGAGCCCACGTCCTTTTGACCTTCCTGCCAGCATGTTACCATTCAACCCTCTCCCCGACCCAGATATTTATGAAGCATTCCCTTTTTGTGTCATCACATTGCTCCCTCTTCCCTCCCCCCCTCTACAAAACTATCATGGGAGGCATTCGCCGTTCGAATGATCGACAAAATAGAAAAAAATCTTGATAATCGAAATTTGAAGCACAATTTTACTCTTGAATTCTTTGACTTTTAGTTCACCAATCGAACAACATCATGCAGTAGGCTACAAAATACGAATGCATGTACACAGATAGAGGCATACCGTCAGCTCGGTCCGATAACAGCACACAGATTTTATTATTTTTATAACAAAGAAACGCATTTTTTATAAACAAAAACACATCGATTAATTTCTGAAATGGAAGAAACCTGAGCAGACGTTTAATGTACAAAAATTTCTTCCCCCTGAAAAGGCTATAAAGATTTCTGCTTCATTCCCCCCCTCCCCATAGGAGGTATGCCCCTGGACGGCAGAGGTGACAAGTTTATGTCCTGCAATTTGAACATCATTTATGTAACACGTAGTAGATAGGGTTTCAGATAGGATCAGCGTCAACTTGATTGATTTGATTTTGGATTCGACTTTAGGTGAGATCACAGGATGACATAGTCACAACTGATGAACATTTAAAACGACATTTTCTTACAACTTTTCAAAATTGAGGTCTGCCTATTATTCTTAACCATTTCACCATGACTGTCTTTCCGGCTCTGTCTACTCTCCTCTCCGCCTTCCTAGGCCTAAGTGAGCCTTCTTAGGCCCAAGACCATAAAGGACCCTCTAGGTCTACACAGGCCTAGGATTGCCTTTGGTTTACGTAGAGCTATAAAGGCATGCAGGCCAAAATAGGCCTTAATTAATACAGGACAGCCTAAATGGCACTACCATCTAATTTGGCATAGTTTTAGGCACAGCCTAGAGGCCTATTTTAGGTTTTCTTAGACATAAGGCTTAAATAGGCCTTTACATCTAAGAAGGCACAAACATACAGAACCAAAACGACACTTGCAACATTCATCTCAAAATGTAACCAATAAAGTGAATAGTTGGTGCCACACTCTAAACGAGGGTACACATTTTATGTCAACATCCATCCACCATCTTTTCCTGCAAAAACTTAAAGTAACAACGACATATAAACTGTCTCCTTTCCAATGATGAAGAGTTCTCTTAACTTCATCACCCCATGATGCTGTTTCTGTCCAGCAAAAATAAAAAAAATGTCAAAGAAAAAATGTATGCATATTAAATTATTATGTTAACATACGAAACGTATCGCAGACAGTAGAGTTTTCCTTTTGTGGAACGGAAAACCGACTTCTTTCTATCCTCGCAGGGTTTTAGGCCACAACCTGCACGGATATAATTATTGTGCATTTATTTAGCACCATTCTCTAATGCTGAAGTAGCAATCGAAGGCACTGAGCAATTGTGAGTGAAGGACTTGCTCTCAAGGTCCCAATACACAGTAACCGTCTCAGGGGAGGAGGATCGAACCCATACTTTCGGCGTTACAAGACGATCACTCGAACCAATCGGCAACCGTTTGACGCTCCAGCACGATGAACAATAGAGATAAACTAATAAAATAATCAAGTTCTTGAGGCTTCCTAAATTTCTCGAAAAATATCGGACTTTTGAGTTCATTTGGTCAGTTCTCCTATTTAAGTCTAAACTTAAAGTCATTTAAGTCAACACACGTAAGGCATTTAAGTATAAAGTAGTCATTTAAGTATAATGTCAAGTCGTTAAAGTTTACACCAAACCAGGTCAAGATCCAGAAGATCGTTTTCTAAGACACAGGCAGTCATTTAACTTAAGTCATTTAAGTCAAAACACGTCATTCAAATCTAAACTTCAGTCATTGTAAATCGTAAACTAGATATTTCCAGAGCGCCCGCAAAAGCGAAGTCGCGGGAACCAGCTTATTCACAGGAGCTTAACCCTAGGGCTACCAAGCTTTTTTTGTAACACAGACTACCAAGGGGGGGTGGTTACCACCCCCCTGGATTTCGTGTTTGGTTTCACATATCATAACTTGTAATATAGCAATGGATTCAGCATTCATTTCTGCACAAAATGGTATATTTAGTTGTACATTATGTGAATGCACCTCGAAATTACATCACTTTTAACAATGGAACCCATTAATTAGTGATATTTTATATTATTGCGTACATTTTTTACTTTTTGGATAAACAAATATAAGATTATGTCTGTTTTGAAACTGATCTATGTATAAAAGATACACACAATCATCCTCTACACATGTTTATATAGTATAAATGTACATCCATACATATATCTCCATACATATATATCGGTTTACGTTGTAATGCCGTATTCAGCCATTTTCACACAGATTACGCGTATTATTATTTATTTTGATCACTTCCGGTATTCAAAAGACAAAAGATGTAGGTATGCAAATGAAGCCCTACATTCCCTCTAAAGACTGATATCTTTGTTTCTCTTCCAGGAAGACAAACGAATACGCTACAGACAAAAAACTAAGGGGGAGTGCTTCCATTCAGCCATTTTTCACGCATATTACGCGTATTATTATTTATTTTGAACACTTCCGGTCATCAAAAAACAAATTAATCAGTATGAAAAATAGCACTACGTGTCCTCTATGCAACGGCATAATTTATTTCTCTTCAAAAATAAATTATGAATACGTTATAATCGAAAAAACATGAAAAATGTGTGAAAGTGTAACCTATTTTCATACATTTTTATTTATTTTGAGCACTTCCGGTTGTCTCAGGTCAACTCAGTGACCATAGAAATGTAGCCCCACATTCCCTCTATAGAATGGTATAATTTGTGTCTCTTAATATTAAATGACGGATAAGATATAGTCGAAAATCTAGGGGGTATCCACCCGCCTCTGGTACCTCGGGTATATTGGGTATAACTTTTTGAACGGTATGAGATATCATCTCACATTTACCTCAAAACGTGTGTAAATGAACCCCCTACAGCTACCTAAAAGGTCATATTTTGATTCCATACTGAAAAAGTTTGAGATGAAAAAAAACCTGGGGGGGCACCACCAACCCCCCCCTTGGTAGCCCGAGGGTTAACAGTCATAAATGCTTGAGTTTTAGTCTAAACACAAGTGATGTTTAGCATGAGTCACATAAGTCGAAAGTTAAGTCATTAAGTCAAAACACAAGTGATTTAAGTCTAAACTTGAGTCAGTTAAGTCGATAGTTAGGTAATTTAAACTGTAAGTTTAGATTTGCCTCGAGTTGCTTACCAACCATAGCCAGACTTCGCGTTCTTCTGATCTATCTATTGGATTTGGATTTCAACAAGGCTGCTCCAAAAGAATAGTTTCTAACTACACCCACAATGACCTTGGCCTTGTGCAATGTGATAATCTGCTATAGAGTCCATTAGATTAGATTAGATTGTAGAAATGATCTGAACTATCATGGTAACCATCCCTATCCATTATAACAGTCACAGAAGTCGTTAGATTAAATCATCAGACTAGATCATTAGTCATTAAAAATTTCTTCAATATGGCCACGTGTTCATTCACCTTGGTGAAACCACTTTGGAACTTTTTAGACAATCTGGGTGCAGTTGAGTTGCTCCCTGACTGGCCATGGGTGCTCGAGGTGCTCTGCGTGGAAGATCCTGGAACATTTTCACTCCATATGCTTTCTCCATCTTGTGCTGTTCTGGTCTTCTGTGCAGGTATACTAAGGAAGACAAGAAACTGTGTACAAGTGTCATTTTCTCATCTATTAGGCTGCAATTTACTGCCTTCAACACGACTTATTAATGACTAATGAACCAATTCATTATATCATGAACCAATTATCATTGTAATTAGGAACTTCTAGAGCACCGGTGTCTAATGCACAAGACATCAACCGATGGCACACAGAAGCCAAGCCGTAATAAGGTCAATATCCAGAAGCTCGGTCCACTTGGAATGGGCTCTCACTTGCATTACGCTTACTGCCTGGGAATAATTTGCCAAATTTCTACCAACTGTTGAAGTCCTTTCTCTTTGGCCGTGGCTGGGCTGGGAGTGCCTCTGAGTAGGCTTCTTGAAGAGGCGCTATGTAAATCTCCGGAATGAATTAAGACACAGAGGCAGCCTATGGAGGATAAACAATTTGAAAGATGTTGAAAATGAAAGCAACAGAGAGACACGGGGAAATAATTCCAAACTCTCGATCCAGCAACCTAAAAACCATAACTTATGACTCTTGACCTTGCCTGCTTTGAATGCCTCTTTTACCCCATTTCAGTGTCCTTGGAATCCTGTCACAGGCATGTGTGTATGTATAATCTCTTAAATCAAGTGCTTAGAATGTGTCACATGAACACAAACAGAATGAATCGGTAGAAATTCTGCGTCTTTTGAGGTCTTGCTGCAGAGAAACTGTCAACGACGAGGAAATATGGATGGTAGAACCGACTGCCAATAGTAGAGGAAGCGCCAAATGCAATAGAAACCATAGAAACTGGTCAAGCACTTTAAAATAAAGACTACTCACTGCATGCCGAGTACTTCTTTCGTTTTCGACTCGCAAGGATATCGAGTTCAGAATCTCCACTGCCAGAAACCCTTTCAAAAACAGAACAGTTTTGTAATTTAAAAATCTCGTCTAATCAATTGATGACTTCTATAGTGCTGTTATCAAAATGCATGTGGCATAAATCAAAATCAGTCGATATCAGAATCCATTACAGAATTCCAGTGAAAATTAATCAAATAAGTCTGAGAAATCACAGATTTTCATCTGTATACCCTCCCATTTGAAAAACCACCAAACGTATTGCAAAATTAAGTCCAGTTATCAACTAGTTGAAAAATCCATATAAAATCAATAATACTTTAATCGGAAAAAATGCATAAACAAAAGACCACTAAAATGCACAACTGTAACTTCAAGAGAATTTTGAAATGGCAGCTCCTAGCACTTTGAACAGAGATTTAAATCTTGGGCTAGCAGGGTCTGTACACGGGGACCTCAAATGGCGTGGCATCCAATCAAACGGACAGGGGTAGTGTTGCCGTTAACGATGACTAAAACGAAAACATTCGTAAACGAAAACTCAAGGTTTTAGTTAACTGAAACTAAAAAAACTAGGTCATAGTGATGTAGCTTTTCCGGAAAAATATTTTGTGGAATATTTTCCAGAAATTTTCCGTCCAGAACCGGAAAAATACATTTATGTCAGATTTTCAGTATGACGTAACGCTAGAAAATTTAATTTTTTTAAAGTTCCTTTAATTAACACTTATTTCTGTCAATGTGGGCAAAGTTCACCTTAAAAAAAATTAAAATAAACATTAAAGACTGTTCATTTAGTGGTTCAGGCTAGAGTAGCCTAGTTTGATATGTTGTTAGTGTTATAAATGAACTATCAGTATATACTGTCTGGCAATTTGACATTTTGTCAGCTGCTCAGCCTCAGCTATTAGTCAGCTTTGCCCTTAGTCCATACACCGCTCACTGAAGGCAACAGCTCATAGACAAACAATTAAACTAAAAGACATTCTTTTGAGAGAAAATATTTCATCATTAGGATGATATATGGCAGTGCTTCCCAAAGTGGTGGTCCGCGGACCGGCACCGGTCCGCAAGCCTTCCGTTGCCGGTCCGCAGAGTGAGGTAGGAAACTGGTTAAATTGTCTCGGACTCAAGAAATGGCTATTATAATATTTTTAATTCATAAAAAACACTTATTAAGCTAGCGTTTAAAGGGCAATAGAGTCATAGAATTGAAATCCATGTTTAGCCATAGAATTGGCTAAACATGCATTTAAGTCAATTTTGTTACATATCTGAGCAATTTAGGCGATCGAAAAAGAAAAATGGAAATTATTTGAAAAATTGGCACCGGTCCTCCTGCTGTTGGAAAATTCCTGCCGGTCCGTGTCACTGAAATGTAACAGGCATCCGTGTACATGCAAAGTTTATGACACTGCTTAAGGGACAATGGGACATATATGTCCCATGAAGATTTTCTTCAAAATCTGCAAGGTTGTGATAGGAATGGTTCTTGTCAATGAATATCCTATTTCGTGAAGAGTCGATGTACATTATTTAAAAGTTTTGTAATGTATTATTCCACTGTGAGAAAAAATAAAAATTACAAAGTTTGTATTTTATTTTTAAAAATTAATAATTTTAAAATAAAAAAATCTTGCCCATGGAATGTGTGGGAACTCATTTAAAGGTCACAGTTAGATTGATCAAATACTGAACAAATAAATAAAATCGTTAAACAAACCATTTTGTTCAATCTAATAAATCCAGGTACTTTTTTCTGACATGGGACATATATGTCCCATATCCCTTAGAGGGTTAAACGCAATGCACAGATTTTCTATTCCTTAGAGGTTTGCCCGTCCTAGGATGGTAATGTTTAGCAAGCTCTGGCCGGCCACTTAAAATCAGCTGTCCCACTCCCCTTCCTTGCCTGCTGGACCAGTCTCACTCCCCTTCCCCTGCCTGCCGGACCTTTTGGAAATTGACCCTCTGAGGCTCTGCCTATCGATTCTGTTTCATTAAGAGCCTTTGAATATGCTGGTTCCCACAACTTTACTTTTTGGGCGCAGTAAAAATTTCGAGATTATGATTACAAACACAGAAATATGTAAACTGAATTGTCAGAATTGCTCCCAAACTGAAACCCGCAGTGGCAGAAAATGGTTTTCAATGCTTACTTATGGAATAGAAGCAACGAAAGGCCGACGACACTGATTGGTTAGAGAGTTCACCTTGGAAAATATGGGTTCAAGCCAGAGCTCGAGGGTACGCGCGCATTCTAAAATAGAATACGTTAAAATACGTACGTACCTTCAAAAAATAGAATACGTGTATGGTACGTATCATACACGAAAATTGTATTTGTTTTACTCGGTGACCCATAGCCTACGTATAATCTGACATTAGTGCATTAAGTGCAATGTATGCTGGATAAACATAGACCTACAATATAGCATTGCAGCAATTTACTACGCTGTACTATACTGGGTTGTGATTGTTTGCGTAAATTATGAACATTCTTATAATGAGCATTGATGACCTGGTTAACGTATTTTTGTATTGTTTACGTACCCTAAAATAGGGTACGTTAAAATGCGTACGTACCTTTAAAAAAATAGAATACGTAATGCGTATGGTATGTACCCTCGAGCTTTGGTTCAAGCCTCCTCCTGGTGACAGTTGCTCTATAGGATCTTGCAAGTCCTGTCAGGTCGAGTAGCCTCCTGCTGTGCCAGATTAACATAAATTTGCATAATAAATTAAATATTCTTACAGAGATTTGCATAATCATGTCCATATCAAACTACATAATTATTGGCATAATCATCTGTATACTTTTCCATACATTTGCATAATAATTTGTATATTAAACTATTTGTATGATCATCTGCATGTTTAATAACTGTATATTGTAATGAAGTTGGTGAACAATAAAATTATTTGAATATTAAACTATATATTTGCATAATCATTTGTATATTAAACAATATATCTGCATGATCATCTGTATATTTTGCCATATACTTACACAATCATTTGCATAAGTAACTTTATATTTGCTTAATCATTTGTATATTAAATAATATTAGATTGGCATGACCATTTGCATTCTTTGCCATACATTTGCATAATAATAAGTAACCATACATTTTCATGATCAAAGTAGTATAATTTACTATAGAAGTCAAGTGAGATTAGATTTTAAAAATGCGTATATTTCATCAATAGTGTAGTGGTTAGCGTGCTGGACTGTTAACTGAGACGTATGGGGTTCAAATCCCGCACCAGGGCAGAAATCTGGTTCAAGATTTCTGCCCCACCTGTGCAGCGAGATCTAGAAAGCAGTGCCAAACTAGGGCAGCTATCCATTTGCAATCTACTGCTCAGAAGGGCAGCCAGTGGAGAACGTCGCGCAGGTAACTGCACTTCTGGTCACTGACCTCAATACTCAAACTCATGCAACTTCGCAGTAGAGTACCTCAATTTAACCAGTCGAGTTTCTAAAGGCGCTACATAATTATAGGGAAAGCCGCCAAGCCTATAGTATCGGGGCTGAAGAATACAGTGCGCAGGTTAACTGGCGTCGTGAGTGTCTGTTAGGGTCAGGTTAGGCGTCATAAGGGCCGTTTTGGGTCAGAGTCGTCATTAGAAAACCTGATACTATCCGCAAGTGCATGCTCAAAGATACTGTATAATCCTTCAGCCCACGATACTATAAGTGCATGCTCAAAGATACTGTATAATCCTTCAGCCCACGATACTATAAGTGCATGCTCAAAGATACTGTATAATCCTTCAGCCCACGATACTATAAGTGCATGCTCAAAGATACTGTATAATCCTTCAGCCCACGATACTATAAGTGCATGCTCAAAGATACTGTATAATCCTTCAGCCCACGATACTATAAGTGCATGCTCAAAGATACTGTATAATCCTTCAGCCCACGATACTATAAGTGCATGCTCAAAGATACTGTATAATCCTTCAGCCCACGATACTATAAGTGCATGCTCAAAGATACTGTATAATCCTTCAGCCCACGATACTATAAGTGCATGCTCAAAGATACTGTATAATCCTTCAGCCCACGATACTATAAGTGCATGCTCAAAGATACTGTATAATCCTTCAGCCCACGATACTATAAGTGCATGCTCAAAGATACTGTATAATCCTTCAGCCCACGATACTATAAGTGCATGCTCAAAGATACTGTATAATCCTTCAGCCCACGATACTATAAGTGCATGCTCAAAGATACTGTATAATCCTTCAGCCCACGATACTATAAGTGCATGCTCAAAGATACTGTATAATCCTTCAGCCCACGATACTATAAGTGCATGCTCAAAGATACTGTATAATCCTTCAGCCCACGATACTATAAGTGCATGCTCAAAGATACTGTATAATCCTTCAGCCCACGATACTATAAGTTTGCCCGTTTACCGGTCACTGACCCCAATACTCAAACTGATGCAACTTCGCAGTGAAGAACCTCAATTTCACCAGTCGACTTCTAAAGGCGCTACATAATCATTGTCGACGTTACATTACTACAATTCATATTCTAACGCCAAACCTGACGATGCTTTTTCCATGCACTCCCGACATTTTAACGGTCTAGTCTTGTACTGTGCGTAAAATTAACGATGATTCGATGTCCATTTGGACACAAAATCTCGACTTTTGAAACTGAAGACATTTTTACATTAAAAGTTCACTTAAATTTCCAGCCATTACGCTGTAGGAAGATAGATGATTACATATCGCGCATGGAGTCTGCACACGAGAGTGCACGCCACCAGTAAATAGCGGTCCAGAAACGCATTATTTTATTAAATAATTTTTAACAGCGCTGATTACTAGGCCTACTTTTGAACTCGGAGCAGCTCTTTCCGTGATCAGTTAGAAAATAACATTGGAAGAGGCTTATTCGTAAAATGCTCTCACATCATGTCAATGAGGGAGCAGAATCAGAGCTAGGTTTAAGGTTATAAAAATCAAGGTTTTTCTTTGCAGGTCTTTAGATTCTGAGACCTACAATTAGGTTCTTGTAATTTCGTTGCTTTATTTAGTTTATTATAAGGTCGTGGATACAGTCACGCCCGACGTGAGCCTATACACAGGACTAGAATTACGCCCGATACGCAACTGGTCAAAGCTTAATTGTCACATGATTTTGTGGACGTGAAAGGAGCCGACCGATTAACACTCCCGAATGCGGTGAAAGATTGTGAACCATGTTCTCTAATGACGAAACAAACCCTAACTCGATCTGACTCTAGCCGACCCTAACGACGCCGAACCTCACCCTAAACGACCCGGCCTCAAGATGTCCGCCATTTGAAAATCCCAAGAAAGTTAGCAAGTTCACGTGACATATCACCACATCACACATTGCAATCTCTTCAATAACTACACTGGCTTCCAATTCGCGCCGGTATCGCTTTCAAAATCTCCCCCTCATGTATCATATCCATTCTGGATATATAGTCCGACATCCATGGTCGTGCCATTTTGCTATATATAGCCTATATATATATATATATATATATATATATATATATATATATATATATATATATATATATATATATATAAAAGGGGACTCAGATCGGCCACGCGAGAAGACTTAATTTACCGTTCTTCGCATCAAGAGGAAGTTTAGAAATCGTTCTTTTGCTGTCTCGGGACCTAGGGAATGGAACAGTCTCCCAGCTACAGTCCGTCAATGTTCATCTGCTACTCAGTTTAAATCAAAATTAAAAACTCATCTATTCTCATTAGGCCTACACTATGACTAAAAACACAGCGCAACGCGCTCTCGTGCAAGACTTGTCTTATTAAAGCGCGTTATAAATGTCTAATTGTATTGTAGCCTATTGTATTGACATACTTTAGCCAATAGTAGGCCTATGACGGCCGGAGTGATTGTAGTCGCTTCAATTCCGCTCACGTCCGAATAAATGAATTATAATTTTTGGGTCAGGTTGCTCTCTGAATAGACGCAGCGATCGTGAAAAAGATGGGTCCCTGCGCTTGGCTTTCGAGTGGCGCTTTAGAAGTTTGGAGATTACGATTACAAAGGCAATTGAAAGATGGCGCTAATTTGAATTGTTTAATTACATGGCGTACGTACGTGTATCTAGATTATAATATTATTGTTGTCTGACCCAGAGTTAAGGAAAGGAAGAGATTGAAACCATGCAGGCTCACTGTGCAGACCAAAATTGCGCCCGTGCAAAAAACAGGCAGTCATTAGTACGATCGAAGTGTTACCGACTTCATTTTCTTTGGCCTCTGCTTATGCCGGCTGCGGATGGCTAATCCGACCTCTCCCTAGGCCTATAGGCTCTATAGCGGTCTTCCCACAAACACTTGCTCTAAACCTGCTGTTAAGTATGCCAAGTGTATTTTAAAATCAATGCACTTATTTAGAAAATATTGCAGCGGCTTGAATAACTAAGTAGCCAAAAGTCACATGATCAGTGGATTTCTGCTCAAATTCGGCTTTTTACGTGCGCTCAGCCACTGTTTGATGCATCCTAAGTAAGTAGCCTATGTAGGCCTATGAGAACACTTCTGTAGCGCATTTTTAATAACACAAAGGCGTCAGAGTTCGGTCATCATCGCTGCAGGACAACATAATAACTAATAATTATTAAGCGTCACATTATTCATTATTATGCATTTATTAGGCGCTACTGTAAAATGGCTAAGCATCAATCGATGGCGCAGATTGTGAGCGAAGGACTTGCTCATGGTTCCTACAGAGTGACCGTCTCAGAGGAGGAGAAAGATCGAATCCTTACTCTACGCGTTACAAGGCGAACGCTCTAACCAATCGGCAGGGGTTAATCCAATGAGACATTGTAGGCCTAATGCCACGATGCAGATTCTTGGCGATGGATGATGGAGCAGAAACAGGAGACGACCGCGTGAAAATATTTCAGGATTGTTTGGGATTAGCTGCAGGATAGACAAACAGATGATAGATAGATAGATAGACAGACAGACAGACAGACAGACAGACAGACAGACAGACAGACAGACAGACAGACAGACAGACAGACAGACAGACAGACAGACAGACAGACAGACAGACAGACAGACAGACAGACAGACAGACAGACAGACAGACAGACAGACAGACAGACAGACAGACAGACAGACAGACAGATAGATAGATAGATAGATGCCCTGCCAGAATTTTTGCCCTACAGAGAATGTAATTGGGGCATAAATTGCCCCTGCACTGGTTACTTGTATGATAGCCCTGGTTATGCCCTGGTTAAAAAATGTCTGGGGCCGCCACTGCTAATCCATCCATCAACATAGTCTTTTCTCGCACCTATAAGCGTGCATGGGGTGCCGGATAGCATGCATACCGATGCTCTTGTAGATTTAGATCTCGGGCTAGCACGGTCCGTACACGGGAACCTTAAACGGCGTGGCG
>JACEVL010000274.1:45000-47500 GCA_020284085.1 Aporrectodea caliginosa | reverse complement strand
GATAGATAGATAGATAGATAGATAGATAGATAGATAGATAGATAGATAGATAGACAGACAGACAGACAGACAGACAGACAGACAGACAGACAGACAGACAGACAGACAGACAGACAGACAGACAGACAGACAGACAGACAGACAGACAGACAGACAGACAGACAGACAGACAGACAGACAGACAGACAGACAGAGCAGACAGACAGACAGACGAAGACAGACAGACAGACAGACAGACAGACAGACAGACAGACAGACAGACAGACAGACAGACAGACAGACAGACAGACAGACAGACAGACAGACAGACAGACAGACAGATAGATAGATAGATAGATAGAAATATTCTGTATTGAAACCAATTGCACACCGCACTTTGGTGTACAAAACCTGTAGCATACAAATAACATGAAAGATGTACTGTACAGTTCGTCATTATGTTCCACACTATTATAATAGTCCACAGATAGATTATCTAACTCGTTATCCAGTAAACAAAAATTTATTCATATGACATCCTAATGATGAATGTTTTCCAAATCAATCTAATAGCGCTTGGGATATTAATTAACGATTATTAACGATATTAATTAACAGCTTCTATAGCGCGGCTGTCTAATGCGCAAGACAACAACAGATTGAACACGATGATATAAGACTCTCTTACTGTGTGCAAGGGCATTCTTGATGAAGGTCATGAGATTACGGTTAGAATTCAGAAAGAGATTTGTGTCTGGCACAACAAACACTCGCTAAACAAACAAAATACACTAATTACAGACACAACGCAAAATCAACTACACACATTTAAAATAATCGGAGAGATAATCTGGAACGGGAGAAAACAGACAGACAGACAGACAGACAGACGAGAGACATTAAAGCAGACATTCAAACTACGAGATAGGCTCACACACCCACACTGTGGCCCACTCACACACACACACACACACACACACACACACACACACACAGACCAACAAACATTCATACAGAAAGACAGACAGAAAGACAGACACAGACATAAGATGATTAGATTGACGGACGAATGAACTAACCTAAATTTTAATCTGTAATCCAGTAAAATATAAATGTATACGTCTTTGCATATGACCTCGACCCTGCACAGGGTCTACGCAATACGGAAAGTCACCTATCATTATGAAAACATCACAAGGAGCGCCTCTGAGTAGTTTCCTTGAAGGGGAGCTATATAAATTCCCGAATGAATGAACAAGGAGTCGTTCAGTGCGCTTATTAACTCTGAACAAAGCGCTTACTGTTGTATTGTATTTAGGAATTTATAAAGCGCCTCTCTCAGTAATACACAATCAGAGCCGTATACATTCTATAAGCTGTTTTAATCTTAACCGTGGATGGGCTGGCTGCATCTCCGAGTAGGTTACTTGAATAGGCGCTATATAAATTGTCAGAATAAATGAAGTTTCAGGATGAATGAATGAATGGGAGCCTAAACTCTGGTCTTCCAGTTTCCATTGGATTTCGACTCGGCTTCTTTCCATCGGATCAGAATCTTGAACATAGTCTCTGAAAGGCTTTTGCTGTGAGAAGCGCTTTATAAATAGCCAAATACATTACAATACAATACAATAGCCTCACTCGCAGCCACCATCGACTGAGCATTAGAGCATTACGATAATGGGGATATATAAATCAGAAGATTCGTCATAGCTTTTTACCTGAACTGGTGGTGGAAGATGGACGGGCAGCACGATCTGTAATCGGGAAAACATTAAACGCTTTCCTTCAGTCGTTAACTCAAGTTCATCGATAGGCTAGCTGTTTATTGATTAATCGATTGTTTGATCGATTCATGCTTTCACGAGCGAATTGATGAACTGATGGAATGATTGAGAACTGATCGAATTTGATCAAGTGATAGAATAATTGATCAAGTCATCGAACGATTACTATTACTTGATGGGGCGCTATATAAATTTTCAGAATGAATGAATCACTTTTACGTCAGTCAAAATTAACCCCGCATTCATATCAAATGGCGGTTCACAAGTTTTAAACACGGGTTTTCACTCGCAGCGACAATAATATTAATCGACTGATCCATATAGATAGAGCATCATGAAAATGAGGCTATATAAATCAGATTATAGATTGGTTATAGCTTTTACCGGGAGAGGAGCAGAAGCAGCTGGGACAGAAAGCAGGACCTGTAATCGGAAAAACAAAAACGCTTTCCTTCAGTCGTTAACTTAGGCTAAGTTTGTTTAATTGCTTGACTTATATAAGTGGTCGATTGTTTGATTGATTGAATGATTGATTAACTATAATTATTGCATACTTATCGAACGATTGATTGAACGATTGATTGAACGATCATTGTCAAATAGCCAATGATCCATATTATAGAGCATCATTATAATGGGGCTATATAAATCAGATTATAGATTGGTTATAGCTTTTACCGGGAGAGGAGCAGAAGCAGCTGGGACAGAAAGCAGGACCTGTAATCGGAAAAACA
>JACEVL010000274.1:10000-40000 GCA_020284085.1 Aporrectodea caliginosa | reverse complement strand
ACTCAGTCTGAAGATTCTTACAGTTCTTTACCGTATCGTATATTGTATTGTATTCAAACATTTATACAGCGCCTCTAGAGGTAGGGTGTACCGTTCAGAGGCACTCCCAGTGTACAAGGCCACGAGAAAAGAAATAGGTTTTGAGAAAGGCATATTTCTGTATAGCTTTAATAATAATAGTAATAATATTCTTTATTACTTCAAACCTGCAAGTACGCAGTATACGATTATAATTCACAGTATGAACGGATAATCACAAGTTATTACAGGAGTCGAATTTAACTTATGGCAGCCATGAAAGGTGTCCATCAAGTTCCTGCTACTCATTTACCAACGCCATCTAGCGATTAGCAGGTTGAGAGGACCTTGGGAGGCTAGTGGGTTTCAATGCCGCTTCCTACTTGATATTCTGTTCTTCACGGCCAGTGAAGTTACCAAATGAAATGAAGAACAGGATGAGGAAGAGCAGAATGATATCTCCAGTCCTGCTATCAGCAACACATTCAAGGAGACGCAATGTACAGTATAATAACCTTGAACATGGCAGATTCACACCCTGTTTCTTGTTGTATTTATATTTGTATTTGTCAGTGGCTGTGGACCATAGTTTAATTTCACTGAAACTGAAGTCAGGAGACAGGAAACAACCTACAAACTGACACAGACAGAAGAGCATGGTCAATGTTACCAGCAAATCCAGTGTCACTTGTACGTGGCTCGGATTGTAGACATGATGAAGCTCGAACGTTTCCTAGGTCGTCCAGATTCGCGGCAAGTCCTCCTCCTCCTGCTTGAAGAGGCGCATCAACACCTAAACATAACCAGGTATAGGTCAGCTGATTTCAATGCAATGTTTAGTGTACTGCATCTGTCACAGTCAAGAAATTATTATCTCGCCTGCCAAACCAATTTTGAAGAGGGTTATCAGACAGAGTATAGGACAAGTTGGCGTTTTCTGGCGCTAGGTTTGCGTGCGGGACTTATTCGTCGGTTTGTGCGTTTGACGACAATTTGTCCGCAATTCCCCTTGTCGCCATGTGACTGCATCCGGCCCATCCTTCTGATGTTACGGTCGAGCCTGAGCCACAGGGACCGCGTACGACGCCTGTAGCGGTGTGGCTTCGTCTCGGTGGAGGACGACCGACGCGGGCTATTAGAGCAAACTCTCGGCCGTTAGTAACTGGTGGCTCTACAATCTACCGACTGACATGCGACGAGTGCCTTTCCTGCGTATTTCTTGCGCCTCGACGGCTAGCCAAGGAGTAATAGGCCTACGCCTTTGTTTCACAAGCTGCTGAAATATAGTTTATAACGCCGTGCTTGAGGTGGGGGCGCCTCCCAGTCGATTTCTTGAAGAAGCGCTATACATTTTCGAAATGAATGAATGATAATGCACGAGATATCAGTCCATGTTTCAGGTGAAACTATAGCTAGAAATCATAATCCTTTGTAGATGCCAGCCTGAAATCAGGTTGATCAGAGAAAACAAAGAGATAATTAACAAAGAACACGGAATTGTGCCTACCAGATAACCCTTGACTCGGCAAACCACTGGTCATACTAAATAACAAACAATAAAACAATATTAAATAAATAAATAATTAATAATAATGATAATGCTATTATTATTATTATTATTATTGTAATAGGATGTGGACCTGATTGCTGCTTGGTTTTGAAGCACCGTCGGTTGATGCCTTGTGCAGCAAACACCGGCGCAATAGAAGTTGCTAATTAAATATATATCTTCTAATGAATGTATAATTATATATAGTCTGGAAATGTTTACTTCTCTGACAAACTGAAAGTTAGGTCTCCACAGGGGGAACGGACAGAATTTTCCTTTTGTGGAACGGAAAACCAACTTCTTTCTATCCTGGCAGGGTTTGAGCCCACAACCTGGACGGATAAAATTGTTAAGCATTTATTAAGCACCACTATCTGACAACCAAACATCAAATGATGGCACTGAGCAATTGTGAGTGAAGGACTTGCTCAAGGTCCCTATACAGTAACCGTCTCAGGGGAGTAGAAGAATCGAACCCGTATTATCCGCGTTACAGGCCAAGCTCTCTAACCAGTCGATTGGCACCGTGGTGTCCCCGTGATTAAGACCCGATGATGAGCCTTCTATAAGTTGTTTACCCGAGGAGCGGTATGTTGGCCATGTCAGCTTTCATATTCGCCCACGTTTCGCGAACATCATTCATGTAGGCATCTTCGATGGTTACAACCGGGTATTTGGAGACAAAGCCTTTGTACATGTCCAACATCTGATCAGACGTTAACTGCCAATTCACAGGAATACAACAACAACAGAGACTCAACATCTTCTGTAACAACTAAATCAAATGGATGACTATAATCATCGTAAATCCCAAACTCATTTCATACTCAACTTAGAACTCGTCTCTTTTGGATAGCTCATATATCCACCATCACAGACGTCTCTGACTGTCTGTATTAATGGACTAGACACTCCTAGACACTTGATTACCGCTTGGTATTGGTTTGCCATCGGTTGACATTATATCATCATCATCATCATCATCATCATCATCATCATCATCATCATCATCATCATCATCATCATCATCATCATCATCAGGATCCATTGGCCGAAGGCCCGTAGGTGTCCAACGCTTGCATCGGATCCATGGGCCGAGGCCCGTTTGAGTCCAATGCTTGCATTGGATTTCATACGTATTTTTTCATTACGAACGGAGTATCTGCACCCATCCGTTCGACCTTCGCACTTCTCCCTTAAAGAGAGTTCCAGGCTTAGGACTGGCTCTGATATCCACTATCTTGTGGTATCAGAGGCGGCGATGCCGCCCACGTTTGCCAGCTTTTCAGGGTTCCTGACATTAGATACTGGAGCAATAATATTATAGAAGGTATACTAATAAATAATAATAAAGATAATGCTGAACTTAGCCAGAATTAATGGTCAGAGACGGAGCGGACTTCATTTTCCACACTCTGGTCCACTCCAGTTCTTCCACTGCACTCTGTCTGTCGGTTCTTTGAGACGACAGATCGAGTGCTACTTCCTCCCAATGACACATTCTGGTGCTATATAAATGGCTCCTCTGTTAGGCTGCCTGATCATGCATGGTTGGTCTTCTGATGACGCCCCATTCACTCCCTTAGTTCACAAAGATGTACAGTTACTGTGATACACATACGTGTTTGGATGCATCTGACTTTGGATTCTTGAAGTCGAGGTCGTACTTTCCGTTCTTGAAGAACTCGGAGGCAGTGACGTCCATTCCAATCTCTATCTTTCCAGTGTATCCGGCCTTCTCGATGGCAATCTTCAACAGCTCCAGCCCTGTCAATCAAAAACATCAATATCAACTCAAGGATGCTCCCTTTGCCACACATGACACAGAGCAATTCCACTGGGGTACTTACAAAAAGTCGCTTACAATTATTGTGACTACTATGATATGTGTACACCAAAATGTGGCTAGCAATAAGTTTATTAAAGGATATTCTTACTTACTTATAATGACAAGGTGCATTCCAGTCGTATCTCATTTATTTATGTATGCAATGTATGTATGTATGTAATGTTTGTATGTATGTAAATAATGTGTCCCATCTCATCTATGTATGTACATAATGTATGTACGTATGTAATGTATGTACGAATGTAATGTATGTATGCATATAATGTATGAAGATACTTTATATAGCGTCTTTTTAAGTACTACGTCTGTCTCAATCAGTCTCTCCAAAGATGGAGACACAGATCCTACATTACGACGTCTCTTCTGCCGCTGCCCATTGCAACGGGTGATTTATATTATAAGACGACGATCAAACATGGATTTAAATTCATATTTATCTATTTCCTATTTATTCTCCATTTATTATGCCCCACTATATAAGGACAAAGCATCAGTCGATGGCGATTAGTAATTGTGAGTGAAGGACTTGCTCAAGGTCCTTACACAGTAACCGTCTCAGGGAGGAGGAGGATCGAACCCATACTCTCCACATTACAAGGCGAGCGCTCTAACCAATGGACTGCCATCGTATCCCATAACAGATCATTCACAGTAGATCATCAGAGAAATTGAGATATGCAAGAACTACCTTCTTCGTTGCTGGGTGCAAATCCTCCCTCATCACCAACATTACAAGCTACAACAGAAACACAAGAACTTACACTCTCCTATATTATGCGCAAAGTAAAACCGGAAATAGTCCGTACAGTGGTGCCACATAAATCTTTGTGTTCTCAGTGACATTACAAGTCTACAACGTACATAATATAATCGCAATGATGATTAGCCTACTACCTAATATCGATGATCTAACGAATTTCATTTCAAGCAATCATCAACTTGTCTTAGACTGATTATGAAAAAGGTTATGTAGGAGTCATCTTATTAGATTAGATTAGATTAGATTCGATTAGATTAGATTAGATTAGATTAGATTAGATGACGGTGTTGATGATAAGTTTAGGTAATCTTAAGACTATCCCCAATCGTGTCAAGGTAAGTTTAGGCAGTCTTAGATGACTATCCTCAAATCACGTCATGGTAAGTTTAAGCAGTCTTAAGACTATCTCCCATATTTCATGTCATGGTAAGTCTAGGTATTGTGATGATGTGTGCTATAGTTACCGTCCTGTCCGTATTTCTCCTTGATGACATTTCGCAGGTGATGGTACGTCTCAGAACCCATCTGCATCGCATCATGGAAACTTTTGGCACCTGAACATATTGACAACAACACGAAATGCAGCCAACGACAGCAGATGCAGCCAACTTAAACTAGCCATGAGGCAGCCATGGGTATGAAGTGTTAGCGACTTCATTTTCTCAGCCTTGGCATATGAGGCCGGGTGACCAGTCGTCACCCTCGCCGTCTCGTCGTCCCACCAGCAGGGTATGATCAGTGTACTCATTAGAGCTGAGTTTGCTGGGGGGGCCAAGATGGAGCAGAAATCTGGAACCAAATTTCTGCCTTAACGTGGATTTGAACCCCTGACCTCACGACTGACAGACCAGTCAGCTAACCACTACACTATCGAGCAGAGAATGGCTGCAATTGTCTGAGAACATTCTATCCGTAGTCAACGGCAACTTCCAATCTAAGCAGATATAGCCTATCTCGTATGGAGATCAGTTGCTTACATTTCTGTCCATAGAATACAATACAGTCGTATAAATTCTAATAATAAACGTTGAATTTATAAAGCCAAGCTCTGGGCACCAGCTTCTTCACGAGTGCTGCGTCATGTAAGAGGGGTTGTCCAGAGACACCATTAAGACAACTCATCAGTGGATCATCGCAGTAGGAGGGAGGCGTCACCCTAAACCTTAACCCACCAAGAAGAAGCAGAATAGAGTTAACAGACTTTGAAGGCTGAAGGCCTCGTCTCATCTTTATCTAGATCTGCCTTTGGGTGATTGAAATCCTCCACTGACAGACACACAGTGTGTGTGGATCCTCCTCCTCCTCCTCCTCCTCCTCCTTCTCCTCCTCCTCCTCCAGTCTCCTCCTCCTTCTCCTCCTTCTCCTCCTCCTTCTCCTCCTCCTTCTCCTCCTTCTCCTCCTCCTTCTCCTCCTCCTTCTCCTCCTCCTCCTCCTCCTTCTCATCCTCCTCCTTCTCCCTCCTTCTCCTCCTCCTCCTTCTCCTCCTCCTCCTCCTTCTCCTCCTTCTCCTCCTCCTTCTCCTCCTCCTCCTCCTTCTTCTCCTCCTCCTCCTTCTCCTCCTCCTTCTCCTCCTCCTTCTCCTCCTCCTTCTCCTCCTTCTCCTCCTCCTTCTCCTCCTCCTTCTCCTCCTCCTTCTCATCCTCCTCCTTCTCCTCCTTCTCCTCCCTCCTTCTCCTCCTCCTCTTCCTCCTCCTTCTCCTCCTCCTCTTCCTCCACCTCTGCCTCTTCCTCTTCCTCCTATTCCTCCTCCTCTTCCTCCTCCTCTTCCTCCTCCTCTTCCTCCTCCTCCTCCTCCTCTTCCCTCCCTCTTCCTCCTCCTTCTTCTCCTGCTCCTCCTCCTCCTCCTCCTTCTCCTCCTCTGACTCTTTCTTACCTGTGGGTATGATCCCCTTGTAAAAGGGGTTGTCCAGTCACCCTTAACCCACTAAGAAGAAGCAGACTAGAGTTAACAATTGAAGGAAGGCTTTCTCTCCTCCTAATCTAAATCTGCCTAAGTTGAGTGATTGAAATCCTCCACTGAGACAGACACACAGTGTGTGTGGCTCCTCCTCCTCCTCCTCCTCCTCCTCCTCTTCCTCCTCCTCCTCCTCCTCTTCCTCCTCCTCTTCCTCCTCCTCCTCCTCCTCCTCCTCCTCCTCAGTCTGCCTGACTGACTCTTTCTTACCTGTTGGGAGGATCATGAATTCCTGCATCGCCAGCTTGTTCCCTGCATGGCTGCCTCCGTTGATGACATTCAGCGCTGGCACTGGCAATTCGAACTTGATGCCGGCCACGTGCTGAAGTACCTTCGCAAGCGGCACACCCTATAATCACACAATAACAGTAACACACAAGACATGCTAACATCGTCCAACACATCAAGCTGAGCTGTAATTTATGTAGCGCCTTCTCAATAGACATTCGTCAGTGGAGTTAAGCTGATGTTTCAGCGTCTTTGAACACTTGCTTAAAGGCCCAACATAACTGCTGCTCAAATACATGGACACTTACAACAGAGTGTTTAAATTTATCACTCAATTAGTAGCGTTTACTCCATGTTAAACTTTAGCCAACACTGAAGGACCACATATGATGTGGTCATAGAAGTTGAGTTAAGCTGATCTTTCAGCACCTTCGAATGATTCTCCAAAATTGCTTAAAATAGGTCGGGAGCGCCTCTGAGGAGTATTTCTTTAAGTGGCGCTATATAAATTTACGATTACGATTACGATCAATTCCGAATAAACTGTCTAGCATGGCTGCCTCCATTGATGAGATTCTAATTGCTGAATATCTTATTTAAGATATTTCTATTGTAACTGGTTGCGGTCTGTCAACCTGTCAGATAATAAAACGAATATCTATCAGCAAACATCAAATGAGACGTAAAGTTAATTAAGTTATTTATCGGATAAATTTATAAGCTTGTGTTTTATTGTAAGGAATTGTGTGTTTGGTGTACTGATCTCGTCGGCAGAAACAGACTGCGTCTTTATGTTTACTAGGTTTTCTCATTGTGTTAATTGTGTTTATACAAGCTTATGACTTTCAAAGGAAATAAAAAAGACATTAACCTGTGTACTACGAGCAATTGTAAAGCATGTTTGAGTAATGCCTGCTAGTAATAGGGCGACCCTGTTAGCGGAACCTGTTGTTCCTTTGGGTCTTCCCATTGTCACTGGATTGTCTTGCCTATCTAATTGCTGAATGTGAATTGTTTGGTGAACAATAAAGTATTCATTGATTGATTTTCTACACTTTTTCAAATAAGATCACTCCTATCAATCCTAATCTGAGGTTAATAAATAAACTCTTTTCATTCATTCATTCATTCGTAAATTTATATAGGCCTACCACCGCTTCAAGAGGCGCTCCCGATTCCATCACGGTCAAAAAGTACAGTTTTGAGTTTAATAAAGAATGCTTTAACTGACCACGACTCCACCACACAACCCAAGCGAGACTCCAAGGATCGCATTAGCACCAAGCTTTGCTGCAATTGAACAGATAATGTCAGTGATTTGTTGAGAATCAAGAGTTCTGCTGACTAAGCGACCGTTAAACATTCCTTCTAATGGAAGTCACAAATGAACTATCAGCAGATATGATGTTAAATGCATATTTATATAGCACCATTACGCTATAGCATTCACAATGTACATGTAACAGGACACAATTGCCGATTGGTCAGAGTGCTCGCCTTGTAACACGGAGAGTAAGGGTTCAAGCCTCCCAAAGGCAGTAACACTGTGTAGGGACCTTGAGAGCAAGTCCTTCACTCACAATTGCTCAGCGCCATCGATTGATGGTTGGTCTTTAGATGGAGGTGATTAATAAATGCAGAATAACAATAACAACATCAACAACAATTCACTGTGACAGCATGTAATATATATATGAGAGCATCTGTTACACTTTCAACATACATTTGTTCTCCGTTCCATCGAGTCCGAGCAGAATTTTGTCGACAGCTCCTTGATTGCTTTCATCAATGTCATTCTGTAGAAGACAAAAACAAAATTCAAACCAAATTTAGCCAGCGCTAAAATTCGTTGAGCCAAGTAAAGATCCAGAAGGAAACTCTGTCCACAGCAGCCAGAGAAAATTAAGTCGAAGGAACCAGCTTATTCACAGGAGCTAAGTCAAGACAAAACTAATAGGCAGGTGAGATAAGGTGCGGTTCCAGGTCAAGGTCGAGAAGGTTACAAGAGAGATAGCTACAGTTGATGGCTGGAGTTAGGAAATGGAGAGGGATAGGAGGAATGAGGATAGGATTCGTGGAAGAACGGCTTGGCCTGAGTAGATGAAGATGAAGGCTTACCTTTCCAGCGAGAGCAGGAGCAATGACCTTGTTGACGTTATCAACAGCCTTAGTGACACCTAGCAACAGACATCAACAGATTGCAGTTAGATTAAGTTAATTTCAACCTAATTTATGCAATTTCCTCTTTGGTTCATATGGAACCTGTCCTTAAAGAAATGAGGGATTTCTGACATGGAACCTGTCCTTAAAAGTACATCATAGAAACGAGGGACAGTTTCTTTCTTGACTATGATGCCCAATAAACTTTTCGCTGAAAAGGTGGTTGTACTGTTATGTATAAAATCCGTTCTTCTAAAATCTAAAGTCTCCCCAAAATGGTCTCACTCAACTGAGACTATTCTCATGCATTGCTAGAGGTTTCCTCTGAATGATAGCATGCCAACATGGAGCTCATATAGAACCTACATTCCCATATGGAACCTGTATAGGACCATATTCCAATGTAGAACCCTGTATAGGACCCATATTTGCTGTTATACAGTATGCGTGTCATCATGCCTTACATTATCTTACACACAAGTAATCGTGGGTTTTGAGATGAGTAGAATTACCTTTTCCGTGGTATGCCTTCGGGTCCTTGTCCCTCAGCTCGAGGGCCTCGTGAATCCCAGTCGAGGCTCCGCTCGGAACAGCCGCCCGAAATGAACCTTCAACACAATATTGCGAGTCCACATCAGTAGAACGTCATTGCAACAACACATTATGCCATGTATCCTTTGATTTTATTTGGAAGCCGTCGTTTAAGGTTAGCTAATTAGTAGGCCTACTAATTACACATTAATTAAGCATTACGAAAACCGTAATATCCATTCCCCTCGGGTTGTGGGATTTTTCAATTACACAAAGTACAAACTTTGACTATAACAATCAGTCTTTCCTTGAAATTGGATAAATGTGTAGCCACGTGGAATAACCTTCCTAGAGATCTGCATGTTGGTTTAGCTAGGAAATCTGCATACATCTTTTACAAGCATCTGAAAACTGTTCTTTATCGCCTGCTTTGGGCTGGGAGCGCCTCTAAGTAGGTTATCTTCGCGGGGCGCTATATAAGTCCTCTGAACGAATGAATGAATGAAATGTTAATTTCACTAAATGCTCAAAGGTTTCATCAAAAAATTAGCCATAGTCTGAATATATTATTCATCTAAATATAAGCCATATAATTATAGGCCTAGACTCCTATTATTCATCCAATCATTAGCCATATAGACTGTTGGCTATGATGTCTTTACCTTTGTCCGTCACTAGGTCAACTTCGATCGTCGAGTTGCCTCTGCTGTCGAAGATCTGCCTGGCTTTGATGCTCTTAATAGGCACAGAGGACCCTGCAATTGTCATAGTAAATACTAAATAGTAATAGTAATCCGACATTATTAGAGCTTCCGGTCACTACTCATCTCAAGTTCTCCAACCGAGCAATATCCAACACTGCGCCGCGTCTCTGGAACGATCCACCTCCTGAATTCCGCACTTTTCGGTTCCTCAACCACCATCGCCAATCATCCAGCATCATCTGCCTCAGGCTCCTCTATCCATCACTGCCAAGGCTTTCCACTCGAAACTAAAAGTCTCTCCTTTTCAAGAACTCTTATCCTGATTCCTGACTCATCTGATCCTGTACCTTCCAATCCTCGACCTAAAAGACACCCACCTTAACATTTGCTGTGCCCTTTCTGATCCTCTGGAAACCGGACTCGGACCTACCTCGGACCAGTGATGTGGTCTCGAGACCGCGGTCTTGGTCTCGAGACCGTCTCGAGACCGAAAAAATGCGGTCTTGGTCTTGGTCTCGGTCTCGAATGTGCCGGTCTTGGTCTCGGTCTTGGTCTTTAAAGGTGCGGTCTTGGTCTTGGTCTTGGTCTTAAAGGTGTGGTCTTGGTCCTGGGCGTCTGGTCTCGGTCATTCGCCTTTGGTCTTGGTCTTTCGCCTTTGGTTTGGCCTTTGGTGGGAACTAGAGTGGATTATTTGTTAAATGTTGTCGATATTTTCGGTTATTCAGGGACTTCTGAGATAGCTTCGAATTCATGCGACGATCCGCCTATATAAAAAGCGAAGAGGACCGCGTTGTTCGCTTCTTATCAGAAGCGACAAGAAAACGTTGAGGCACAGTTAACCATGACCTCTGGTGCTCTAGTGACTAGTTAAGCTTACACTGATGCAGTTTCTCGAGGCAAAATCAGTAGCCTTGTAAACGATGCAGATCAGGTATTTGGTGGGGAATTTTTCTCTAGTCTTGCAAAAAATTTTGTATTCCGCAACACCTGCACCTACTGAGAGTGTCTTTAGCTATAGTGTGCCCTTTATGAGACCTCGAAGACTTGGGAATAAAAATATAACCATAAATATAATAAGTATCTGCTCTGAATAATGGGAATATGTAACACTACAACTGAGAATTGCGTTTATGGTCTTGAGGCTTAGATCTTGGTCCTGGATGATGCGGTCTTGGTCTCGGTCTCGGTCTTGGATCACGCGGTCTTGGTCTCGGTCTTGGTCTTGGACCACGCGGTCTTGGTCTCGGTCTTGGTCTTGTAATTTTGGTCTCGTGCACAACACTGCCTCGGACTACTCTTTTGGACAACCCCTCTGACTAGACGCAGCGCTCGTGAATAAGCTGGTGCCCTGCGCTTGGCTTCCAAGTGGCGCTTTAGAAGTTTGGAGATTACGATTACGATTATCTCTGTCTAGCTTCATTGAGTGTCTTCATCAATTCTTCGACATTTTGCAAATAAACATTATAATGTTTCACTGCGCTGTCAAAACAATTGGCATGGTACACAAGTAAATCCTATCTATAGCTGGACCATTGTTCCTTCAGGGCTAACCCTTTCGTGTCCACTAGAACGTTTCATACGCTTAGTTAACTAACACTTTCATGTTATCACATTATATGGCGACCAGTAAAATAAATTGATTGATTGCAATTTGATCTATTCTAAGCATAGAACTTCTATCGCGCCGCTCGCTATCCTAAGGCCCGATGACTCAATCGCTGTTCTCTTATGTGCTTCCATTGTTCGGTAGGTGGTGCAGGCCATCATAGGTGCTCCTCGTCGGTTTATGCAGTCGTAAAGTTACAGCTGTCAGATTCGTTGTAATACAATTGGGCAACATAATTGGTGTAAGTGTAACATCATTCAAAATACTTTACATCTGTGTTAAAGGAAACTATCGAAAGGTCGAACGAATAACCGAATCTAATACCCTATCCGATCATATCTAAATTAATCGAATAATTATTGTCCATAGCCTACTCCGATGATGATGATGGGTTCTCATTGGGTTTTTTTTTACCGTTTTTAATAATAATAATAATAATAATAATAATAATAATAATAATAATAATAATAATAATAATATTAATAATAATAATAATAATCTTTTCTTTATTAAGCGCCTGACAAACGCAATACGCTGTACATTTACATGTTATGCAATTTAAATCTTAACTACTAACAGAACAGACAGCTTGCAATACAACGGCGCTAATAGCAGCCTACAAAGCATATCCGCCATACGGGGCTCGAACTCGGTACTTCTCGCTCTCCATGCCAACGTATTATCCAATGCTACCACTGCCTACCAGTCGATGGTCGCGTAAGATGACAGATTGGCCAGAGAAAACAGATTATTAACAAAGAACGGGGAATTGTACCTACCTTCGTGGGACAGATACAGTGCGGCGCCAGAAGAAGGAACCCATCCACCCGCAGACTGCGTTTCAGTTATCGATGCTGGCGATTCGTCGCTCGGAGTAGAGCCTGTAGATGTGCCCGCCCTGCAAAGGTATACCACTTATGCTGTAAAGCTCTGCAGAAGTATCTCTTTATAAATGAAAATCCTGTGTGTAATTTTTCACATCTACATTACACGACATTACACCATTCGCATATACGCACCAGAGGCGGCGCCAGGGGTGATAGGGGGCTAAGCCCCCCTAACTGCGGCTCAGCCCCCAAAAAGTGGGAAATCACTGCAAATCACAGGGAGGAGGGGACAAAAACGTAGGTTTTGGGAGCTTTAGCCCCCCCCAACCTGAAATCCCGGCGCCGGCACTGATGCGCACAACTTAGGTTCGAACCCGTACTCTGGACGTTACAGATCGAGCGCTCTAACCAATTGGGTATACCGTGTCCCGTTAACATTGTGCTTTACTCGGTATCCAGTTTTAACGACTTTCTTTTCCCTGTAAGTTGGAATGTTGAACAGTGTAGTGAGGGAATGTTAAACAGTGTAGTGAGAGAATGTTGAACAGTGTAGTAAGGGAATGTTAAACAGCGTAGTGAGGCCTATTATAGCTCGTCTGGTTACCTGTTTGTCTTCGCTGTCGACCGGGCCTTCTTCTCTACAGACTCAGAAGAGGACTCCGATGGGCGCTTCGTCTTCGCCATCCTCAAACGTTACTCAGTTTAATCCTTTCTTTCAAAGGTTTATTTCTGTCAATACAAAATGTGTTCTTCTCAACCATAAGATAATTCTTCAATGAACCAATGACGTCAAACATACGTCACGTTAAAAAAACTAGGCCTAGTTTCATAAGAACGTGACCTTATGTAATTAGATATTATAATTAGCCTATTGTGAAAGGCGCTATACCACAGTATAAATAAATATTTATACTGTGGCTATACTACTGTTATTAGCACTGTTATCATCAGCATCATCATAGTCGTCGTCGTCATCGTCATCATCATCATCAGCATCATCGTCATCATCATCATCATCGTCGTCGTCGTCGTCATCATCATCATCATCGTCGTCGTCATCATCATCATCACTACTATTACTACTATTTATAAATTATTATTATAGCATGCGTTCCTATAAAGTCTAACCTAATATGGATTATGGAGTTATATATAGGCTAGCTTCAAACTATCGGCTTGAAACTATGTAGCTTTGAAAACAGCGCTAAAAAATCCTTTCGATAACATTAGATTAATCAAATGACTTCTGCATTATAACGCCGATCACAAAACGTTACATACATGTAGACCTATGATGAGAAATAAAACGAGCAGGTTTTGATACCAGGACATTCAAGAAACCTTGCAGTATAACAATTTTTATATAATAATGTAAGCGAATGATAATGTATTTCACGTGAACCAGGCATTGACTTGGTCGACTCCTTCAAGGCTAAACTATAGAGACTTAGGCCTACCGTAATCGTAATCTAAACTTCTAAAGCGCCACTCGAAAGCCAAGCGCAGCTGGCACCAGCTTATTCACGAGCGCTGCGTCTAGTCAGAGGGGTTGTCCAAAAAAGTAGTTCTGAGGGAGGTCCGAGTCCGATTTCCACAGGGTCAGTTCTTTTTCAGCTCGTTTTGTAGGCACCTCTGTTCATCTAAAGGGTTACTCACGATGTCATAGTTTTGTATAAAGGGCCCTTGACTCTTTCAAATCCGGACTCAAGACTTATTTGTACTCTAAGGCCTATGTATACCCTGCTGTTAGTTGACTGTGAGGCGCCCTTGTAACGGTATGGCTGTGTTACGGCGCCATATAAATTGTCACTGTTATAATTATTATTATATTATTATTATTATTATTATTATTATTATTATTATTATTATTATTATTATTATTATTATTATTATTATTATTATTATTGTATAGCGGTCTAACGACGCCGTAGATAGGCCTACTGGTATTATTGCCATTGTAGTAATATTAACAGTAGGCCTACGAGTTTCGTCCGCTCGTGTTTATCCAGACCAGTTTTAGATTTAGAAATGTCCAGAGATGAATGAGTGAGTGAGTGAGTGAATGAATGAATGAATGAATGAATGAATGAATGAATGAATGAATGAATGAGTGGAGTGAATGAATGAATGAATGAGTGAGTGAGTGAATGAATGAGTGAGTGAGTGAATGAGTGAGTGAGTGAATGAGTGAGTGAGTGAGTGAGTGAGTGAGTGAGTGAGTGAGTGAATGAATGAATGAATGAGTGAGTGAATGAGTGAGTGAATGAATGAATGAATGAATGAATGAGTGAATGAATGAATGAATGAATGAATGAATGAGTGAGTGAATGAATGAATGAATGAATGAATGAATGAATTAATTAATTAATGACTACGACAATTTCTACAGCGCCGTAACACGGCACATGCCGTTACAAGGGCGCTTTAACAAGTTCAACACTGAATCAGAGATACGCTTTTTCAAAGTTACGCTATGTGTCTTGTGCCTGGTCTTGAATGATTCTATGGTAGGTGCAGATCGTATTGAAGGCGGAAAGCCATTCCAGCACCTGGGTCCAGCCACGGAAAAGGCACGATCACCAAAGCCTGTTCTTGATTTCCGCACCTGCAGATCGCCCTTCGCCTCAGATCTCAAATCTAGAGATAGGCAATCAGATGATGTTGTCGAGTCGAAATTGGAGTGGATCAGAACAACGACCAATTTAAACAACAAATGCAGTGTTTTATAAACCATAGAAAACAATGTTAGACATCCTCTGCTGAACAGGGAGCCAGCGTAAAGACTCAAGTGAATGGGTTATATGTATGCTGATATGTTTGTCACTAGGCCTACTATATAGTCAGAGTTCTGAACCCTATAGGGATTCTCCATAGTCCATACCACACTCAGCAATTAGGGATGGGCCGATTATTCGTTCGGTAATCGGTTCGGGCCGGATTTTGCACTAATCGGTATTAATCGGAATCGGCGATTCCAGGCCTTAAAATCCGAATAACAAAAAAGTAATATCTTTGACCAAAAACAATTTCTTCTTTCATTAATGCAGAGATAGTAACCTGTTTTGGCGACCTCTTATAGTAATATGTAATCTTAAATATTGAAATTCTGTCTAAAATAATAAAATTATGAGTCGACGCATCATCAAAATGGCGGACAGTCGGGTTTTTTAGTAACAAACAGTGCATAGAACGAAATATAAATGAACGTTGCCGATTAATCGGATCGGCATCGGAATCGGCGGGAAAAGCAGGCCCAACTAATCGGAATCGGAAATCGGTAAAAATGCCAATCGGTTCATCCCTATCGACAATGTCAGTAAGAAGCGAATTACAGTTATACAGGAAACTGGATCTCAGTGTATTCGCCAGAGATATCCTTGGTGTATGACCAACTGGATATCGACTGTACTTGGCGAACTATGGTTCTCGACTACGATTTCATCTAAAGCCAACATCGATAAATGCCTTATGTATTTGATAACGGCGCTATAAAAATTACTCAATTAGATTTGATTATATTCAATCAATCGATATAAACCAATCAATGTAAACCAATTAATCGATACAAAACCAATCAATCAATAGACTATAAACCAATCAATCAATCAATCAATTAATCAATAGACTATAATATACCAACCAATCAATGTAAAGCAAGCAATCAATAGACCATACACCAATCAATCAATGTAAACCAATCAATCAATATACACCAATCAATCGATACAAAACCAATCAATCAATGGACTATAAGCCAATCAATTAATCAATCAATCAATCAATAGACTATATACCAACCAATCAATGTAAAGCAAGCAATCAATATACACCAATCAATCGATACAAAACCAATCAATCAATAGACTATAAACCAATCAATCAATATAAGCTTGATATAGCGCCTCTTCAAGATACCTACCGTAACTCAGAGGCCCTCAATATTCTGAGAGGCTTTTGATGTCTAGAGCCAGCATCTGGAATTACGACGATATGCACCGAAACAATGCCCTTTAGATAACAGATTTACAATCAGCTGATCATTTCTCAGTGTTCCCATGATGCTTGCAGGCGCAGTGGTGAATTCAAGGAAAACGGGGCTTGGTTAGCATCCGTATATTGTATTTGTATTGTATTGTATTTGATCATTTATAAAGCGCTTCTCATAGCATAAGCCTGTAATATGTAATAAGCCTGTAATATAAAGAGCTGTAATATGCCAAAACTAATCTTTGTCGGCGGCAACGGCCTGTGTTGTCATAAGCTGCCGTTAAACTGTGGATCCATCCATCCATAAGCCTTTCAGAAGCGCTCCCAGTGCGAGGTACTCCGAGGAAAAAGGAAGGTTTTAAGGTGAGAGAAAGAGGTAGAGCTGCTACTAGAGAGGATTGTAGATCGTAGAGAAGGAGAAAGTCGATTCCACAGAGAAGGACCTATGCACATAAAGTATAGGTGGCCATTCATGGAATACATCGCTATCTCGTTAAGTATACCTGTTAACTTTCATAATAACGGGAGCCGAATGACTGTGGAAAACGTAGGCATATAATTTTGTAGAAAAGTCTTGCATTTGTATTTAAATATAGACAAATCAAACCGTTTACAAAAACCTATTTACCTATGAGTGGCGTTAAAACACATGTGCACTTGACGAACTCTCTTAATATAGACGTCACTGATGAAATGTCCTTAACAGTTCTATTAATATATACGTATACCGTGGATCTGTAATAGTGACGTCACCAACAGTGCGGGAAATCCCCCAACTGCCTCCGAACGGAGAGAGTTTATCGAGTGCAGAAGATTGACCAACTGCGTTTTAACGGATTTGACTTCTTAAGTAAGTAAGTAGCGTTTATTTGTATCTGACGTTGCAATTTGACAACATCGTGCTTTTGCTATTGTGGGTCCTTTCTCTTGGAACCCAATACAACGGCGCTAATAGCAGCCTACAAAGCATATCCGCCCAACGGGGCTCGAACTCGGTACCTCTCGGTCTCTGTGCCAGATGTTATCCAATGCGCTATCGGGGCCCCCCCCCTAAGTACAAATACAAATAGTTTATACTGTAAGAGGCGCTTTACAAATGTCCAAATGCAGCAATATGCGTCCAACAGTTACTGTACTTGGAAGTTCCGTCTGTTGTATAGTAGGGAACCAGCGTCAACCATTGGAACTAGCCGGAACTAGCCATAGCGGCGGACATTTGCAATAATGGACGTTTCATGAAAGCGGAGGAGTTAAAATATCGGACGTTATTTTGGGAATAAAAGATATTAAACATTTAAAATATAACATTTCGCCCGTCAAAATGCAATCTTTACGAATTAAGTTGCCTGTCTTCAAATCCGTTTACACCAAACCAGAGAAAGACGGAATTTCTATCGCTTGGCCAATGCTGTAGTGGTAAAATTAGAGGTGAGTACACGCTGCAGTATACCCTACAGCCTTCAGGTTATTTTTCCGAAAGATTGAGGGGTGGATTTGTAGTTTATAGTTTTTTAAAGTTATGGAGTAGTCTACACTATGCAGTATTTAAACAAAATATGTCAAATTTCTCTCTGGAGGTGACTCAGGTGAGTACACGTTCTGCGCAGTGAGTATATACTAAAGAAAAAATTTTGTGATGCGAGTACACGCTGTATACCCTCGTGACGAACGTGACCTCGTCTATATACAGCCCTGGGCTTGGCACAAGGTAAGGTCGATCAAAGGTTGCCAGAGAAGCAACTCAAGCGAGAGAGACAGCATTTCTCCCTCCTCAAAACCTTCTTCTCTAGGGGTTCTAACACTGGGAGTGCTATTCATTCATTCATTACGAAGTTTTATATAGCGCCCCTTCAAGGTTACTACTCAGGAGCACTCCCGACCACAGCACGGCTGAAAAGAACAGTTTTGAGGCAAGTATAGAAAGATTCAGAGTGGATTCTGGGATGCAAGCGCAGCACCAAAAGAAGCCCGTTCCAGAGGGATGGCCAACCACTGAGAAGGCTCGATTCTGCTTAGTAGCATGCAGTGCGGGCAAAAGGGACCATGAGCACGCCCCGCTCAGCAGAGCGGAGAGAGCGACGACCCGCAGCACCAAAGGTAGGGCAGCAGAGGTCGCGTAGATAGGCAGAGGCTATAGGCTCAGCAAGGACCGCCAGACCAAAGCGATGATCCGATACGAGATCCGCTGCAGTAGGGGGAGCCAATGAAGCACATCCAGCATATAACCTGAGACGTGGCAAATTTTTGGAATACGTCCGCAAAGGCGTGCGGCAGAGCGCAGGACCCGGGTCAGGCACCTATGCTATACTGAATGGTCACTGCTGTGAGCGGCGCTATATAAATTTACAAATACACTACAATATTTCCACATTGGGAAGTGAAGCAGGAATCTCTGTGATTGATGTCTACTCATAATCTTCAGACTAAATCGGTCGTCCAAATGTTCTGACATGTATTAGAAAACAGCGCAATAGAAGCCAATTTAAAAATAATTATACATTACATCATAGTACACCAGACAATTAAACTTCTGCATTGTAAATTTCTTTTTTTATCTTACACATAGACGACATCGTACTGGATTAGTCTGGTTTGATTACATTTTGGATTAGATTTGAAGTCACATCAGATGATAGATGGCTTTCAACAAAGATTTCACACAGTATGAGATTGTCTTAAATGTTGAACGCGTAATAGGCCTAGTTTAAAACGACAGTTTTTTTAAACAGTTTTCAGAATTGCGTTTTTGTAATTAAAATGAATAAATTCAATATATGCTCATTTTGGCTCTTCTAGAAAATTCCTAAATTCTTCTCCTTCAGACGAAATGATTTCATATCCAGAAAAGTTGACAAAGTTTCGACGAAGCCGAGAACAATAGAAGGTATTGTTTTCTTCGTTTTACATATTCCTCTTCCTTCCAGTCTCTCTACGCCTGTCTGTGTGCGTGTGTCTGTCTGTCCCTTTCGTTTTGTCTCCTATTCCGCTTCCGTCTGCTTCGTTCCATTTGTCTATACCCGCTTATAACGTAAACTGGAATGACTGGCTGCTTTCGAATGCCCTATACATCTTTGCATTTTATTCCACTTGTGAACTGTCAGACAAGCAGCTGTCTGTCTGTCTGTATGTCTGTCTGTCTGAGTATGACTTTGACGAACATTTTCGCAGACTGTGCGACTTATGTCTGTTCAGCTTTGCGCATGTGTGTTGTGACATTTGTTTTGAATTTTCTGCCTTCGGGCTAATGAAGTACTGATTAATTCTCACTTAACAAAACATTTGTCGGCGCAAAGGGTACGGTTAAAGGTTCCTCTGCGATTATAAATTGAAAATTGTTCTGTGGGACAGATCTAAGTTCGCTCAGAGTCGGACTGGGATCATTTTGAGGACATAGCCATTCAATTAGGGATCTCTAAAATCTCCTTTTCTCTCTGTCTGATGCCTCGCTTTGTCTGCCTATATTTGTATTCGTCTGTCTTGACCGTATGTCATCGCCACGACCTACCCTTCCCTACCCCCGCGATGTGAGATAGAAGCCCGCTTGCAACGTCTTTAGTCAAGTTTACGACACTTTTATGACACCATACAGTAACAGCACTCGTTAAGGCGACACGTATAGAGACTGGCATTCTTCTCTGAAGAAGACCGACACAGACAGAGGAAGACAGAGACAGAGAGACACAGAGACACAGAGACATAGTTTGTTTTAATTCGTTTTTTTTATCCAAATGTATGGTTAAGCCTTAGATATAATATGCGTATTAATTCTATAATTGAATTTTTTTATGGGATTTCTAGGAAAGAACTTGATTATGCAAGGTGAACTGGTACTTGATGTGGGAGCGTGGAAATATGAGTGGAAGTTGTGGTCCTGCTTCAATTCAATATTCTGCATATTGTTGCCCATGCAAATCGCTACCACGGCCTGTGTTGTGTGTTTCATTGTATAATTTCCTATAGCATGTGATCGGGTCCGAAGTATTTGTGTGTTTCTGTTGGTTAAGTAATGTAATGTATTATAAGTCTCCAATATTATTATCGCAGCACCGCACGAAGACACGTCAGAGACACCAGCGCATTAGTGCGAACCAAACGGAACCATCAAATGGAAATTAATGAATTAAAGACATACACCAATTATTATTTACGAAAAATAATAATATTTTAGATTTTTATGAATTTGTTGATGTCATAATTCGCGGAAGCAGCGTACAGTAATTATTGTGTCCTTTATATAAACGGCAAGACACAGTGCTGCTGCGCTGCATTCTTCAAAGATTATTAAAACACTAAAATTACCGAGGAATCGAACTTCCCAGAAGCACCAAATGGGTCATTTTGACCACACATAGCTTATAAATGCAAAGTCAATTACAAATCCAATGAAATTTTCAAACCTTATTAACTTAAATTACATAAGCATAGACAAGTGCAATAAGCAAGTTGGAATGAATAATAGGAGATCCTCTCCTCTCTCCAGATCTCCTATCTTCTCACCAGCTCTTCTATCTTCTTGCCAGATCTACTCTGCTCTCACTGAGTCTACTATCCACTCACCAGATCTCCTATCCTTTCACCAGATTTCCCATCCTCTCACCATATCTCACCCTATCTTCTCACCAGATCTCCTATCCTCTCAAAAGATTAACCTACAAGATCTCTCCTCTCACCAGATCTTCTATCTTCACACCAGTTCTTCTATCTTATCACCAGATATTCTTTCCTCTCACCAGATCTCTATCTCTCCTCTCACCAGATCTCTTCTCTCAGCAGATCTCTCTCTTCTCTCCTGATCTCCTCTCCTCTCACCAAATCATCCTTCTCGCCTGATCTCCTATCCTCTCGTTTAATCTGCTCTCCTCTCACCAGATCTATTACCCTCCCACCAGATCTCTCCTCTGACCAGATCTTCTTTCCTCTCACCATCTCTCCTCTCCGCTCACCAGGTCACTCCTCTCACCAGATGTCTTCTCCTCTCACCAGATTCTCCCTCCTCTCACCAAATCATCCTTCTTCTCGTCAGATCTTTTCTTCTCTCACTTTATCTCCTCTCCTCTCACCAGATCTCTCCTCTCACCAGATCTTATTTCCTCTCATCAGATCTCCTCTCCTCTCCCCAGATCTCCTCTTCTCTCACCAGATCTCCTCTCCCCAGATCTTCTTTGCTCTCACCTAATCTTCTCTCCTCTCCCCAGATCTCCTATCCTCTCACCAGATCTCCTATCCTCTCACCTGATCTCCTATCCTCTCGCCAGATCTTCTAATCTCTCACCATAACTCTCCTGTAGCCATATATCTTCTCCTCTCACCAGATCTACTATTGTTTCACCAGACCTCCTCTCGCCAGATCTCCTCTTCTCTCACCAGATCTCTTCTCTCGCCAGATCTCCTATCCTTTTACCAGATCTTCTATTCTCTGACCAGATCTCCTATCCGTTCACCTGATCTTCTCTCCTCTCGCCAGATCTCCTATCCTCTCACCAGACCTCTCCACTCGCCAGATCTCTTCTCTCATCAGATCTCATATCCTCTCATCAGATCTCCTCTCCTCTCACCATATCTTCTATCTTCTCACATTTGATTATGTAATCAGCTGTGATCTACTGTATAATATTATTGAATAGACTAGATAAGAAATGCGTAGCCTGACATGCAAGTACTAATACAGGGGTCAGATTGACCCCCTCGGTGCTTATAGGTAGAACAGCAAAAATCTCAGAAATTGTGAATCTCCCCAAGTTCAAATTTTGGCAGAGGGTATACCCTACGAAGTTAGGAGAAGTCATGAAATTACAGGACCCGGGCTATATCTGGGGCCGAGGTGCGTTCCGGTGGTGTAGGGTATGTTCGATGCCTTGCAGCCGGAGGGTTGCGGGTTCGAATCCACCTCAAGCCACCGCGTAGGGACCCTGGGCAAGTCCTGCACTCGCAATTGCTCATGCGCTTCGGCGTGAAACTCCGACTCAGTGTACGCGCTGTAGTCGGGAGCGCCTCTGAGTAGAAATCTTGGAAGGGGCGCTATATAAATATCTGAAATGAATGAATGAATGAAAAATCGAAAAGGGGTCAAATTGACCCTTTCGGTACTTCTAGTGAACAGTAATAACCGTTATTTCGCTGTACAATGACGGTTGAAACACGGCTTACTGTGCGCAGTAGAAGTTTCACTTTTAATCACAATAAAAACCAAGTTAAGCGATGCATTTTATTTACTTAATTATTTGGATTATGGATAATAATATAATATGCTCATTTTTAGTAAACATTGCAAAGAAATTGCTTCTTTCTCTACAATTATGCTTAGGGGCGGCATCGAAAGCCAAGCCGACTTGACCAAAGTGACGGTTTCTTTCTTTCCTTCCTTTTTTCTATCTTTCTTTCTCTCGTACTTTTTAATTTTTTTATCCAACATTGAATCCTTTTTTTATTTTTCTTCAACCCTATTTTGCCACCCCTGCACAAGTGCCGCCCGGGGCAACTCGCCGCCCCTGCCTCTTCGGTACGCCACTGCACGGGGTGCGTAAGAGTCTATTCGCTAGCATGCTGGATTGTCAACCGAGAGTTGGGGGTTCAAATCCCAACCAGGGCAGAACATTTGTTTCCAAATTTCTGATCCACCTTCTCCGCCTAGACAAAACATACATAGCCTACATACATACATATCATATTCTTCTGATACGTCAAAGAAAAGGTCAGACTGTGCAAACCATTTTATTAGGGTCTATGTAACATTGTTTGTAGGTAGAATTCATAAGAAAGTAAAAAGTAAGTATGCACACCTGAATGCGGCAAAGTTTTCCTGGTTCAATAAAAGACATACTTACTTAATACTAGCAACGTAGTCAGAAGTGACATGGTCAAGAGTAGTAAAAATAGCTGTAAATTAACTAGGAATAGGTGAGCTTATAAGTACACTTCACCAATGTTTGGGCCTTTATGCAATGGGACACCTTCACCCGTCATTTATAAGCAATCTCCCGAAAGATCATGTGATTTCAGAATATGAAGGGCATAAAAGACTGCTTTGCCCTGCTGCTCATGCCAGTCCCAAGCCTCGATGAAGGAGGCCATCGCCATCCTCCACAATGATCTTTGTTATCACACAGTGTCGTTAAACTGAAACTACTAGGGCAACTACTACTACGGAATGCTCAGTAGCCTAATAAAACTGGGGAATCTGAATTTCTCATTGAGTTCAATAGCCAGTATATTTAAGATATGCGCTTGTTCCATATTTCAATGGAGAAAGTATACTTATGGTGAAAAAAATGTGTGAAGATAGCGTGGACCCCTATGATGGCAATTTACCCACGATAAGAGAAGTCTAGACATTCTGATACTTACATGGACATCTCATAGCAGGCTAATATTTTTAGTTATGCATGTCCCACTTATAGTCTTGATTTCTTTTGCTGCTCAACATTCTGGGCTCTTATAAAGCCGGGAAACGGACTAAGCTCTAAGACATTAACCTCTTCATAAACGCGGTCGGATTCGAGTTCGCTCCAGACCAGTCTAGGACACAATCCCCAACGGTGCCCTGTGTGCCTAAAATCAAATGAAATAATATGGTTTACAAATATGAGGAAAGAAATTTTAGGAAACTATGAATAATACTATGATGGCTGTATATCTATAATTGAAGCTAAGAAGTCAGCTTACTGATTTAGAAGTACATATTTACAAGTCCGCGCAGCGTATACCAACTTTAAGTCAAGTTGTCTCTATCTTGGCACTTGAAGTAAACGTTCATACATGCTTGGTCGCGCTTACGTTCAGTGACAGTTGACTTCGAAATCGTTACGTCGCGTGACGCAATATTTATACATTTACTGCAAACCTTCGATAAGTACCCAAAGTCTATATTGTCATAACTCTTAAGATATTAATGTTCAAGGCGACAAGTTTCTAGGAAGTCTTCGTTGTATCACTTTTGGTGGATTCTAATAACGACTTCCATTTTTCACTTTTAATTTTAAAGTAAATTTTAATGTCTTGCCAAAAGTAGCTTAATAGCTGATATTTGATCAGAGCATGCAATACTGCTATTCTACTTATGTCGAACCTCTATGCGAATGATTAAGCGTTGTAAAAAGCAACCACATTCAGCAGTTACATACAAAATTTGTCCGGTGCGGGGTATTATGTTCTATAAGAATCAAACAAAACATGTCAACATCCATTTGTCCGAATGATTTTGTGTCCTACGCCGATGGGTTACGTGAACAAAGTTTATCAGTTTATGCTATGACTGATCACTTATGGTCTACTTGGCCTTTGAAGTAATAGGAGACATTGTAACCAAATTGCAGTAGGATCATCATAATCGTTATCATCATCTGTCGTCTCATTGTCCGTGGATCATTGTCCTAACTGTCGGTAGGAACATCAGACGGTGAGACTAAGAAAATAAAGTCATTTAACACTTCACAACCATGGCTGTCTGTCGGGACTGGCTTACGCAATTTATCTTCTTCTCGATGCCTACATGTATGCATACATACATACATACATACATACATGCATACATACATACATACATACATACATACATACAGCACTTGGCATACATACATGTATACATGTCTACATACATACATACATACATACATACATACATACATACATACATACATACATATATATATACATACATACATACATACATACATACATGTACATGCACATTGTTAGGAGTTGCTAATACGTCTAAGAAAAGGTCGAGACTGTGGAAACCATTAAGGTACAGGGTTAATGTAACAGTGTTTGTAGGTAGATTTCATAAGTGGGTAAGCAGTAAGTATGTACACCTGAATGCGGCAAAGTCACCTGGTTCAATAAAAGACATACTTAGACATACTTACTTACATACTAGCAACGTAGTCAGAAGTGACATGGTCAAGAGTAGTAAAAATAGCTGTGTCAGGAATAGGTGAGCTTATAGTACACTTCACCATGTTTGGGCCTTTATGCAATGGGACACCTTCACCCGTCATTTATAAGCAATCTCCCAAAAGACTATGTGATTTCAGAATACGAAGGGCATAAAAGACTGCTTTGCCCTGCTGCTCAGTGCCAGTCCCAAGCCTCGATGAAGGAGGACGGTGACGCTAATGACCTTTGTTATCACACAGTGTCGTTAAACTGAAACTACTACTTCTACTGCTGCTCAGTAGCCTAATAAAACTGGGGAATCTGAATTTCTCATTGAGTTCAATAGCCAGTATATTTAAGGTATGCACCCCTGTTATATCTTTCAATGGAAGATGAAGTATACTTACGGTGAAAAAATGTGTGAAGATAGCGTGGACCCCTATGATGGCAATTTACCCACAATAAGAGAGCAGTCTCAGATTTTCTGATGACTGCCTACATGGACAACTCATAACAGGAATAATACAATTTTTAGTTATGCATGTTAGTTGACACTTATAGTGAGAAAATGGTGAAAGTAGGGTTTCAACGAGTGTGGGCCCTTATAAAGCCGGAAAACGGACATAAGCCCCTAGACATAAACCTCCGGACATAAACCCCCTCGGACAAAAGCTCCTCCAGACCAGGCTAGGACACAATCCCCAACGGTGTAATTGAACTGCCTAAATATTCACACAAAATTATGATATAACATACAAATATAATGGAAAGAAATTATTCACACGAAATTATGCTATAATATTATATGTACGTGTATATGCTATAATAGTAATAAGAAGAAAAATTAATAAAATTTGTCTAGAGGCGAATGTTGTGGCTAAGTCCGCGCAGCGTGTCCTCAATTGATTTTCTGTCATATCTCAGATCTTGGCACAGTTGAAGCAAACGTTCCTGTATACCTGCATGGTTCTGCGCTCTACTCGCTTCTTTGAAGGTTGACTTCGAGCATGGACCGGGTAATGCACTCTGTGTCTCCATGCAAATTATACTGAACATGTAAATGACTTTTATGAACATTTTCGCAGACTGTGCGACTTATGTCTGTTCAGCTTTGCGCATGTGTGTTGTGACATTTGATTTGAATTTTCTGCCTTCTGCATTTTCTGGCTAATGAAGTACTGATTAATTCTCACTTAACAAAACATTTGTCGGCGCAAAGGGTACGGTTAAAGGTTCCCCTGCGATTATAAATTGAAAATTGCATTTGTTCTGTGGGACAGTTCTAAGTTCGCTCAGAGTCGGACTGGGATCATTTTGAGGACATAGCCATTCAATTAGGGATCTCTAAAATCTCCTTTTCTCTCTGTCTGATGCCTCGCTTTGTCTGCCTATATTTGTATTCGTCTGTCTTGCCCGTATGTCATCGCCACGACCTACCCTTCCCTACCCCCGCGATGTGAGATAGAAGCCCGCTTGCAACGTCTTTAGTCAAGTTTACGACACTTTTATGACACCATACAGTAACAGCACTCGTTAAGGCGACATGTATAGAGACTGGCATTCTTCTCTGAAGAAGACCGACACAGACAGAGGAAGACAGAGACAGAGAGACACAGAGACACAGAGACATAGTTTGTTTTAATTAGTTTTTTTTATCCAAATGTATGGTTAAGCCTTAGATATAATATGTGTATTAATTCTATAATTGAAATTTTTTATGGGATTCCTAGGAAAGAACTTGATTATGCAAGGTGAACTGGTACTTGATGTGGGAGCGTGGAAATATGAGTGGAAGTTGTGGTCCTGCTTCAATTCAATATTTTGCATATTGTTGCCCATGCAAATCGCTACCACGGCCTGTGTTGTGTGTTTCATTGTATAATTTCCTATAGCATGTGATCGGGTCCGAAGTGTTTGTGTGTTTCTGTTGGTTAAGTAATGTAATGTATTATAAGTCTCCAATATTATTATCGCAGCACCGCACGAAGACACGTCAGAGACACCAGCGCATTCACCGGCGCAGCAGAACACATATGATTGAGTTTCATTGGGTTATCGTGTAATAAATATATGCAAAATATAGAAATAATATTTACAAAAAGTTTTTCTGTGGTTTTGTTAAATAAAGGTTTTTGCTACATGTAGGCTTATAGTATCTATTCCACAGAAATACTGAATCATAATCTTTGTCTCTCTATCTGTCTATCTTACTCTCTCGGTCTTTTCAGTCTCTTTCAATCCCGGCTCTGTCAGTTTCAGTTTCTGCATCTCTCTGTCTGTCTGTATGCGTCTTTGTATTACTCTTTCAATCCCAATTTCCTTGCCTGCCTGCCTGCCTGCCTTTGTCTCTCTCTATCCAGTCTACGTCGTTGTCTCTTTCTTCTGCTATACCGAGAGAGAAAGAGAGACAGAGATTGTGATTCAGTATTGTTTTATCTCTTTATGCATTGTCTCTCTGTCTGCCTGTCCCTGCGTCGCACTCTTTCTGTCTGTGCCTATCTCTGTCTCTGTCGCTCTGACTGTGGGTCTCTCCGTCTCCCTGTATTTCTCTGTCTCTATGTGGCTGTGTGAAACAGGCAATTAGCTTAGCCCTGACCTACTTCCGTAAAAAGCGCTATGTAAGGTGTGAACGTGCATCTCTTTGTCTACTGATATTCATCTGAGAACGCCTGTTATCCGAGATGCATTTCTCGTCTGGAGGCTTTTATGACCTGTCGAAGGGTCAGTTAAACTTTGGTAGGCCTACGCGTGGCAGCTGCAGTTGCACTGACTGTAACTGCCTACAACATTTCGAGATTTGTGAAGATAGGATCCCGTACGACTTAATAATAAGCATGCATAAAAATACAATAGTGACTTTTCTGCAATAAAATCTGAAGTAAACGAGACTTGTCAAACGAATGGCACCACGACATTGTGGTCCCAATCCTAAAACCAACCAAATACGCATCTCTCCCAGAGTCGTACAGACCTCTCTCCCTAGCATCTGAAATATGTAAAATAATAGAAAATGGTTGCAAATAGACTCCAGAGGTTTAGCGAGAAAAAACAAATCCCAACAAGAGACCACACTCAAAAACTTAGGAAAAGAAAGAGCACGAAGGATTAGGATTGTTAAGCTACAGGATAGCATCCTTTTAAAGCCGAAAATAAAACAACTTGTATTGGTAATCTTCATAGACTTTGAAAGGGCATATGATATGTTGCATGTGCCTGCCCACGCTCATATAAAAGCTCGAAAAGATATGGATACATGGTTGACCCCGCCGCCGCTGCCGCCAGTAGCTAAGCCCACAAGTCGTAACCAGTCACTAAGATATCGACTGCCCTTGACTTTGTTCACTTAATAATATCGGCAGCAGGACAGAACTCACAGAAGGTTACTTGCTATTAATTTACCACCACTTTATTCTGGCTACAAACCATGACGTGCATGGAAATGTGACCTTCTTTACTACAATACAATACAAATGAAAATTTATAGCGCGCTTTAACAAGACAAGTCTTGCACGAGAGCGCGTTTCGCTACATTCTTAGTCATAGTGCAGGTTAAACAGATAAGTTTTTAATTTTGTTTTAAACTGTGCGACAGATATGCACTGTCGAACTGAAGCTGGAAGACGGTTCCATTCTAAGGGTCCTGAGGTAGAGAAAGCACGGTTTCCAAACTTCCGGTTTGTGCGAAGTACGGTGAAATCCCCTCTCGTCGACGATCGGAGTCCTCTAGTATTGAAATGTGAACATGGCGTGACCATGGATGCCATGTATGAGGGAGAGGTTCCAGAGTGAATGTGATACATGAGGAGGCAGATTTTGAAGGCGATACAGGCGCGGATGGGAAGCCAGTGAAGTTGTTGCAGTGTAGGCGTGATGTGATCTCTTGGACCAAGATCTTTTATTAGGCGAGCGGCGGTGTGTAGAACTGAGGATAAGGGTTGCAGTGTCGATGAAGGAAGACCGGATAAGACAGAGTTGCAGTAGTCGAGGCGAGAGATGACGAGAGCTTGGATCAGGATACGGAGGCAGGTTTCGTCGAGGCATCGTTTCACTTGTCGGATTCGGCGAAGGTGGAAATAGCATGCTTTGGCAACGGAAGAGATGTGTTGCGTCATGTTTAGGCTGCTGTCTAGCAGAACACCGAGGTCACGAACGACATCAGATGGTAGAATGGTGCAGTTAGACTCGAGATAAAGAGATTTTATTTGTTTATCATCGTCCGGTCGGCTTCGACGGTCGAACCAAATGAGTTCTGTTTTGGTGGCATTTAACTTCAGACGCATAGATGCACACCAGGTTTGAATGTCACGGACGCATGCCGCAATTTTTATTTTGATGTTATCAAAGTTTTTGCCAGAGAGTTTTATGTAGAGCTGGGTGTCGTCAGCATATAAGTGGATCATAAGGCCATGGTGATGCGATGTTGACAAGTTTACTAAGTTTACATGTAATTACCACATTATGTCTCGGCCACGAAAAGAAACAAGTGAAATAGTGACGAGCCTGTCTGTATGTATACAGACTCCACAGTAAGTCGTAAAATGCATTTATTGTTAAGTAACTAATAGACGCACCTATAATAGCCAGAGATATCAAGCCGTTAAGTCAGTCGGTAAGCCTAAGCGACTTAAGCAAGTGACTGAGTCGCTAAATCAGTCGCTAACTCTCCAAGTCAGTCGCTAACGCTTTTGTTATCGACTCCTGGGACTAATACAGGGCCTAATGCTCAGCTGTATAGGACCGTTTCTAACTAACAGATCTTTCCAAGTGAAATAAAAACAGAATTCTCATCGAAATTCGTACAGGATAATGGAACACGTCTGGGCTTCATTATCAGTCTATCACTATTTCTGATAATGGCAGATGATATTAAAACTAATATAGATAATGTGGATTTGACGTTTTAGCGATGACAGCGCAATCTTCACAGCCGGCTTAAACCTAACATTTCTTCAA
>JACEVL010000274.1:0-5000 GCA_020284085.1 Aporrectodea caliginosa | reverse complement strand
ACCATCTTGGAATTTGGTATCGACAGACTATTCTCGCTACGATAAATGCATTGCCTGACCTCGGAACTATGAAAGTGGTGAGTTCATTTGTCACTGTAACTTACCTATGAGCTGAAATATGCATATATATGTGTTTGGCGGCCATCTTGGCCGCCATCTTGGAAATTAGTGCGACATACTATTTTCACTACGATGCAATGGATTCCTTGACTTCGATACTATGAAAGCGGAGGGTTTATTTGTCATTGTAGCCTACGTATGAGCTGAAATATGCATATCTCTGTGTTTTTGCGGCCATCTTGGCCGCCATCTTAAAAATTGGTATCGACAGACTATTCTCGCTACGATAAATGCATTCCCTGACCTCGGAAATATGGAATTGGAGAGTTCGTTTGTCATTGTAGCCTACCTATGAGCTTAAATATGCATATCTCTGTGTTTTTGCGGCCATCTTGGCCGCCATCTTGGAATTTGGTTTCGACAGACTGTTCTTGCTACGATAAATGCATTCCCTGACCTCGGAACTATGGAATTGGAGAGTTCATTTGTCATTGTAGCCTACCTATGAGCTGAAATATGCATATTTCTGTGTTATGGCGGCCAGCTTGGCCGCCATCTTGGAAAGTGCACTCCCAAAATTATTGCAACTATTGATATCGAATTCCACGGTAGATTCTGTACTTTATTTTTGATTACAAGTTACTTATGAAAAATATCTTTGAAAATGCATATTCACCATGAACGAATAAATAACGATGTCTTGGACGAAGAGGGGTAAATATTTACCCCAGGAAACTTTGGACTCAAAAATCTTCTTCCTACAACATGACATTTTCCTGGCTTTCGTGTCAGAATATGTCAGGGGTATTAACTTGTAAACACATGAAACGTCAAATTATAACTGCCTACGGTTGCGCCGCAATCAGCATTCAAACACCCCTGGGGTAATTATTTACCCCTCTTCGTCCTACGAAGGTTAACAAAGACTGTGAAGTAAGCCTACTATTTATATATTGTATTGTAGATTGTATTTGAACACTTGTTATAGCGCCCCTTCCAGATTCCTAATCAGAGGCGCTCTGTCATGTCATGGCTGTCATGTTGGTGATCAGGACATCGCGTCCTGAGAATTATAATGCTCTATCATGATTTTTTCGAAAATTTCGTCAGTGTAACGTTTGCTCTATCATTGGACAAAAAGGCTAGGAGGTGTAAGAAACCGTTTTATAGATATAAGGCAATATTTAAATGCTCTATCTTATGAAGCTGTATAATTTCTAAACCTAGTTGGTATTATATTGCTGTATCATGATTAGTATCCAATCACAAAGCTGCTTTCGTAATGTTACAGCAGAAGTTTACTGAATAGTTATAACTGGTAAAAAATGCTCTATCATAGGGACCTATGTATGATAGAGCAATGTAGTACTGAGAACGCGATTTACTTACTTACTTACTTACTTAGGATACATTGCTTAATTTGCTTTATGTTTAACATAAGTCAGAGCATTATTACAAGTATACGCCTACGTTTACTCTATCCGTTGGAAATCATAGCTGTAACATGCATGTCTGTATTTTTGTCATTTTCGATATTTTTCACTTTTGTTTATTAAAGTAACATTTTCTTTTTAAAAATAAGTCACTAGCAGGTACATAAAAATGATAATATTATAATGCAAGACAATCCAGTTAAGAATTATTGGCCTAAAACAGCGATCAAACTTTGAAGTCGTTTTTCTCGGTTTCGTCTAAATATATGATAGAACATTATAATTCTCAGGAGGCGACATGTGTGCTGCATTGCACATAGGAGTAGGAGGCGGGAGTCATAAGGGCAAGTGCCCCCAAAGTTTTGGCACTCGTGTAATCATGTTCTTTGGGTTAAGTATAGGCGCCAGGAAAATGCTGGACAAGCGCCAATTATTCCGGATTTATTTCTGAATAGGTCACAAATAATATCTTCTCCCACCACAGAAATATCCCCTACTCCTATGGCGTTGCATGATATGTTGGCCTTACTGAATAGGTGAAACTAAGAAGGTAACTTCGTTGGTCCGAAGATTAGGAAGCTACTGAATTATACTGAATTTGAAGAAATATTGCATTGGAAGGAGCACATTGCATGGAAATCAATTCCATGTGTGGTCAAGAGTTTCCTGGGGAACAGTGGAAACTATCGTCAGTTCATTTGAAATTTTCTCGAGAACTATGCAAAGCTTGGCTGTAGGGTGTCTTTAAAGATTCACTTCTTGCATTCACATCTTGACTATTTTCCCCAGAACTTTGGAGCAATCGGCGATGCGCAGGTTGAAAGATTTCACCAGTATATCAGAACCATGTAGCAGAGGTATTTAGGGAGATGGAATCCTGCCAAGATAGGCGACTGATGTTGCTTTTGCAGAGGGACGACACATCAACACATAAAATGAAGAAATGAACAGACGGCAGGAGTAATTGTGTAAAAGATAAATCTTTTTTATGTATCTCATTATTATTATTATTGAAAATGTGTATACATGTATGTCAACTTTAAAATAGTCGGTAAATATGATGTTTGTAAAATAAATTATGAGAATAAGCATAACGATTGTAACTCTCTGGATACCCATATTTTAATTCTTAATAGCTATATCATAATCACTCGAAGTGGCTAAAATGGCGAAAGATTTCGCGTCAAAGGCCATTAGCACGGATGCAGAGCACGCTAATGAATAGATCGGATTGTTATATATATATTCGTTTAATTGGATTCAAATTACTGACATACCGCAGCCATTTACACGAGAGAAGAAATGTCTTAGAAAGTTAATAGCAATAAATAAAATCAAATAAACAAACAGTTTAAAGAATAGATCGGTCATAGTCAGAAAGTGGGGGCCATGGTCGAGTGTCTGTACAGTACTCGGGAAATGTAATTTCTGTCGTCCTTTCTTGGAAGCTCAAAGCTGTGAGGGCGAGGGCGCAGACTATATGCCTGTGAACCCTTGGTGGAAACAGGACGTGCGTGTTCTGTCGCATCACAGCTCGCAACAGCCGGCCCTCGATGTCGCGTACGAGCGCATCAGAGCTCATGATGTCGGGCGGTAGAAATCCCAAACGCTGCATCTTGTTATGGAATCGCTCGAGCCTTAACCGGTCCTCAGCTGTTGTTAGACCCCACCAAGCCGGGGCGGCGTAGAGGAGGCGCGCAGTAGTTGTAGCTCTGGCGACGGTATGGAGGGCCGCTGATTACAGTCCATGGGCTCTCAGGACGCTCAGGGCGTTACTAGATGCTATATATACATGTAAGTATAGAACACTGCTTCCGAGGACATGTCAAGTCCTCATGAACCATCAGCAATCGGTATATATATATAAGTCCTCATAAACCACCGGCGATCGGTATTTATATATAAGTCCCAATAAACCACCCGTAATCTGTATATATATAGGTTCTTTTAAACCACCCGCAGTCGGTATATAATTATATATATATAAGTCCGCATAAACCACCTGCAATCGGTATTTATATATAAGTCCCCATAAACCACCCGCAATCGGTATATATATATAGGTCCTCTTAAACCACCCGCAATCGGTATATAATTATATATATATAAGTCCTCATAAACCACACTCAATCGGTATATACATATGTCCCCATAATTACGTTGACATACTGAGTCCGCTCAAACCACCGGCGATAAGTATATATATATATATATATATATATATATATATATATTATACTATATATATATTCAAACGTTGGTCATCTATTGGCTTGCGCTGATCCCAGTAGAGACTGTCGCTTCAGCCAGTGTCAATTATATATATATATATATATATATCCATTAGCCGCGTCAGCCAGAACTCATTATATATATAATATATATATATACATATGTACATGTATATATATAAATATATATAATTGACACTGGCTGAAGCGACAGTCTCTAAGTAATCAGATTCATCCATTAGATGCCATCTAACACACGTTCTGCCAGACTTTTTAAACATACCCCGCTCACTTCGGAACCAGTCCCAAGCCTGGATGAAGGAGGAATGCGAACCTATTGATCTTTGTTGTCGCACGGGTCGTTAAACTGAAACGTCTACTACTTCGCTTTGTGAGTCAGTCGGGCAGTATCACAGGCACGGAGATGAACACTTCTGGACAATTTCGTAGGAACTGTGAGGGTCGACTGCCAGTGACGACCGTTTATCTCGATGTGTGTACATCCAAAAATTTCAGACAACAAAGTCGAATTCGCAGATAGAGTGATAAATCAGTTTGGACAAGAACCCAGACGATTGCAATTGCTTGGGACTGGTTCCGAAGTGAGCGGGGTATGTTTATTTCAAGAATAAAGTCAGATTTCAGTCATATAAAATTTAATACCGGTAATCATAATAGTTTTTGACAGTTAATGCAGTGGCGTATCCAGAGCTTCCCCAAAATTACGCAGATTCCAACCTCTCTGAGGGGATGGGTCTGAATACCACACACTGCACTACATGCAAGATTCGAAAGAAAAAGACTCTAAGGCAGAGCCAGACAACGCTGTATAAACCATATAAATTGTATTGTATTGTTTGTATTGTATTTAGGAATTTATAAAGCGCCTCTCTTAGTAATACCCAATCAGAGGCGCTCTGATAAACATCACTTCGACGCTAAGGGAAACAATGGACTTGACAAATGACCGAGGAAATGGAGATAATTTATTCGTACCCATCGCCGCCAAATGGCTGGCGAAAGAAACTGATGATGGTGGTCGTGGTGATGATAATGATGATGATGATCCAATGCAGATACATGGCTTCTGACAATTTCAATGTGATGTACAAGCATGATTATCAAACAAAAAAATAGTAAAAATTACGGTCAAATCTGAGACACGGTAACTTACAAAGCACTTCAAACAGTTGACGATTTCACATAGATTGATTCTCCCTTCCTCCTTACCTCCATTTTCACCTCCTCCCTTTCCTCTATTTGCACCTCCTCCCTT
>JACEVL010000273.1:0-310976 GCA_020284085.1 Aporrectodea caliginosa | reverse complement strand
TTAGTATGCCCATTAATAGAGATAAATGTATTGACATGTAAACCAGCATGATCCTTACAACATATGATTTTGCTTCATATAACTATTATCTGTATGCTATCCCTAACTACAAATACAAATCAAATTTCCATACCCCGTAAGGAACGAATGTAGTGGATGCGCTCATTTAATTTAATTCCGTACTGGTATCACATTTAAATTAGGCTATATGGCCTGTTGACAAAGGCACGTGTACAACAAGAACTTGCCAGTGGTCGCATTGTATGCAGTCGAACCTACAACAGCATGATCATCGACTACGTTTGTTACCAAGAGACCAACGTGTCGCACCGTATTAGATCTGGCAGAAGACTTTTAGTATAACACAGATACGCGCTGCTTGCAAGTAAACTTCTTGCGGAATCGTGAGCGTAATAATAATAATATCAAGCTGATACAGTGAACTCATTCAAATTAGGCTACATAAACTAAGGCCTACCCTGCTGTTAGTTGACTGTGAGGCGCCCTTGTAACGGCATGGGTGTGTTACGGCGCCATATAAATTGTCACTGTTATTATTATTATTATTATATTATTATTCTTATTATTAATTAAGTGCAATGAAGAGGTACATCTGATTGCCTTCAGCATCAAACGGTTGAACCGTTGTTGCAGAAACATTAGGATTAGAATGGTTTGAACGTTCATCCATACCGCCGGTTTAGAAACATTTTATGACCTGATACAAGACAAGAGATTTGCAAAGGGATATAAAATGATTATTTTTTACACTTTAGGCCCGATGTCATTGTTTCTGTGGAGAAAAATACGACAAATATGGCCGAAGAAATGAAAACGATTGTTCGGATCCATGTCCAGGAAACTCATCGCAAAAATGCGGCGGAGGTTGGGCCAACAGTGTCTATTCTGGTAGGTTAATTGGACCAACCGGTGCTTTACCAATTGATTATGGTACATGACTTCAAATTATGATATTTCGAGCACAACTGGACGATAGGCCTATTGTTTCTATTATTTTTAGTGAGTAATTCGCATGCAGGAACGGCATTTATTTGTTATTTTGTATTTCTTACAGAACTCTAGCATATGATACTTGCAAATCTTATGTCAGCCATTATGTGTTTTACTAGATGTGACATGAATGACTACAGAGAATTTGTAATGAAATTCCGGACTTTCAATGTTACTCTGTAAATGTGATTTTCAAATATATAAAAAAGACATCTACTTGGTCAGCTTCCTAGTAACACAATTCATTGAACATTTCTAGATCGGTAAAGACACTTTATAATATTTTAGTGTGTCCGGCTGGATATTATGGTCCAAAATGTCGCAATCAGTGCCACTGCTACAACAGCGGTCGATGTGTCTACCTGACTGGTGAATGCAATTCTACTTGCAAGGCTGGATGGACTGGGAACAGTTGCAACATTCGAGGTTATTTAAGCACTAACTATATTGAAATAAGCTTACCGAATCTGATCTGGATATGAGTTTCTCGTTTGTTGTAGATGCTGCCAATTCAAAGATCGAGGTTCGCGACCCTAGCTTCTATTCCTTGACAAATATATCTCAACATACAGAATATTACAGCATCACATACCGCTATTACAGGACTTGTGAGGAACAGCTTCACAATCATAAGACAGCCGAAATCAAACCCGATCTCTAAAAATAATGTGATTTGGAAAGTCGTTGAAAAAGTTTTATCCTGAGCTGAGTCGATTTATGTAATCTCGACATTGCTGGCTAACCTCAATGTAATAATAATAATAATAATAATAATAATAATAATAATAATAATAATAATAATAATAATAATAATAATAATAATAATAATTTCGATGCTGGCAACTTCAGCTTATCTAGCGTCAGCTGCATCGACCAGGTCGCTCGTTGGGGCCGTACTCGATGTGGACGAGTGGAGCGACGCATACATGGAAGATATCATGGATGCCCGCAAACCAACGATGCCGGGCGGAGTGGAACCAGCCTTGACTAGCCAGAAGGTTTGGGACAGGCCTCTCATAGACATCGACAAGGCGGAAGTGTGGGCTTTCTCAACAGCGACCCACTCAACCGGGCGAGGCTGGGCGCAGTGACATCGCCCCACGCTGGAGATTGGCTCTCGACCGTACCGGTAGCCTCTTGCGGGTTGGGCCTTAGCAATGAAGCCGTTCGGGTGGCGATTGGCCTCCGCCTGGGGCTCGACCTCTGTGCGCCTCATAAATGCCAGTGCGGTGAAATCGCAGATCCAGGAGGACATCATGGACTGGTCTGCAGGCGATCTACAGGGAGAGCGGCCCGCCACTTTGCCGTAAACGACATTATCTGGAGAGCCCTCATGAAAGCTGACATCCCAAGCTCGAAGGAGCCTCCGGGCCTGATCCGATGTGATGGCAAGAGACCAGATGGGGCCACACTGGTCCCTTGGGCGAGGGGCAAGTACGTCGCTTGTGATGCAACAACCATCCACACCTGCGCTGCCTCGTACATCCATCTGACGGCGGCAATGCCTGGGGGAGCAGCCGAACATACGCAGACAGGAAGCGTGCCAAATATTCATCTCTCCCCGCCACCTACGAGTTCGTACCCGTGGCCGTCGAGTCGCTAGGCCCCGTCAACCGGGAGGGCCGCGAGTTCTTGATGGAATTTGGGCGCCGAATGACAGCCGTTTCAGGCGACCTTCTGGAGACCGTGCACCTGTTCCAGCGTTTGTCCATAATGCACTCAGAGATTCAATGCCGTAGCCTTCAGAGGCACTTTCGCACAATGCACCGGGGACGAGGACCACTAACTCCAGATTGATAGCACACCTTAGGATAGGATAAGTTTCTAAGTCCCTGAGGATCATGTATACCTCAGGGCAAAAATATATAATAATAATAATAATAATAATAATAATAATAATAACAATAATCATAAGACAAATTTATTTCTTCATAAAACCAACAAACTTATTACAGACTGATTAAAATTACTGTTTAAATAATTTTATGGGCCGTCATTCAGTCCTGGGCTACTGTTGTTGCAGTCCGCGGTGGCTAAAACAGACAGTGATGTTGCAGTCCGCGGTGGCTAAAACAGACAGTGAAATCATAATAATCATAATAATCGTAATAATAGTGTCGGCCATTTCTATGGCGCCGTAACACCGCCTTTCCGTTACAAGGGTGTCTAACAAACTACTAAACGGAGTAGGCCTTAGAAAACAGGTCAGTGTTAAGTTTACATTTGAAGAACTCAGTTGAGTCAGCGGATCGACAGCGGGAGACTGTTCCAACATCTGGGACGGGCGACCGAGAAAGCGCGGTCTCCGAATCGTGTCCTCATCCTGGGTACACGGAGATCACCCCTCTTACGCGATCTCAGCCGTAGTCCAGTCGTAGTCCAGTCGCAGAAGGCATCTCAATGCAATCGTCTCTGATGTACCCAGGCATGGCTCCGTGACTTAACGACGAGTAGACGGAGCTTGTATTCAACACGACTCGGTACAGGAAGTCAGCGCAGTACATCACGCATAAGAGGGATAACATGGTTGAATCTCCTATAGTTGCAGATTAGCCTCCCCGCAGCGTTTAGCACGGAATGCAGTCCCTGGGACAAGTGTCCAGCGCTCCGGCCAACAGGCTGTTATTTATCAATCTGAGGGTTGACGAAGCAGGCGACGGTAGTCCTGGCTGCACCAAATGGCAGCGACTTGACGCAGCCCCTCTGGTGAGAGGCAGCTGACGAGAACCGCGACTAACAATCCGTCCAACATGCCGCTTCATGGACAGATCGGATTGGAGCTCCACGCCCAGATAACTTATAACAGTCTAAGGACGAATTGCGGTCCGACTAGCAATCAAGGCGTCAGTGGCAAGCCGCTCGCACCGCCTATCATGGGTCGCACACCATAATTATGAAGTCAATCCTTCCTGGTTCAGCAGCAGTAATCTATTTGACCTCGTCCATTCAGCAATCCTGCAATATGGGATTAGTCTGCAGGTGGTCATCAACGCTACAGCTCGTCTGGGCGTTCGAATGAAAATGAGCAACCACATCACACCCGCGATATAAGAACAGTTTCAGTGACCCAGGAGTCCAAATTTTGACTTTGCCTTCTTGTGCAAATTGTTAAAATAACTGCGTACCACGTGAACAGTTACTCGCAGACCGTTATCATCAAAATCTGACGACTTATTCGTGCCACTCACAAACCTAAAATAGACTAAGGGCTCTTGTGCGTTGTAGACCTACAGCCTCTTGTTATCTATTTAGTAGGTTCACGCTATAAAACAAAAATTGAAATTAAATTTTATTTATTTACTAGCAATTTTTACCCGGCGTTCGCCCGGGTTTTCCCCAGGCGTAATTTTTAACGGCTGCAAATAAAGGCTACTTACTTACTATATTTGCTGATGGGCTTCAAATATTTAAAAAATGTCCATATATCTGAATGGAAACGATATTTAGAGGTGAACATAGTTGCTTTGCCCGTGTACTGCACGGGTTATCTCTACCTTATAATTAGCCTATAGGCAATATTATTATTTTGTTCCCCGTTCTTTACGGTTTATCTCTACCTGAAATAGGCGTATTATTTTGTTCCCCGTACTACACGGGTTATTTCTAAATTATAATAGGCGTATTATTTGCCGTTGGCCAGCGTGACGTAAGATTGCATATTTAGCCGCTTGACGTAATTTAAGATTGCATATTAATTTTAGTGACGTGGAACAAATGGGCATGCTTATAATGTCCATAAATCGGAATTGAAAGCAAATTATGAGCTGAAAGTAATTGGGATGAGATAGAAATTCGAATAGCTAAAGTAAGTTTCGAGTTGCTTTGACCTAGAAAATCGGCAATGGCCGTGGTTGCAAAAATGTGAGCTTAGTGTAATTAGGTCACCAAATCTGTAAATGGTTGCGCTGACCTAGAAATTCGCCCGTGGCGACTTCTGATTGGTTGCTAGATGCTCCGTGTGACGTAAGATTGCTTATTAAGCATGCGTGACGTGAACAAATGGCCTTACTATGGGCGGTATTGAAATAAGCTCGCTGAAAAGTTAAATTTAAAATGGCCATATATCGGCGTTTAAATAAAATTGCGAACTGAAAATAGTCGCGTTGACCTAGACGTTGCGTAATAATGTTTTGTAAAATTTTTCAACTCGCTAAACCGTTCCGTTTCGGAGCCTTTAGCCGGACAGCGATGCATTGCAAACATACATACATACATACGGAAGGACAAACTTTAAAATTATAGTATAAGATGTACTGTAATAAAGGTAGGCCCCCCCAAGTCCGACTCACACCTCAACGTGGTGGCGGGGGTGGCAACAGGTCAGTAGGGGAGTGCCTGCTGAGGCTATGCCATCAGTGGTGGCAGAAGGTCTTGGCCGAAGTACTGCCACCTTAGGGCGCTACGCGAGGTGGACAGGCTCAGCAGGAACCCTGAAAAAGCTGGCAAACGTGAGGCGGCATCGCCGCCTTTGATACCACATGTGGATATCAGAGCCAGTCCTAAACCTGGAACTCTGCTTTAGGGAGAAGCGCGAAGGTCGAACGGATGGGTGCAGATACTCCGTTCGTAAAGAAAAATACGAATGAAATCCAATGCAAGCATTGGACTCTAAGGGCCTCGGCCCATGGATCCATGCAAGCGTTGGACACCTACAGGCCTTCGGCCCATGGATCCCTGATGATGATGATGAATAAAGGTAGGAGGAAGACTTATAAAAGCCTTAAGATTTGCTGACGATCAAGCAATGCTGGCGACGACACAGGAAGGGCTACAGAAGATGATGGACAAATTAAATCTGACCTCAAAGACATACAACATGAAAATCAACATCGGAAAGACAAAGAGTATGAGGATAAGCCGAGAGGAGGGGGAGGTAGCAGAGAAAATAAGAATCAACGGTGAGGAGGTGGAACAGGTTAAGAGCTTTTGTTACTTGGGAAGCATGATAACAACAGATGCAAGGTGTCAAAGCGATGTGAAACGAAGAATAGCACTGGGAAAAGATGCATTCACGAAAAGAGGAGAATTGCTGAGAGGAGGGCTAAATAAAAGCCTAAAGAAAAGACTGGTCAAAACACTGGTATGGAGTGTGGCACTGTATGGGTCAGAGACCTGGACCATCAGGAAAGAAGAGGTTAAGAAATTAGAAGCTTTTGAGATGTGGATCTGGAGAAGGATGGAGAAGGTGAGCTGGACTAAGCATATAACGAATGACGAGGTGCTACAAATGGTTGATAAAAAACGATCGCTAATAACGACAATAAGAGAAAGACAGAAGAACTGGGTGGGGCACGTATTAAGAGGAGACTCCCTCCTGAAAGAAATCATAGAATGGGGAATGGAAGGGAAAAGAGGGAGGGGAAGACCGAGGCAGATGATGCTGGGGTGGATGGCCGATGGTTTCAGCGAATTAAAGGAAAAAGCACAACACAGAGAAGAGTTGAGTCATTGGAAGTTGGAACCTGCCGAAGGGCAGAGAACTTAAAGAAGAAGATGTACTGTAATAGGAACTGACAACTGTAAAAGCCTAAAAATAATTTTCTTTGGACGATGATATGCAAATTGTCATGATCACAATGACAGTTGCAATTACAATGACTAAGGAAATTTACAGCTTTAGTGCTTACAAACTAAACCTTGAAACGCCATTGTAGATTGCAAGAAAGAGAATGGAGATTGTTCCCAGAACGAAACCTGCACAACGGTTGACTTGAATTTTACAACAATCACTCGCTGCCGTTGTTCACCAGGATTTGAGAGGAAAGCTTTCTGGGGCATATGTCGAGGTTCGTGGCATAAAAATTGCAATACAAAATTCTTTACAAAACTAGGGTGAGCAGGATCTGCATGTAACCCTAGAGATATAGTGCTTAAATCTATATAATTATTTGGCTAAATAGTCTAAACTGCAAAACTCGTTAACGTAGTTTGTGACAAAGAAACTTATTGGTACAAGCATTTCAAATGCTAAAAAGCCTCTTTGCAAAATTTAATTGGGATGCGATCTCATTACCATCTACCTCCTCATCAGGCACTTGTGCAGGTCAACATGAATTAGAAAGCTTCGTAAAGAAATTCTGGAAGGCGCTATAGAAATATCAGTAACGTATGTGAGTACCAATTAGTATTCAGTGTTAAACAAGCTGCTAAGTGTTTGTATCTCCAAGCCACAACCTTATAAACTACCGGAAGTGGGAGGTCGTTGAAACGAACACTTGTAGGATTTCGATTTAACTGTAAAACACACAAGCAGAATCTTGCCGATCTGGTTCGCTAAGGTGCTGAAAGATGGAATTATTGTCCACATATAACTGTCTTGATATGTTTCTTCGCTGTGCCCTGGCTTATCTAGGCGAGCTCTTTGATGTGGTTGTCCGCCGATCCCTTCGTTCTCCTGCTAGTGGCGAGCTTTTCGACCCCGTGCTTGCACCTCAAATATGCAGCTTCGCGACTTCTCGATTGTTGAACCCCCCCCCCATTTGGAGTGAATTCCCATTGGGGATACGCCTGCTGATCAGGAACAACACGGCCATGTTTCACAAGTCTAATTTATGCTGGGAACACCTCTGAGTAGGTTTCTTTATGGCGCTCTATATGGGTAATTCCGTCAATTTTTTTGATTTCGTGTCCCTCATCCATTACAGCCGTATTTATATATGTAAGGAGGCAGAGAATGTATCAAAATGTTCGTAGTGAGCGGCAGAACAAATTCCTCTATCTTCGACAGATTGGACTGTTCGTTTTTAATTTCGTTTAACACTCTAAACACGTCAAATCTGATTACAGTCCCGCGTCCCGATCGGTATATTTCGTTTTTGGAGGTGCACAGAAATTCTATTTTTTTGAGCAGCTACACCAATGATGCAATTTATTAAAGCTATGAGTGTCATTTTTCATCTGCTTGCGAATTGTCTAATTCTGAGGCTTATTTTAGGCATAGCACATCAAACAATCTTGTCCCTCAGGTTGCATCTCATCACAATCACGCCTATATTTCGAGTATGAATCTCGATCTGAAACTTAGAATCTTAGACGCACCCTACCCAAAACGGTTGGAAAAACTTCCAATAAGGATAAGAATGAAACGAAACAAAGATTAATGCCATTAATGAAACAAATAATGAAAATTTACGTGAATATAGTTTGAAAGCTTTAAATCGGACTTTTCATGTCTCATTACAGTCATCATCTGTTACTTCTAAAGTTTAACTAACATGATGTATAGCACTCTAACTTTTGAATGAGGCATATGGTCCAAGTAAGCAAAACTGTTTGCGCATCCTTAGCTCTCACAATAGTGGATGCATATCCATGCTTTGTCTAGTTTCCTCATTACAATAAAGCCTCATTACAGTCACGTTTAAAATATCAACCTATTATTTCTCATTCATGTCACACTTCATCTCATTTCAGTCACATTAAATTTTATACCGTGTCTCATTTAATCACTAATCAGTGTAATCACTAGTAACCAGGCATGCAATAAATGTAATTGTGCTGTAATCTGGACCTACTACAGGCAGTTGAATTTATTCCTGGTTTAAGTGTTCACTTTTCATGGTTGATTACAACTATTATGCTTACTGTTGCTCCTATATTTGATAAAGGGTAAAACTTTCATGGTGTTGTGGCAGTCCTAAATATTAAAATTTTTTTATACAACTTTTTGTGTGATGTTTCTGGATGGAGTGGAACCAAATGGAACCTTGGCGAACATTAGTTTCAAACTTTTATTTTTAAGAACCACCCTAATATTGTATTGCATTTTGTATTGTATTGTATTTGAACACTTGTTATAGCGCCCCTACCAGATTTCCCATTCAGAGGCGCTCCCGACTACTGCGTGAACGCTGAATCGGAGTTTCACGCCGAAGCGCATGAGCAATTGCGAGTGAAGGACTTGCCCAGGGTCCCTTCGCGGTGGCTTTGAGGTGGAATCGAACCTGCAACCCTCCAGCTGCAAGGCACCGAACATACTCCTATACCACCGCGCCCCAGTATATTGTGTTGGGCTGTATTGTGTTGTATTGTACTCCACGTTTATAATGCGACCGAGCCACCCGCAGTAAAGATCCGAGAAATTAATCTCTGATAAACCGACCGACCGGGAAGCGAACCCGGAGCGCCGACGCGACGAGCAGGCTACCAACCCACTCGGCCACTCAGGATCCCTATGTAGGCCCTATATATATATGATTTATATATTATATGCTCGTTAATTGAACTCTTGCTGACACACCGCAGTCAGGTAAGGAGATAAGAAATAAATGTCAGAAGAAATAATCGGGCTAGTCAAATGCAGAGAAGACTTTGTTCGAGCGTCTCTACAGTTACTGTACTCGGCAATGAAGTTCCTGTAGTCATGTTTCGGGAGCTCGAAGATATAGTATTATGAGTACGAGGACGCAGACTATACGGCATCTGTGAAATTAACTAAATGTATTATATACTGCAGATGTCGACGAATGTAAATTGGGTACATCATCGTGCAATCCAACAACAGAAAACTGCGTTAACAACATTGGCAGTTACAGATGTGAATGCAACGTTGGCTTCGTAAATATGGATGGACAGTGCGAAGGTAACTAAAATTGTGCGCGTTTCGTGTTCCGTGTTGATTACGGACCTATGGCTACTTTCAAAAGTCAAAGTCATCAATTCATTTAAAGCGATGCTTGCATATTGTGACCTTGATGACGAGCACCATTAGGGCTATCTTTTTTTTAATATACGTACAGAGTCTGCATACATTTTCATCCGTTTTATCCTTACTAAGAACAAGTAGTGCATAATCATGAAACGAGGAACAGCGTCACATTTACCAAAACAAGACAATTTATTTTTCTATTTTAGACATAGACGAATGTCGAAACGATTCGCTTGTGTGCGATATTGAAACAGAACTTTGCAAGAACACATATGGCAGCTACTTATGTCATTGTAAGTCTGGATATGAAAACACGACCTTTGGCAATTGCACAGGTATGTCTTGCCGTTTCACAATAGAGCTTTTAACCCTACATAATATTATTTCCCTACTTGTAAATTTAAAGATTGATGCATGTGTATTAATAACCTAGGAGTAGAAATGGTTCCAAAAACTCACTGATAATCGACAACACGTATTAATTCTCTGGCAACCGCAGATGCGGATTCAAAAGAATAATCTGTAGTTATTACTTATGACACTCAACTAACTCGTTGGACTATTGCATTATTTTTTTCTACCCGCCATTAGGATTTCCCTTTCCTTTTTGAAACCGGCCAAAACACTGATCTGCAAATTGCTATTACATCGTTCAAATTCGACATAATCTGTTATCCTTCACATTATGTCACATTTTTATGTAAACTTCCATTGGGTTTCTGATCATTTATCATTTATTATTAACCATCGGGCTACCAAGAGGGTGGTTACCACCCCACCCTACGTTTTTATGCATAATTTTTTTTCATTTGGAATCTAATTTTTAAATTTTAAGTAACTGTAGCGGGTTCATTTTCGCACATTGTGAGGTAAACATCATGGTGGTATCTCACGCCGTTCAAAAGTTATACCCGATATACGGTATACCCGAGGTACCAGAGGTGGATACCACCCCCTTGGTTTTTCGACTATAGCGTATTAATTTTTCTTCCTGGAACAGAAACAAATATACCTATCTGTAGAGGGAATGCAGGGCTACATTTGCTTGCTTACATTTTTGGCTTTTGAAAGCTGGAAATGAAAAAAATAAATTATAATACGCGTTATCTGTCTGACAATGGCTGATGTAACATCACAACGTAAACCGATATTTCTACATAAGCATTTGTCGACAGCTACAGATTTAGAACTTATATTAGCTGAAACAGATACTGAATATGAAGTGAGAAGCCAGTTTACAGGAAGCATTCGCACAAAACAACGGGAGTAACTTGCAAAAAATGCAAGGACCACTGACATATTTGACTGCCGTGAACAATAACGTAAAGTCTTGTTTCATGTTGCCTTTAGATTTCGCTACAACTAAACAGACTATTGATTAGTTTGTAGGCTATTGTTACAAATTATGTTTAAAATATTCTTGGATACATAGATCAGTTTAAAAAACACACATAATCTTATATTTGTTTATCCAAAAAGTACAAAATGTACGCAATAATATAATATATCGCTAATTATGGGGGTTCCGTTGTTAAAAAGTGATGTAATTTCGAGGTGCATTCACATTAATGTACAACTAAATATACCATTCTGTGCAGAAATGAATGCTAAATCCATTACATTACAAGTTATTATGATATGTGAAACCACACACGAAATCGAGGAAGGTGGTAACCACTCCCTCTTGGTAGCCAGTGTTACAAAACCCTCGGTAGCCTGAGGGTTAATTGGAGTGAGATATAGTGTAGTGGTAAGCGTGACGTACTGTCAATGCAGAGGTCGGGAGTTCAATTTGCCGGTAGGGTAATATAGGTATAATCGTCATTTATGTTTGACTTTTCGCGCTAGCCGTATGTAGGCGACCTGTACCTGAGCTGTGGGGAACCGTTGGAACTGTATCACTGACTGTACACTGTACACTGTCATTATGTCAGTAGGCAGATGAGGTGGAGAGAAAGCCTGGAGGATATAATATTATGCTTATCCTCAGAAAACGAACCTGCTTAGTGGACTTAAGTAACGACCTTGAACAAATTGTTCGCAAACACTCATTTCTGACACCAGGCAGTAGAATTTGGTCTAGGCATAAGCCAAAGACTAGACTAAACGCCAAGTCCTGCAATGCAGTGACAGTTTGTAATTATTAGGATAACGTACTGCTTGGCATTGTATGACCCTTGAAACACTGCTTAAGTCACAGCTCCGTCGTAGTTTTGTGGCAACTGTTTCTAATGATGCAAATAAAATTATGATATACTATAGATGTCGACGAATGTAAATTGGGTACATCATCGTGCAATCCAACAACAGAAAACTGCGTTAACAACATTGGCAGTTACAGATGTGAATGCAACGTTGGCTTCGTAAATATGGATGGACAGTGCGAAGGTAACTAAAATTGTGTGCGTTTCGTGTTCCGTGTTGATTACGGACCTATGGCTACTCTCAAAAGTCAAAGTCATCAATTCATTTAAAGCGATGCTTGCATATTGTGACCTTGATGACGAGCACCATTAGGGCTATCTTTTTAAATATACGTACAGAGTCTGCATACATTTTCATCCGTTTTATCCTTACTAAGAACAAGTAGTGCATAATCATGAAACGAGGAACAGCGTCACATTTACCAAAACAAGACATTTTATTTTTCTATTTTAGACATAGACGAATGTCGAAACGATTCGCTTGTGTGCCATATTGAAACAGAACTTTGCAAGAACACATATGGCAGCTACTTATGTCATTGTAAGTCTGGATATGAAAACACGACCTTTGGCAATTGCACAGGTATGTCTTGCCGTTTCACAATAGAGCTTTTAACCCTACATAATATTATTTTCCTACTTGTAAATTTAAAGATTGATGCATGTGTATTAATAACCTAGGAGTAGAAATGGTTCCAAAAACTCACTGATAATCGACAACACGTATTAATTCTCTGGCAACCGCAGATGCGGATTCGAAAGAATAATCTGTAGTTATTGCCTATGACACTCAACTAACTCGCTTGACTATTGCTTTATTTCTTTCTACCCGCCATTAGGATTTCCCTTTTTGAAACCGGCCAAAACACTGATCTGCAAATTGCAATTACATCGTTCAAATTCGACATAATCTGTTATCCTTCACATTATGTCACATTTTGATGTAAACTTCCATTGGGTTTCTGATCATTTATCATTTCTTATTAACCATCGGGCTACCAAGAGGGGGGTGGTTACCACCGCCCCCTACGTTTTTATGCATAATTTTTTTTTTCATATGGAATATAATTTTTAGATTTTAGGTAGCTGTAGCAGGTTCACTTGCGCACATTTTGAGGTAAACATCATGGTTGTATATCACGCCGTTCAAAAGTTATACCCGATAAACCCGATGTACCAGGGGTTGATACCACCCCTCCTTGGTTTTTCGACTATAGCGTATTCATTTTTCTTCCTGGAAGAGAAAAAAATTCACCATTCTGTAGAGAGAATGCTGGGCTACATTTGCTTGCTTACATTTTTGTATTTTGAAAATTGGAAGTGATAAAAATAAATTATAATACGCGTTATCTGTCTGAAAATGGCTGATGCAACATCACAACGTAAACCGATATTTCTACATAAGCGTTTGTCGACAGCTACAGATTTAGAACTTATATTAGCTGAAACAGATACTGAAGATGAAGTGAGAAGCCAGTTTACAGTAAGCATTCGCACAAAACAACGGGAGTAACTTGCAGAAAATGCAAGGACCACTGACATATTTGACTGCCGTGAACAATAACGTAAAGTCTTGTTTCAAGTTGCCTTTAGATTTCGCTACAACTAAACAGACTATGGACTAGTCTGTTGGCTATTGTTACAAATGAAGCATCATCATGTTTAAAATGTTCTTGGATACATAGACCAGTTTAAAACACACATAATCTTATATTTGTTTATCCAAAAGTACAAAATGTTCGAAATAATATAATATATCGCTAATTATGGGGGTTCCGTTGTTAAAAGTGATGTAATTTCGAGATGCATTCACATAATGTACAACTAAATATACCATTCTGTGCAGAAATGAATGGTGAATCCATTGCTGCATTACAAGTTATGATACGTGAAACCAAACACGAAATCCAGGGGGTGGTAACCACCACCCCCTTGGTAGCCAGTGTTACAAAAAAACTTCGTTAGCCTGAAGGTTAATTGGAGTGAGATATAGTGTAGTGGTAAGCGTGACGTACTGTCAATGCAGAGGTCGGGAGTTCAATTTGCCGGTAGGGTAATATAGGTATAATCGTCATTTATGTTTGACTTTTCGCGCTAGCCGTATGTAGGAGACCTGTAGCTGAGTTAGAGAACCGTTGGAACTGTATCACTTTCTGTACACTGTCATTATGTCAGTAGGCAGATGAGGTGGCGAGAAAGCCTGGAGGATATAATATTATGCTTATCCTCAGAAAACGAACCTGCTTAGTGGACTTAAGTAACGACCTTGAACAAATTGTTCGCAAACACTCATTTCTGACACCAGGCAGTAGAATTTGGTCTAGGCATAAGCCAAAGACTAGACTAAACGCCAAGTCCTGCAATGCAGTGACAGTTTGTAATTATTAGGATAACGTACTGCTTGGCATTATATGACCCTTGAAACACTGCTTAGGTCACAGCTCCGTCGTAGTTTTGTGGCAACTGTTTCTAATGATGCAAATTAATATTATGATATACTACAGAACTGATGTCGACGAATGTAAATCGAGTACTCCATCGTGAAATGCATCATCATAAAACTGCGTTAAAAATATTGGATTATTGGTAGTTACATAATATTATGTGAAAGAAAAGTTATGTAAATATGTCTGGACTGTGTAATACTTCAAACCCATGGCTACTTCTATGTGTGATTTTAAATTAATGGTCTTCCTTTGTAGCATTTGTCAATGACCACTGAGCCATAACTTACATTCGCACTGGCTCACAGAAGTTCACACAATCACACATATTAACTTGTAACCTCTCATAAGACTTGTTTCACGATGACAACTATGCCATGTTTTATTGCAGATATAGACGAATGCCAGCTGGATAGACCTTCTTCCCCGTGTAATGAATTTTCAGAATATTGTGTTAATAGCATTGGCAGTTACATCTGTATATGCAAGGAACCCTTCACGTGTGGCAAGTACGAAGGTAAGCGCATTAACGATCAAAGGACTGTGAATTGTTTCAGGCTCTCAATTATTATTCGTTGATCGTTTGCCTGGGCACAACATCGTAATAGTTAATTATATGTATGACCAATCAATGCGAAGTCGCTAAGTAAATAATGCCGTATGACGTATGTCATATGTATTTGGATCCAAAGTAAAAGCTACCGTTATTTGTGAGCTCAAGACACTTTTCCAAAATATTCACCTTAGTAACTAAATGCCTTAAATTTGTGAATAAATCATTGTTAATTATATAGGCCTACTTTTATCATGCAAGTTTCATATTGGCTACTATATTTGGATGACATATTCAGCAGTAGGTCCTTATTGTAATAGTGATTACAATTACAGCTTTTTTTCTAAGCGCCATTTCAAGAGAAACTAATGAGAATACTCTTTGATTAGTTTCTGTTATAATATTATTATATCTTAGTTTTTCATGGTTTAGTATTGACTACTGAACCGCATATCATATGGTTTTGACATTCATGGACGATAAATTGAAGCTAATTATAACATTTCGATGTTTTTTTTAAAATTATGATTTACTGTATTATACACAGATACAAAGAATGCCTGTTGAGTACATCATTGGGTCATTTCATTTCGGAATCATTATTTTTATCAATAGCATTGGCAGTCATAGATGTGTATGTAAACCCACATTCACGCGAAGTTTGGAAAGTGCAAGAGTAAGTAAAATGGCTTGAAAGCTATGATAAATTGACAATGAATCCAACATAACCATGTAAATGTAAGACTTATTTGTAAGTTTTTAAGAGTTCCATATAAATGCTCAGAATAAATAAACAGGCTGCGTTCAAGAGCATCGGATGGTGATAAATGACCATACCACCAATGCTAGAGTCGTGGACCAGAATGCGGGAAAATTAGCACACGACGGAATATAATTATGCGAGAAACATGTCGCTGGCTGTATGGCAGTATATATTGTCATGCTGCATTGCCAAAGTAAGACAAGAAAAGACAACCAGAACACATTATGATGCAGAGTGAAGAGATCCAATATCAGGAAGAGATGACACTGAAATGCAATGCATAGCTTCCTAAGATAGGATGGTGCCTAAGCGTCCAGTCTGTTACGCATCAGCATGAAGATATTAAGCTCAATGCGCTTTCACATAGGCAACCAATGCAACTCATCGCGTCTGTAATTAGAAATATGACATAAATTTGGATTCCTTGTGATTAAATTAGACTCATCGTTTAAAACACATTTAATATAGGTAATTCCCAATATCTAATGCGGAAACAGGCCAACATAGGTAACATTACCATAGTCGATCTCAGTACACACAAATGCATGTGCCAGAGTAGAAGCGCTCCTAAGTGAAAGTGAGTGGAGTATATTCCTGCAATGGCACAGACGACAAGAGTATGCTCCTCAGTATGTCTTCACAGTCTGCATATTGTGTAGAAACAAGTTGAAAAGAAAGTAATAAGAAAATTGAACGGCAAGTATTGCAAATCTTTCGTTTGAAGTTGCTATTGGCTACAAAGTAAAATCACTTGGCGTTTATATAGATAAACCAGCATTTTTTACCCGGCTTCGCCCAGGTTTTCCCCAGACGTAATTTTTAACGGCTGCCAATAAAGGCTACTTACCTACTTACTATATTTGCTGATGGGCTTCAAATTCAAATATTTAAAAAAATGTCCATATATCTGAATGGGAACGATATTTAGAGGTGAACATAGTTGCTTTTCCCGTGTACTGCACGGGCTATCTCTACCTTAGATATATAGGCAATATTATTTGTTCCCCGTACTACACGGGTTATCTCAACCTTATAATAGGCGTATTATTTGTTCCCCGGGCTAAATATAATAGACGGAAATTCGGCCATTGTTCTTTTACCTCGTTGAGCTCGGCAATGTTCCACCAATCGCTTGAAATGTTTCGAAGCAAAGTCGCAGCCTTAGGACGAATACACCTGATTTGCATATTTAGCTCGCGTGACGTAAGATTGCATATTTAGCCCGCGTGACGTGGACAAATGGCCATAATATGGCCGGTAGTAAGATAACCTCGTTGAAACAGTTGGAAATTTAAAATGTCCATATATCGGCGTGTAAATAAAATTGCCAGCTGAAAATAGTCGCGTTGACCTAGACGTGGCGTAATAATGGTTTGTAAATTTTGTAAATCGCTAAAGCGTTCCGTTTCGGAGCCTTTAGACTACAGACAAACAAACATACATACAAACAAACGGAAGGACAACGTAAACAGACTTAGACTTATAGTATAGGTAATTCGGAGACAGACGGCGTCCATGTGAGGGCCTATCCTCCTTAGACTGCCTCTGTGTATTACGGACTGATCCTCTGGATATTTAACTGAGACGGCTTTGGTTAGCCGTCGGTTGATACATTCATCGGCGCGACAGAAGTTATAAATTACAAATTATAGCTTACAAATTCTATGCGGTAAGCACCCAGATGTTTCAGACGTTTCTTCAACTAAAGATAATGCATTTGCATTATGCAGCTTGGCCGTAAATTCATGAATGAGTATCGTTATCATGGTTATGAGCGGCAAGCCCCAGAGAAGAAGCAGCAGAGTTTAGAACAGCAGCATTAAATTTAAAAGTAGAGAACCAGTGCGAAACCTGTGATAATTAACGATCTGCTCATGTACTACATGAACTATTACCTCCCATAAAACGAGCTAAATAGACTCTATGCGTCCTCGTGTCCATAGCAGTTATACGCCCGCTACTCGCAGCCTGGTCCGTAAAACATTTGTTAGTAGGATGATTTACTCTTGACCAAAATACTGTTGACAACACAGTTTGACAAACAATAGAAATTTAAATGTAACATTAGAGAAGATAGGCCATTTTAGAATGTAAACCAGAATGCGGTTAGCAGTTGATGCAATAAGGTATATATTTACTTACTTACTTACTTACTTTAACCCCAAATAAAACCAACGACCAAGCTCAGTAGAACCAATATTGAGCGGTGGAGTGAGCTCTGGGAGGACCTTGTCAACAACCCGAAAGAAATCAGCACATTATGCGGATCAAACATGCGTGCATACAAACATATGCTTTGCGTGCATTACATAAATGAAATAATGCTTACACTTAGGCCTACATTACATCCAGAGTTTAACGGCATTATGACAACATTGGCCGATGCCGCCGACGAAGATTATTTTTGGCATATTACAGCTCTTATGCTTACACTTATTTTGTCAACAGAGTGCAATAGCTCGCCTACTACCGGAATAATTTTGGGAACTTTCCTGGCAATCAGTTTGCTGATCAACGCACTCTTTGTAGTCTATCAAATGAAAAGTGCAAAATCAAGAAATTCAGGTAATTGATTGGCGTGTGTGTGTGAGCGTGCAGTTTAAATTTTACTTTATTTTAAAGTTACAAATAAACAACAATTCATCAAGACAACACTTAATATCTTATGACTATCGAAGCTTCAAGATTTCCAAATTTGACGAGTACTCGTTCTCAATGCTCTCTTCGGTTCCAACATATTGCTGCATATTTATTTTGACGATAAAATAAACTGTTTAAGGTAGGCCTATACTTTTTCGTAGGAGTAGAACTTCTCTAAATTTATGCCATTGCTATGAATGCACTGTACCGTACTATATTTTAGAGTCTGGAAAACGTAGGCCTATGGCACAGTCTGATTTTCAACTAAGTACTAAAAAGGTATCGGAGCAGCAAGAAAACGATTACGATGATACTCCAGAACCTATTGGTCAGGATAGCGTCTACGAAGAGATCATCCTGAAGAAACGTCAAGTAGTCTTAAATCCAACTTCTGAATATGCAGTGCTTAAACACGATGATTAAGTCTTAATTCAATGTCGTGTCTTCTCTCTGAATATAATGCAATTATTATAACAAAAGTAAGCTTTCAGAAGTTTAATCGTAAGATTACCCTGTGTATGCACAAGTTTTTTTTAGCAACTTGACTAGTTTAAATATACTTAAACAGATTTTGAGCTTTATTTGTAGTGAACATTTAACGCTTTTTCAGCAGAGAAAGTTACATAGGCCTAATGGTTTGTTTATCTTTTTTTATCTGCCGTGTATCAGTAAGTCATTAAACTATTTTGTTTAAAGCTATAGGCTATCTTATAATATTCTTATATTGTTACATATGCTTTTCCAAGGCTTTAAACTTGCACCTAGGTAATTCTTATTTACCGATTTGTAGCTTTTCATGCTTGAGAAATATAAGGCGAGCATAGGGGCCTACAGCCGCCTACGTATATCTATAGGAACATAGGCCAACATCCAGGATCTGCGCTTTTGTAAGAGATATCCTACTGCAAATATTGGCATTGCATGATTATCCGGGTACAATTAGACATATTTTAAGTAGGCTACTACACAGAATAAGTGCCTTTAGCTTTTGTCAGTGACTTTATTCTCCGTCCGAAGGTTGTGAGCTGTTTGTCAATGTGTCAGTCGATTAATACAAAAACATTCCACACTGCGAATCTGTTCTCTGTCATTTGAATTTGTGCGCAATATAGATAACCTAGGATTAAGTATTTCAATCAGCCGTTTATTGATTCAGTTGGTGCATTACAACTGTTCTTGTATTATTATTATCATTAAATTTTTCACTGTTTTGTATTTTTACATTCTACATAAAAATGCAAAATGTATGCTTTCTTGGACTAAACTTATTTTTATTATCAGCATTAGTGAGAAACAGACCTCACAAGTAGCTATTGTTAATGTTTCAGAGTAAGATTGAGGATCAAGGTATATATAATCCAAGGCTAAGTGTAATGTTTCATGATGTGTTTAATCCCAACTCATTACGATATTCGTTAAAACAGAAACAGAAACAAACATGCGCAGTCATGTCTCATCTCAAACTGTTGTCATGCCCTATTATCCAGATACATGTACAAAGAGAAATACATGTGCATACATAGTCATACGTGCATACATGAATGCATACAGGCATGCTTGCAGAAATACACACAAAGATTTAAAATAATTCTTACCTTAGCAACTGAATCTAGATTTGCAGCATGCCATGTTGCTTTGTAAATTGCTATTAATGAGAAATAAAAGTATTTTTTAAAAGTATTTTAGCATTATCATTTGAAGCACAAAATACTCAAAAAAGTATTTTAAATATAAATATAAATACTATCATTCCATTGTATTTTAAACACAAGTGCAAAGTACTTGGATAATATTTAAAGTAGTATTTTAAATACTAGTATTTAAATACTAGTGATAAATTTAAGTTTGTACGTGACATTGTGTAAGATCTACTTTATACTGTAATCTATTTATATCAAGTGATTACAAGTGTAGTAGTTTCAGTTTAACGACACTGTGTGATAACAAAGATCACTAGCGTCGCCCTCCTCCTTCATTCGGGCTTTGGACTGGCGCTTTAAGACTACAAACAGTGGCGGATTTATATCTATATATAGTGATTATATGTATTATATAGTTTGGCTTCGTGAAACACAGTCAAAGATATGACACATCTTGTGCATAATTTTACAAGCCTATCGAGTTCAAATTAGTTGAACCGACTCAGTGTCTCCTTCCTCCATCCTTCACTCCATCCAAGTCGGACGTAGGATGAGCCGAGAGGAGCAAGACGCATTTATAATGCAGTTGAATTCAAGAGGACTCTCTCGTCTGTCTGCCTCTGTGTGTGCGTGTCTCTGTCTCTCTCTGTCTCTATCTCTCTCCGTCTCCGTGTCGCTCTCTCGTCTATTGATACATTTTATGGGCCAGTAATTATATTATAATTGTATGCTATGTGTGGGTAATCTGTTAAAGTTGCCCTCTTGAACCCTCTCTCTTGCAGGATAAAATATGGAGTTCCAGAGCAAACTTCACTGTCTCAGGACTATCTTAATCGTTCATCAGCCACATTTACACCCGGATATGTTTCAGGGCTGAGGCTAGGAGGTTTTACTATGCATGGAAGTGTAACTGTTACCAGTCCTTTTCAGGTGGGGACTAACTGCAGCAATGATAAACATTGCAGAACAAGGCTTGTATAGCAGTATTATTTCCAGAATATTATAACTTTTACATAATGTATAAGTAAACATGATGAAAATGCATGCATTAATATAAAATAGATATTTATATGATGCCTTTCAAAAATGCTAAGGCTCTTAAAACAACTGTGCTAGGCTCTTAAAACAACAGCATACGGAGTAGGGCTATCAGTATGCCAAACTCTACTTCTACGTACGTGTAAACTCAATAGTAAACATACAAGAAAGCAGAAGATGTGATAGGTAAAACAGGAATTCAGGCACATAAATTACTTATCATGATTAAGAAGATGCCATCACAAACATCATTGCAGGAAGAGATCATGTCAGACGTCAATGTAGTGCATTTGACAGATTAGCGATTTTGCCACTCTTTGCCTCGGTTTCATTTTTGGGATTGGCTCTGATGGAAAGATCCTTTACAAGGTTTTTGCCATGCAGTTAAGTAACCTGCCAATGATTTGCTCCTTCAAATTGTGGCCACTGTTGCATAAATCGGTCCAAACAACAGATGAATAAACCATTCTTGATCCATCAGTTACCAACTGTGGAGTCTCGCATAGATCTCCGAGCGTTTATTGGTCCTCTCTCAACAAAGAGCATAAGACCTCTGTTCGGGCAGACAATCAGCAGTAAGCCGACGACAAGGTTAGGCTGGCAGAAGAAAGTCTGGCCCAAAGATGCCACATGGACATGCAGAGTTTCTTCAGAGGCCGAGAAGATGGGCACTGTGCAATAATTTCAAAAATCAACGACATTCTTTTGATATTTTAAACAAAATCTCTGGTCTGGAGGCTCCAGACCTGAGATTTTGAGGTCTTGCTACAGTGCACAGACAGGAGCATGTAGTGTGTTACGATCGTATGTATATTGTTGCATATTGCTTCCTGGTGGGACAGTGGAGGAGAGTTGCTTATGTTTCTCTGATAAATCTCATCCCTTCCCTTCTCCTTGCAGTCCCTACTCGATTGACAATCCACCTCTGCGTCTTTCTCTAGCCCCGAACCAGTGCCTCTTATCAATCTTCGTTCTTCTGTCTCAGTCTTCTCTCCTAACTCTTCTTCCAGCCTGTTAGTCAGAAGTATCGCACCTCCTAAATTCTCTCCAAAACAAACAATGTGAACTCGATCCTGTTCCAACCTCTCTTCTCAAACATTGTTCATCTGTCCTAATTTTGTTCACTGCCTTCCTGATTTAGGTCGACGTTTTCCGGCTGTGGGCCTACCTCGCCTCTCTCAATTTTGTGATCTAGTAATCTAACGCTTAGGCTTCTAGGGCAGCCAACTGATAACGCAAATGCAAAATAAAGACGATGGTTCCAACAATTTAGTGTTCTTGTAATAATTAACGTTTACTAGGGCAGCCAGCTGATAACGCCAGCGCAAATAATGGCGATGGTTACCAGGATAATAATTAAAGCACGACAAAGGAAAGGTTTCGCTTTCAAACCTTAGTTTCATAACCAGCGACGAACTAGTAGGACTGACTGTATAGTAACGACTGCTGCAATTTTACTTTTATTGCACAGTAGGCCCTAAGTGTAGGTTGTCGATACTATAGCTACGGCCAGTTACTTCGACATTCTAAATTGTTAAAGTATGCGTATAAAGAATAATTACGCAGGATCACTTGTGTTCTGCTGGCTAGTTCTCGTAACAAACCAGATTACTGGTAGGTGGATTTTTCAAATAAACATAGCGTTAGGCCTATGCGAATTTCATAAAACATTTTCCAGGTGCTCACTGTAGACAGACAGTGTAAGCTTAGAGTCTTTAATTTATCTGTATTTTCGGAGAGCGCTTTTCACACCAGTTGACTACCCTTAAAATGCATAATGAATCTGGACTGATAAATGTATGTTGTGTGTACGACTGTACGTAGATTACATGTAAGTAAGTAAGTAAGTAAAACCAATTGAATATCCGCACTCTGGTGTACATACATCTTAACAACAATCAATAGTTAATGTCAATACGAGTGCAACATTCTAACAATAAACGTCTTTCGCTGTAAATTATCTGCAAGAGGTATACAATGGTCATGCGATCGCGGTCGCAGGGGATATTGTTGGGTTTTTTTTTATGGAAGTAAACTATGCAGTACGTGGCCCTGGTTCATCAGGACCGCAGAGAAAAGACGGGTGTCAGCTTCAAGACAAAGTCGCTCAAATTTCGGGTAGTCTTCAGGAAGATACCGGAGGCGGATTAGCTTGCTTATTACTGATTGAAGTCGGCATCTATCCTGTTGTCCCGCAAACCCCCACCATGCCGGGGCAACGATGTAGTATGGATGATGATGATGATGATGATGATGATGATGATGATGATGATGATGATGATGATGATGATGATGATGATGATGATGATGATGATGATGATGATGATGATGATGATGATGATGATGATGATGATGATGATGATGATGATGATGATGATGATGATGATGATGATGATGATGATGATGATGATGATGATGATAATAGTAATAGTAATAATAATAATTAGAACAATAATCCTGTATACCTCGGGGCATAAAAAATAATAATAATAATAATAGTAATAATAATAATAGTAATAATAATAATAATAATAATAATAATAATAATAATAATAATAATAATAATAATAATAATAATAATAATAATAACAATAATTGAAAAATTGTCAACAATATCATGAAAATCTAGCTGTTGGACATTTTTCATTCAGTGTTCATAAGTGTTAAATTTGTCAGTCTGTCTTGTCCCATCTTTGACCTTAAAGCATTGTCCATGCGCTTTAGGTGACTAAGCGATCTTTAACCGCTGCAGTTAGACACAGGAAGTATAAGATATATACCCAGAGCAAAGCAAATATTCGGAAATCCTGGTAGCAAATTGTATTCCTTCATAATTATTTGCAACATTTCCTCCCTTCCTCATTATGTGAAAATAATTAGAAAACGGGGGCAGCGAGATCTAACAACTTACTGTCGTATACGTGGGTGTCTCCAGTTTAACGACGCAGCGTCGTGATGAGATAATAATATTACCATCACCCTCCTCCTTTATCCCGCTTCGGACTGGCACCACCCGAGTATACGGCAGCACTGGATGAAAACTGGCGTCTGGATGGAAGATGGTGATGGGCGGAAGAGGCTATCAACAGCCTCAGCAGAGTAAACTGTCGTTGGAACCCTAACGGCCTAACGGAGCTAACGGTCACACATCTCCATAATTGTCTTGGCTGTCGAGTTGCAAGTGATTGTCGTTGTTTGTCTGCAGTAAAGCTAGCTTGTTTAAACATATTCCAGTTGTTACATGTCAACGCTGTAGGCTAACATTTGAAAACTAAATTATTAGTTAAGGACAGTATTAGAATGTATAAAATTTTTAAGGTAACATTCTAATGGTAGACCCCTTATTTGCGAAATTTTTAGTAGGCCTGGGTCCGTGGACACACTGGACCCGTGGTTAATCCAGGCCTGCCACCACCTCCACCACCACCACCACCACAACCACCCACCACCACCACCACCACCACCACCACCACCACCACCACCACCACCACTACTACTACTACTTCTTGAAAAGTAGTTCATGATGAATGTCGTCAAGAGCAGCAAATATGTCGAGAAGACAGAAGCTGATGACTAATACCAGGAGAATAAACAATTTTATCACAATATTGATATTTAAAGTAAACTACGCAACCAGCTGATGTTTCAAACTTTTCTATAAAATAAAAGCAATACAGCGTCCCCTCGTCCTATGCGCTGTGCCACTTGCGCCCTTAGCATACTTTGCATGAGACTCCGAGCGGTAAATCGGGATCTTAGTCTAATCAAATTGTTTTGAATCAAGAAGGCGTTTGATGTGTTTCAAGAAGAGTACAGCAAATGAATAGACTACAGCCAATATACAGGCACAGCTGAATCGCTCATGGATGTTGTTGGGGCGTTATCCGGCAATTTTGATCAATTTTAGTAGATATTCCAAACAAGAACTATTCACTACTAGTTTCACCCATCGAGTAGTTAAAATAAATTATCACTAGTATTTAGCCGTTGGAAATCTGATGACAAGTAATCATGGAAATCGTTTGCATCGCACTAGAACAACTTTCAATCCATAATAATTTCAGTTTGTGTGTCTGCACCAGGCATAAATGGGATACATTTTCTAGAATCAGAGACTGAAATGATACTGCCCATGCTATCAGGATGTCCTCTTGACGCAAAATCCGCAACAGATAATTATTCGGAAACACCGAAATGAGATGAAATGGATGGCCCCTAAGGGCCCAAAGTCTTGAGCTTAGACTGACATAACAGAAAACCATGAACACAAACGAACAGTTCCATGCAGAGAATTCAAAAATTTAGGTTTACCAAACGAAACAGTTCGTCCAATGTCTAATGAGGGAATATCTAAACTCTTTTGACGGAGAATTCGCTGAGAATTCAGTGGAGGGCCGTTGTCCGCCGCACAGTAACGAGGTGGCATGAGACAGGGCAGCTGTCATATAGACAAAATCGGAGTCCACTAATCACTGTCTCTCGCATTGAAATCCAAGGATCTGCACAATTCGGTTATCACAATAAACGCGAGGACTGTTTATATAAATATGTCGTTTCTATCATTTGGTGGCTTTGTTTGCTTTGTTTGCAAAATATGCATAATTTTTTTACTTCTAAATATCTATCCAAATTTGTTGCCATGCTTGTTATGAAGGAAAAATTCAAGACAGCTATGTTGGTTGCTACTATGACGACGTAAACGACCAGCCTGGGCTGCAGAAAATAACTCTTCGGAATAACACTACTTTGACTGTAGAGTTGTGCATAGGACAGTGTCTACTACAAAATTCAACATACATGTATGCGGGACTCAAGGTGATTATATTTCCATTATTTAAATTACACATTGTAACAACTGTTTCTTAATTTGCATATTCAGAAATAATTTTAAAACAAGCGCGGTATCACGCTAACATTGATTTTATTTCCTTAGTTTGACACAATAATTTACAGGGCTTTACCTTGACTATTCGTTAATCTTCAATCTTTCGACGAAGCTAATTAAACCCAGTGAGCGTATTTTGCTGTTACTATCGAAACCTTCTCAATCGAGCTCAAGATTTTATTTATGCCATCGAATTGTCACTGCCTGTGCAAGTTTTGTTTTACACCCAATGTAAAACAAAAACATTTTGTGAGCCTAGCCATTGCATACATTTTTTTACTATCCGACTATTGTTGCAAGTGTTGATTGAATGTGCACCATGCATTATTTCTAGAATTCAGAGGCATGTCTGTGCGGGAACAATGTCGGTGTCATGTTACCGGATACATCCTGTAACTCACTTTGTCCAGGAAATCAGGCAGAGTATTGCGGTGGATCGAACGGACAAAGAGCGTTTTATTCGCTCTATGCCGGTAAAAGCTTCAACTTATTTGTAACATGTTCTCAGCTATATTACACATTAGCCGAGAAATTTAAATTAAAATAATCCTCATTTGGGTAACTTATTTTTTTCAGAGATCAGAGTAATGATGCTGTACATTGTGACTATTCCCATAACTGAACTGTCAGCCTGAAATATGTTGCGATTATCGCTTGACTGCTCTTTTGCTTGCATTGCATAATTTTGTTCCAATCGTGTTACAGTTGTTAAGCTTCATATTCAAACGGCATAACTTGTTCCAGTTGGTTATTTAGGTCGCAGCTACCAAAAAATAACACAACACTAAGTTCAGGACATCTGCCTTACTTTCCAGCACCTTCAGCTGTTGTGAACCTCGTATTTATAATCACTTGCACCAAAAGAGCTGGCTTTTCAATTCGCGAACTATCAAAGCGCTACTCTAGAAATCGCTTGCCAAGATGCACTGTTCTATTCTATCCTTTGCAGTGACTCCGTCTTGGCCTCGAGACCAGTACATTCAGAGCAGCGCTTCAAATGCATATTTACGAACTTCAAGCACGCATTACATGCTATAAATAAATTTAATGAAATATAAAATACCTGCAACGTATCTGTTCTTGTGACGATGTCTTTTATTTTGGACAGTATGCGAGATAGGCTATCACGGCCACAGGTGTGATCAAGTGTGTCACTGCAAAAGACAAGCTCCTTGTGATCGAATGACTGGAAAATGTCCAAACGAATGCGAAGAAAAATGGTTCGGAACAACTTGCAGCAACAGTAAATATTCAACATTATAACCAATATTAAAATGTAGTCTAGTAAACTTAATCTCAAGTAAGTTTTGGCCAGTTTGTTTTTAAGCTATTTGAAAATGAAAATGGTCAACAGCATTTAACGCAGTCTACAAGAGGCACAAGTGCTGGCACTCTACCTTTGTAAATTGAGCGCATGGTGTTGAAGAGGAACCACGCTGGCACGAAGATCAGAAGGTCGCGGGTTCGATACTGATACCTCTTATCATTGACTCAGCCTTCACTCTTTAGTGGTCGACTTTATAATTAACAGTAGCACAGATGGGCGCTTTGCAGGCTGCCATACAGTTAAACTCGACTCCTGGTTTAATCGGGAGGGGGATCGATAGCGCATTGCATAACACACTTGCATAGAGAGCGAGAGGTACCGAGATAGAGTTCCGTAGGCGGACATGCTTTGTAGGCTGCTATTAGCGCCGTGTATTGCAGGCTGCCTGTTCTGTTAGTAGTTAAGATTTATGTCTTCTGTCATTTGTGTTCTTGTGAATTGGTTAATTGTCATAACATGTAAATGTAAGGCGCAGTGCGTTTGTCATGCGCTCCAATAAAGAAAAGATACCATTATATTATTATTATTATTTATTATTATTATTATTATTATTTATTATTATTATTATTATTATTATTATTATTATTATTATTATTATTATTATTATTATTATTACTCATCTGTTACTGCTATGGTCGTACAATCTTAATGCATGTACTTGTCGGTTTGAATTAATACACGAATATCTATAATGTCGTTATGAATAGCAGCGTACAGTAATGCAGTTTTTAAAATTTAAGAAATTTATAGTATGAATATTAAAAGCGGAAAACTTAGCAAGTTCATAGAAATTAATTTTCAGGATGACTTCTTCATCCAATTAGTAGCTGATATTAAGTGTAATGATTCAGCCAATGTATTCAAAGACGTCTTTCAAAAAGCATGTAGTATTGTTTGATCCATGATTTCCTGAGACCGATGGCCACCACTCATTAATAAATGAATTCGAAGTAAGAAACGGCTTCAAACATACCACAGTATTTCGAAATCTCAACGCCAATCATGTGGCACGTCACGCTTAGGCCTATGTTATTAACTCTCGCAAGTTTGAAGTTGCCTATCTTTGGAAAGAAACTGAGGCCGCTCATCAGTAATGTTACCACTTTTTGAGCTTGTCCAAGATTTTGACTTTTTAATCTGAACTTTGGAAAATGGGGTTTTCCTGAAGACCTTGGGGTTTTGCTTGGGTTTTTTCTTGTTTTACTGAAACCCTTTTTCATTAGTTTAATCAATTTTAGTTGCCAAAATAATTCACATGCAAACAAATATAGTGCTAGTACAAAACCAAAGAATGCAGATACGGTCTGGATGATCGAGGTCAATAATAATTATAATTATTATTGACGCAATAATTATGTGTGCATTGCTGTACTAGATTTAAAATAATATTAGAGCTTTGAATATGCTAACACTGCAGCACTAGGCTACTAGTTTTGAAAACTATAATAAGACGCCAGCCACCGTCACATATTTATTCGATTTGATGTCTTCTTGACACTTACAGTTTCTGTGGCTAGTGGTGAGAGAGAAGCTTCACGAAGGTGAAGTTGATAAAAACATATTTTCGAACGTCCATGATGCAAGAAATACTTGCTGGACTAAATACCTTTTATTGAGCATGATATTTCTGGAGACAATGAACTGATGGGAGTGGTTTCTACATTTGCTAAAGTGAAAGCGCGAAAAAATAAAATTCTGAAATTACATTATATTTCAGTAGACTTCGTAGAGAGTTCGTAGTCGTACGTAGGTAGGACTAGGACTTAGTAGATGTAGCCGTAGGATTTCTTACAAAATGTTCAAATGAAAATGTGCGTTGTCTCAGTATTTATTATTTACATTTTAAATTCCAATTGAACGTGTTAGACCATACAGCCGGCTGCATAGCTAATGCAGTTTCCAGACTATTACTGTAATTATGGCTAACTTTCAAATTAACTTAATTAATTTAATATTAATTAGTTATCGCACTTATCGGGGGCGCAGAGTGATGGTTCGCCTAGGGCGTCAAATACTCTGGCGCCGGTGTAGGAGGCTGAATGCACTCCCCGTACAAAAAGAGCTCTGGGAGTGTTTTTATCCTAGTATATAGGCCTAACTCCAGAGTTAATCCATACTAGGACAAAAACACGCCACCCTCCGAATAAACACTCCGGGAGTTTTTTCGTTTAAGATCGGACTAAATGACTTGTGGAGTTGATTCTTCTTGGGACAAATTGAATGGGGGTAGTTGATTCTTCCTGGGCCCAAATGACTTGTGGAGTCCTAGTAACAATACACTCAACCGGTCAATTATTCCTAGTAAGAATTAACTCCACCAGTCAATATATCCTGAGACAAATAGACTCTGGAGTGTTTAAAAGGAGGAGTCTATTCAGCCTACTATACACCGGCCATGAATATGGAGGATTGGTCATAGGGTCCATGGGTCATAGGGCCTATTGGTCATAGGTCCTATCGGCGATAGGACTATTAAAGGCTAAAACAGAGAAGCTTCTAAAAACAAACAACCATTTACTGGATCATTTACTGTGAAACGCGTGATACAAAATACGAACAATACGTATAAGTCTAGAACGTCAAAAGAACAGATCGAGCTGGAAATGAATACTGCAAGAGTGATCACTATTTGAATAAAACACCATAAGACAAGGCACACAGATATGAGAGAATGTCGGGTTTTCCGCATGTTGCCACTGCCCGCATGACACGATCTTTCAGTATGCGATAGCGCTTGACACTCGGTTGTTCAACGCCAGTAACACTCTGGAAGAAGCTAGCCTTTTGCTTAATGCATTTGCTCTGGAGTCCAGATGGGAATTTCCACATCGTCGGGTGACTGCATTAGAACAGTACCTGGAGTCCAAGATGTTGCCATCTTTCCACGTCGTAGGCGTTGGACTTTGATGTGCGTTTATCTACTGAAAGTTAAGTAATGTGAGTTGATGCCTGCAAGTAATTATCCTAATAAGTTCTTGATTGGCACTGTATTTGTCTACAAACGATGAATGTCCCTAATTGATGCATTTAAGTATTATTATCTTAATAAGTTTGTTTGTCTTACAACTAAGAATGCCCTAACTCAAAACTACAGCCAATTATGTCGGGTTATTAGCGGCATACGACTGATAGACCTATGACCAATCGTCCTATGACCAATCCTATAACCGATCGTCCTAAATCCCAAAGTTTTCATATAAAGGATGTGTGTTCTGAACTACAGTCTCCTTTACGTTCCAGTTGAGACTGCTGCTCTTCCTTCCTGTTGCATCAGCTTGTTAACCACTCGAACATGCTGCGTTGTTCATTTACCAAATTGTAACCAACAACACCTTGCATAATACGGGAGACCGTAACAAGAGCGGCACTTCTTTAGAACACATGTAATATTTAAAAATATATATAATATCATGCCACAATTTTTCATTGGCATGTTGACAACTCATAAGGCTAACAGAAAAACGTAGAAAATTAACAATAGTTATACAGTAAAATATTTTGCAGAATATGCAAAGACACAAACTCAAATTAAGCCACTCTTAACCCACCACTTTGCTGCCACTCATGCCCAAGTGGTGGGGCAAGTTTGACATGGAGGCATTGCCATGGTAGCTAAGCCATGTGAATTATTCATTTGAGAATTTACAAGAGTAACGAAAAAGGAATTTAAACTGCCAGCCGTATTTGTTATCTTAAGTAAGAACAATTGATATTTAACGACAGTGATCACATTTCAATTCCTTGTCATTGGGCTCAATAGGGGCGCAACTTTCATGGCACCAGTATAAGCACGCTAAGCATTGAATCCATGTTTCTTCGGGTGGGTCGCTGTAAGGCTCTCTGCAAATGAATACAGCAGAAGCTGGTCTCACTCTCCGCTATAGATTTCTTTAGGGCACTCTTCTGTTGCTGGTTCTGCTTCTGGTTCTCCTGTTGTTGGTTCTGCTTCTGGCGCCTCTGCTTCTGGCTCGTTCGCTTTTCTGCAGCCCGGAGCAACTCGTTCTCGGCACCAACAAAGGAGAGTGCTGTTAAGCGGTCAAGGCCACAATGACATTGACAAAGTACCTAGGTAGCAATAATAACTGTAAATAATCATCTTATTCACTAATCACTAGTAATGAGGAATACATTAATATCATTGTGGTTTATTTCTGGATCTACTATAAGTAGTTGAATTGATTCCTGGTTTAAAGAATCATTGTTAATTGCGACTATCATGCTTATGTTCGAGTGTTCGTATACGGTATCTGATAAAGGGTTAAATTTTGATGGTGTTGTGCAAGTCCTAAATATTAATATTTTCTCATGAAACATTTTGTGTGATGTTTCTGGATGGAATGGAACCAAATGGGACCTAGGAGAATCATTAGTTTCCTACTTTAATTTTTAAGGACTACCCTATTGTAGGATTAATGAGACAGCTTGATTATGTGATAAAAACATAACCCTGCTAAATTCTACGAGAGTTGCTGACTGAACGTGAAGGCAAAGCTTGAGTGACCGTTATGACTGATGATGATGATGATAATGATGATGAATATGTCGACAATAAACAACGCCGACGATGACGACATAGAAGTAAATGTTGACAAAAGTACTTATAGGCTGGATAGAACAAATTGTAAGGCATCTTTTGGCAAATTGTAGCGCGCCTGCCAGAAAGGTATATCGGATGCTTTCGGGATAACGGAACAATACGTGCTATTTCTCCAGAACATTATTGTGATCAACGCATGACAGTTGAATTTTGCACTAACAGCTGTAACAATTCAATTGTGGGTCTGCAGGTAAGTATACATGTTATAGATTCTTTGACGCTTTGGATGGTGAATATTTTTTTTGTACGCCTTTTTGTTAAAATAGTATTTTCCGAATCACCATGCAGTAGATTATTGACAGGAGGGTCGCGATCGCCTCTGAGTAGTAATATTGAAGGGCGGCCTATGCATAAATAAGGCGGTAATAAAAAAAACGTATTTGGCGAGGTAAAACATTACTAATAGCACTCCGATATTTTTTGAAATTTTTTCATGCATATCCGATAATGACATTATGCTCTTTCCAAGTTAATTGCTCACTGTTGACTATTTATATATACAACAAATATTTTAATGGGTTAAATTTAAAAAATTTATTTATTCTCAGAGCAAAATTTTATATTCTGCTGTGTAAGGCGTTTTCTACGGGAACGAAACAAAATTCATTAATGTTCGTAGATAAATTCAATTACAGCTGGTCGCCTTAAACCAATAAGCTACAAGCATGAATTCAGAACTAACCAATAATTATTCCAGTTATATGTCTAAGGATTGATGAGATCGGAAAACATTAGTGACATCTGTAGCAAGAATGAAAATGACATAAGCCAGATGAGTTCATATTTAGCAGTGGCAGAGCTGTAGAGATACCCCGTCTAAATTTGTCTTGGAAAGGATAAAAATAACATCAATTTTTCTCACGTAACTACATGACCTTTAGTACATCAATTTCCTTGAAACGTTTAGGAAAAATCACACAGATATTAATTAGCTTATAATTTGAAACATCTTCCCTGAGATAATCCCAGGCTGTTTTGTTACATCACGCACTTCCTATTATGCTGAACCAATCTAAATGCAGTGAAACTTGATATGCGTGTGCAACTGTGCATGTTTGCTAGCATGTCTAATTGGTCATATATTAAGCGTGTGTCTTAGATCTAGTATACGGTATGTATATTTTTATGTATGTAGACCTATGCTATGCATGCATGTATGGACGACGTCTATACGTCCATTGGACGTATGTATGTATTTACTAAGTAAAGCATCTTTCGGTCGCCACATATTCTGTTGAAATTATATAGAGGTGTCCCTACTTAGCGGGATCTTTGATCCCTTCAGGGCCTTCCCTTGTGGCATTCAACTATCCATACATAAAAGTGCAATCTGATTTGTAATATTATTGTTTATTGTTGTTTGGCTACAAATAAACGATTGATTGATTGATTGATTGATGTATTCATGTATGTATGTAAGTATGTAGGCCTATGAAAAGTATGCATGCATGCATGTATGCAGATATGTATGCATGTATGTATGTAGTAAGTATGCATGCATATAAGTAAGTATAATACATATGTGTATATGTGAATAAGTATGTATGTATGTATATATGTATGTATATATGTATGTGTGTATGTATGCATGTTTGTTCGTAAGTATGTGTGTATTCATGCACGTGTATGATTATCAGCGCATTTTAAGATGCTGCAAAAGTTGCATGATAACTGCTCAATTCCTATTTTGTACTTTAAAAATCTGGCTGTTTATATAGCACATCAATTGAATCTCAACCCAGTTCTCCATTGAATTTTTTAAAGCTGCATTCCTCGCAAATTGCTACGTTTCAATGCAACACACATCTGCCATTAGGTTATTGTATGAGCTATCATCATGTTATAGAGGCCTATATAAATCAGAAATTGTTTAGACCACAATGTTATCAAATTATCTTTGGACCAGTATACTAGGTCAGGCTTGTCCGACCTACGGCCATAATCCGGCCCGCGGAGCGAGTTCATCTGGCCGCTGAGCCTATGAAAATATTAATTTTTTATATGTCTCAAAATGTGAATTGCATAATTATTAAGTTGCTAATTGGGCCGAACTTGAAAATTTTCCATAATTCTTTGCTTCGCAATTAAGACACGATGTTCTAATGCTAGTTAAGCGGTGCAATACTTAATCTTTCTTTCGGCCTCAAATGACGATGGTCAAAAAGTGCAAGTAAACAATGAAAAATGGGCTCCGAGTGTAGAGTTTTAAAAATAAATGTGGACCGAGTAATTTTTCGTCATTGAGCATTCTGATGGTGTATTTTGTTTAATCTGTCAAGATGAGATAGCAATCAACATGGCATATACTATTAAGTGCCATTATTTCACCAAACACGGCAAAAGTTGGATCTGATCACGATGATGTGATCTGCTTCAGTGAGGTTCGCTGGTTTATAAGGGTAGCCTCACTAAACAGATTCTGATCACTGAAGAATGAAATATAATGTTTTCTTGTATGCAAATAAAAGATGTAGGCCCCTACTAGCTTTTTGAATGACAATTTACGAATAAAGGACTTCGCATATTTACACAGGCTTTCCAAAATGAAGTTTCACCTCATCAAGAATTCCTACCCTAATCCGTCCGATCTTTCACTTTTCAAGGTTTCTCGTCCTCAATGAAATCCGCATGAGCTCTGCCTACTCTCTTTGTCTCTCTAGGAACTGGACTCGGACTTCCACTGGGCATCGATCTCTGGAGAACCCCTCTGATACGACGCAGCGCTCATGAATAAGCTGGTGCCCTGCGCTTGGCTATAGAGTTGAGCTTTAGAAATTTGGGTGTTTACGATTACTTATAACTACGGAGAAAGTAAAAATTGCTGAAACCGAGGCTGTTAAAAATGTTTACACCACAAAAATGGAATTAATTTTTAGAGAACGTTTTGACTCAGTTTTAATATCCCTCATTTTTACAGAGCAATTAGTCAGTAAATACGATAATTATGTAGGCCCTAGAACATATAATAGGTTTATTTGTGATACAAACAGGATGCTTAGTAGCCATTGACTACAGCGATGTGCAATTTGATGGCTGTTTACCACTGGCAAGACAAAACAGCCCGTGTAGTCTTTCACTATTTGATTTATTGCAGAGTAGAAGGCTCCCACATAACGCTGTTCGTTATAATTATACTGAGATTAAAGCATGCAAGTTTGTATGTATGCAATTATGCATGTATGTATGCAATTATGCATGTATGTATGCATGTATGTATGTAGGTCTATATATGTTTACACATGACATTGTATGCATGTGCGTATGCATGTATGCATGCAACTATTCATGCATATTCATATATTCGTGTTTATTACTAATTAAAACTGACATCGCAGTATAATTATTACTAGTCATAGCATACACGGCTGATTACAAGTTATTACAGGAGTCGAATTTAACTGTTTGTTAGCTATGCAAGGCGCCCATCTGTATTACCGCTCATTTTACTAGCGCCATCTGGCGAATGGAAGGCTGAGTGGATCTTTGGTACAGTAGCGTGAATCGATCCCGCGTCCATCCCGAACATCTGCTCTTCGTGCCGGAGTGTTACCAGTTAAACCCTCTGTCTGCATGTTTATATGTATGTATGTATGTATGTATGTGTGTGTGTGTAGGATTCCACAGTTAGTTGATTTGACATTCCAGATCAGCGTAACAATGAAAAAAAATTAATGATGAATTACATGTACTTAGGATTAGTTGTCATTTGTTGGCAACATCTCGCAGCTACACGGATTACTGGTAAGTTAATTATTATTATTATTATTATTATTATTATTATTATTATTATTATTATTATTATTATTATTATTATTATTATTATTATTATTATTATTATTAAATATTCTGGGTGTTGAGCTTACAGCGAAATTTGGGTTCTCCAGTCACATTAAACGTTTGACCATAAAAGCAAGGCAGTCCTTTTATGCACTTCGGATCCTGAGGTCGCATGGGCTCTCGGGGGACAGTTTATTTGATGTAGTTCGTGCCACCACTGTTGGTATGATGCTGTATTGCTCGCCTGTGTGGTGGGGCTTTGCTAGAGTGCAGGAGCGGGATACCCTTGAGGGAATTATCCGACGGTTGGTACGCCAGGGGTACTTACCTCCATCTTCTCCCTCATTTGAGACTCTCTGCAGCAATGCGGATACTAGACTCTTTGCCTGTATTCTGCACAATCCTTGTCATGTATTGCATAAATTGTTGCCGCCGATCAAGCAATCGCGCTACTCCCTGCGGCCACGGTCCCATAACCGTGAGCTTCCCATGTTTGACAACCTGTCTCAGAAATGCTTCCTTGCCCGGATGCTATACAAATAAACTATGATTTCCCTGGATCTGGCTATTTAAACCCTTCATTTTCCCCTATGATTTGCTCTTCTTCCTCTGTACAATAAAGCCTCTCATTCAATTCTATGGTTGTATATATAAATTTTTGTTTATTTGTTTTGAATTTGTTAATCTTGCTATGTACAGTACTGTGCGTTCTCTGGTGCTTCTCAATAAAGAAAATACTTACTTACTTATTATTCTTATTATTCTTATTATTCTTATTATTATTATTGATATTATTATTATTATTATTATTATTATTATTATTATTATTATTATTATTATTATTATTATTATTATTATTATTTTTGTTATCATTATTATTATTGTTATTATTATGATTAATTTATTTCTTATATAAAACAAATTTATTTCTTCATAAAACCAACAAACTTATTACAGACTGATTAAAAATGGCTGTTTCAATAATTTAATAAGCCGTCATTCAGTCCTGGGCTACTGTTGTTGCAGTCCGCGGTGGCTAAAACAGACAGAGAGTTTCCAATCTGTAGGGCGACCGATGACTGGTCTCACGCTGGTCGCCGGTCGCTGCAAAGATACTGCCTCCTAGTTCCTGAACAAACGACAGTGACTCTGCATGCCAACTTCCTGAAGTTTCGACTGCAACTGGACGAAATGATGCGACTGTGAGATAGCGGCATATTTGGATTCCTTATTGCGAGCTGCTTTTTCCGCTGCCGCACCTGCGTTTAGCGATGTTAAATGCTCGTAAGATGCAGCAAAAGTGTCTGGCACCGTAACATTCCACGCCAAGCAACGCCCTCTGTGCTAAGGTATGATGGTGACTCCGTTATTATTATTATTGTTATTATTATTATTGTTATTATTATTATTGTTATTATTATTATTGTTATTATTATTATTGTTATTATTATTATTGTTATTATTATTATTGTTATTATTATTGTTATTATTATTATTGTTATTATTATTATTGTTATTATTATTATTATTATTATTATTATTATTATTATTATTATTATTATTATTATTATTATTATTATTATTATTATTATTATTATTATTATTATTATTATTATTATTATTATTATTATTATTATTATTATTATTATTATTATTATTATATTTTTACCCGAGGTATCAAGGATCCCTCAGGTGTGGCCTAAAAAGTCCAGAGACTGCTGGAGAAGATTATTATTCTGGAATGGTGTTGTCATCGTTTTGTTATTATTATTATTATTATTATTATTATTATTATTATTATTATTATTATTATTATTATTATTATTAAGCTTATCTAGTGGTAAATATTATTATTATTATTATTATTATTATTATCATTATTACTATTATTATTATTATTATTATTATTATTATTATTATTATTATTATTATTATTATTATTATTATTATTATTATTATTATTATTATCATTATTATTATTCTTCTTCTTATTATTATTATTGTTATTATTATTATTATTATTATTATTATTATTATTATTATTATTATTATTATTATTATTATTATTATTATTATTATTATTATTATCATTATATTGTTGGCCTATTTGTTTATTGGCACTCAAGACAGCTGACACACCGCAACTGATTACAACGAGTTCGACAGAAAAATAAAGATATGGTTCAAAATATATAACCATGGCTCAGGAGATGGAAATATTATTATATGGTATAATTTGGTTGAAAAGTGGCATATAGCCTACTGCTGCTCATGTCCAAGTGGTTGGACAAGTTTGACATGAAGGCAGTGCTAATGGTAATTGAGCTATCTGAATTATTTGTTCCACATTTAACAACAGTAAGGAGAAAATTAATTAAAACTGTCCGCCGCACAGTTACGAGCTGGCATGATACCTGTCATATAGACAAAATTAGAGTCCTCTTCCTGGGTCACATTCACCTAATCACTGTCTCCCGCAATGTAATCCAAGGATCTGCACATTGCGGTTATTACACGCGACGATTGTTCATATAAAATTTAAACGACATATTTAATATGTCGTTTCTAACTTTCTATCATTTGGTTGTTCTGTTTTCTGTATAAAATATGCATAATATTATGATTTCCAAATATACTTCCAAATTTGTTGCCATGTTTGTTATGAAGGAAACTTTCAAGACAATTATATTGGCTGCTATTATTACGACGTTAACGATCAGCCTGGGCTGCCGAAAGTAACTCTTCGGAATAACACAGTAGAGTTGTGCATTGGGCAGTGTCGACTACAAAATTCAACATACACGTATGCTGGACTCAAGGTGATTATATTTGCATCATTTAAATTACACATTGTAACAACTGTTTCTTTGTATAGGGTCTATTAAAAATAATTTAAAATAAAGCGCTGTATCACGCTAACATGCATTTTATTTCCTTAGCTTTGAGACAATTGACAAGGCTTTACCTCGGCCGTAGTTATATATATATATCTTCGTTTATTGATTATTCGGGATGTCACACCGCATCCAGGTACAAGTTAAATTAGTTGACAAGTTAACAAGTTGACAATTCGTTGATCGTCAAAATTTCGACGAAGCTAATTAAGCACATTTATTAATGATATCGTCTTATCTGTGGAAACGTCTTCAATCAAGCTCAAGCTTCTATCTATGCCATTGGAGTGTCACTACCTGTGCAAGTTTTTTGCACCCAAAGTAAAGCATAAACCTGTTGGGCAATTCCATGGTATTTCAAATGTTACGGACTCTACATTCAGAAGACTTTGAACCGTTCATACAGACAGATCACTACTGTTTAAAATATTTTGACATTTTCCCCTGATGCCGCTTCAATCACAGATTAGCTCAATATTAGTTAGACTGAGTTGACCATTATGGATTATGTCTGGTGAAACAAAACGTTTGCGTTACGGACTCTACAAACAAGAGCCATCAACTTTTTTATTGAATGATCTATCTTGATTTTCTGTTAAACTATTATATTAAATAAATTTTGAAACATCATTCTAGAATTGCCAGGTATTGCTGTTGATTTAGTCATAATTGCAGTTTGTTATCATGATAAGTAGGCCTATTGATGTTGTGCATTAACTAATGTGCGTTACGGACTCTACGTTACGGACTCTGCCGTTTTTGACCTTAAACAAAAACTGGTTAATATTCATGAAAACAGTTAATTTTTTCATGCTACTTGCATCATTTAAATGTTCACAAGGTGTTGTAGAAGTAGTTTCAGAGCTCAAATTAAAAAAAATATAGTGAAGTTTCATTGTCACAAACAATTTATAGAGCCTCTTGTAACGTTCGAAAATCAACATTTTCAAGGCTCTTAATGGTTCACAAGTCGTTATTGAGCTTAGATCAGACTGTAGCACTAAACCAAAGTTTCTAGTTTGAGGCAAATTCAACACAATAGCCTTAGCAAACAATTAGAACTATCTATCTATAGCAGAAAATTATTAATAATTTAAAATTCCAATATTTTGCTTTGACCTTTCATGGACGCAATACCGTGGGATGCCCCTGTTGTGAGCATAGATATTCCAATTCCATACATTTCAACTATTCGACTAATTGTTGCTTTGAAATGTTTCACCATGCATTATTTCTAGAATTCAGAGGCATGTCTGTGCGGGAACAACTTCGGTGTCAATGTACCGGATACATCCTGTAACTCACTCTGCCCAGGCAACCAGTCAGAGTATTGTGGTGGAACGAACAGACAAAATGGTTTTTATTCGCTCTATGCAGGTAAAAAGTTTCAAAATTGTTTCCACATGTTCTCAGCTATCTTAGTCATTTGTCGAAAAATTAAATTATCATGATTTTGGGAACAGTATTTTTCAGAGGTCACAATAATAATAGCTTACTGTTCTTAGTGACTTTCTTATGAATGAAATATGCTGTTATTATTAAGTAAGTAAGTAAGTAAGTATATTCTTTATTCAACCAATTGCACATCCGCACTTTGGTGTACATTCACGTATCAGATGGTTGTCTAGAGATCAATGTCCAGTGGATATCCGGTTCGGTTACCAGAGAGACCAGGGAGAGGCAGAGCAGCGCTTCAAACGTATAATAATTACTTACTTAATTTAACTACGCATTACGTGCTATATAATATAATTATATATAAATTTAATTAACCCTCAATGGTTCCTTGGGGTGCAATCTGCACCCTCTGGCCGTTTCTATATGGCTACTCGCGTGTTATTATTAAAATGTCAGCAGTTATCTAGGACATTGTAAGTGTACCATTTTTTTTCCTATAGTCATGCATAAAACGATAAAAAAGAGTTGACGTTAATTTTTGCCAGCACAGGTTCATCGGGGGTGCAATTTGAACCCCCAAATTGTGACGTTGATATGATAAACAAATTCAGGTAGGCTAATTGGTGCTAATTACTGCAATCATTTGTTGTGTTATTATATTTTAGAACACTTCCTGATATTAGTTTCAGGGCCGTTTTAAGGTCGTCGTAGGCCCTAGGCACTCTTGCTTTCGTAGGCCCTAACTGACAGCTCTGAAATTTACAACGATTTCATGCTGGAAATATTGATGGGTAACTAATTAATTAAAAAACATTAATTAACTAATTAATTAGCTTAGTAGCTAATTATAATTCTAATCAATTAGTAACCAGAATTTTGCTAATTCTAAACCTAATTAAACGTTGTCTAATTAGTTCCAATTAAAATTTCATAATTAGCTTCATAATTACCTTGCCTATATATTTCTCTACTGACTTTCTGCTGGATGCTTTCATATAACTAATAAACATCAATCAGTATTTTGAGCTTTTAGTCTGCTATGCTGAATTTTAAGGAAGAAATGGATTTAGTTTTGACATGTGTTTATGAAATATTTTAGTAGGGCCTATAAAGGCCCTACATAAACGAATCCATCAGTAAAGTAAAATTACTTGGAAAGTGCCTGTTTTAGCAATACCAGTCTTAGCTTCTTGTAAGGAAATGATAATTATGATATTTCTCAGAGTTTTCCAGCTGCATCTGAAACAGTATGTTGCTCTTGTAAGTTGTGACATCAGCATCAATGGAGCGAGAATTTGGTGTTGCAAGATTTGTTACAAATGAATAAGAAATAGACTTGAAGAGAATATTTCAGAACTCATGATAATTCCAAAGTGCAAGTCCGATCTCATATGAATATAAATATTTTCCACAGTAATAAGAAGAAATTGGATGAAGACTATTGAAATTTGAGTTTCGTTTTAATTTGAAATATTTGTCTATAAGATTAAAAGCCAGCTAACACCAGCTAAAGAGCATTTTTGTGTCATTTTGTATTCTGACATTGGCAAATAATTTTAATTAATTAGTTGAGTGCTAATTCTAATTCTAATTAATTAGCTATCCTAAAAATGCTTATTCTAATTCGATTATGAAATTCGAACTAATGCTAATTCTAAGTAATTACCCATCACTGGCGGAAAATGAAATTTGAAGACGTTATAATTATGTGATCCTGTTGACGCAAAAAGCAGTAAAGCTCACATTGTGTTGGCTGCTGCACAGCTTAACTTAACTTTAAGTTAATATCTTAAAGTTAGACTGAAGTACAATTATAAAAATTATTAAAGTAGAATTTGAAATTTCTTTCATTTCCGTGCCAAATTCAACCATTAAAATTATTTTTCAATATCTCATTTTCAGACTTTCGTGGGCCCCTAAAATGTTCGTGGGCCCTAGGCACAGTGCCTACTGTGCCTAGTGGATAAAACGGCCCTGATTAGTTTGACCTTTTTAGAAGTCAGCTATTTTGTTTTGCTTACATTTCAAGTAGTAGCAAATAAATAACACCATGGCTGAAGCTCTTCGACTGATTATGGAAGAGGATACAGAAGTTGATAAAGACAGTGCAGCTGAAAGTGATGCCGATGATAGTGAAGATGGAGATAATATGCCTGAAGTTGGTACTGCCTCTGATAACGAAGATCATATGTGTCCGAGGAATTCGACGAATCAGATATCAGTGCGTCTGACGAAGAGCACTTATAAGCCACTTATAAGAAGACGTTTGGACACGCCAGCCCTGCTCAGAAGACCGATCATGAATGCAATCCAACTTATACAACTGGACTCTGATGGAGAATTATAAGCAGGGACTGAGATACCAGCTAAAGTGAAGAGGACACAGGGACGTTGTCATCTGTGCCCGCGCGAGTTTGACAGGAAGACACGCAAATTCTGCGATAAGTGCTGTAGGCCTGCTTGTCTGGCACACTCTATCAATATGTCAAATGTAGCCTACTGTGTGACAAATGTATGTAACTGAACGATTTAGACATGTCATTTGGAGAAAATACGTTTATATAAAATACATGGTATTCGATTACCGGTAGACAGAGCGTATCCTTGATTTATATTCTCAAACAAAATAATAGGAGGTGCAGTTTGAACCCCAAGGACCTGGAACGTAACTTTCTGACATGGACCCATTGAGGGTTAAATATAAAATAGCTGCATTTTACCTATTCTTGTGACGGCATCTTTAATTTTTGCAGTATGCGAGATTGGCTACTACGGGTACAGGTGTAATCAGGTCTGTCACTGCAAAAGACAAGCTCCTTGTGATCGAATGACTGGAAAATGTCCAAACGAATGCGAGGAAAAATGGTTCGGAACAACTTGCAGCAACAGTAAATATTCAACATTATATACCCATTACTGAAATGTAGTCGATTAAACGTAATCTGACATAGGCCTACTATTGGCCAGTCTGATTATAAGGTGTCATAGATTATCACAATAGATAGTACTTTATAGTACATTATATATATACATTGTACAATTAAATTTAATACAGGTGCAAATTTTGGTATTCGAACGATTGGTCATAGGACGATCGGACATAGGACGATCGGACATAGGACGATCGGTCATAGGACTATCGCTCATATGAACGATTGGTCATAGGGCCCATCGGTCATAGGTCCCATCGGTCATAGGGCCTATATTGGTCATAGGTCCTATCCAGCGGCGCCGCCAGGATTTTAACTGTGTACGCACAATAACCCGGAGACACGTAGGCCGAGGCCCGGGAGACGAAGGTCAGTGGAGAGATACTATGAACGGGCGTCCGAAGGACGATCGCTGTGGCCTGCAGCGCCGAGCAGGGGAGGGGTTTGGGGAGGGGGATGTGCCCCTCTTCACTTAAAACTTTTTTGAATATCTAAGTCGATACACTTATTTTCTAAGTCATATTTTCTAAGTCATATTTTCTAAGTCATATTTTCTAAGTAATATTTTCTAAGTTATATTTTCTAATTATTTTCTAAGTCATATTTTGTAATTATTTTCTAAGTCATATTTTCTAATTATTTTCTATGTCATATTTTCTAAGTCATATTTTCTAAATATTTTCTAAGTCATATTTTCGAATTATTTTCTAAGGCATATTCTCTAATTATTTTCTAAGTCATATTTTCTAAGTCATATTTTCTAATTATTTTCTAAGTCATATTTTCTAATTATTTTCTAAGTCATATTTTCTAATTATTTTCTAAGTCATATTTTCGAATTATTTTCTAAGTCATATTTTCGAATTATTTTCTAAGTCATAATTTCGAATTATTTTCTAAGTCATATTTTCTAATGATTTTCTAAGTCATATTTTCTAATTATTTTGTAAGTCATATTTTCTAATTATTTTCTAAGTCATATTTTCTAATTATTTTCTAAGTCATATTTTCTAAGTCATATTTTCAAAGTCATATTTTCGAATTATTTTCTAAGGCATATTTTCTAATTATTTTCTAAGTCATATTTTCCAAAAATGTTTTAAGTCATATTTTCTAATTATTTTCTAAGTCATATTTTCTAATTATTTTCTAAGTCATAATTTCTAATTATTTTCTAAGTCATATTTTCTAATGATTTTCTAAGTCATATTTTCTAATTATTTTCTAAGTCATATTTTCTAATTATTTTCTAAGTCATATTTTCTAATTATTTTCTAAGTCATATTTTCTATTTATTTTCTAAGTCATATTTTTTAATTATTTTCTAAGTCATATTTTCTAATTATTTTCTAAGTCATATTTTCTAATTATTTTCTAAGTCATATTTTCTAAATATTTTCTAAGTCATATTTTCTAATTATTTTCTAAGTCATATTTTCTAAGTCATATTTTCTAAATATTTTCTAAGTCATATTTTCTAATTATTTTCTAAGGCATATTTTCTAGTTATTTTCTAAGTCATATTTTCTAATTATTTTCTAAGTCATTTTTTCTAAGTCCTATTTTCTAATTATTTTCTAAGTCATATTTTCTAATTATTTTCGAAGTCATATTTTCTAAGTCATATTTTCTAAGTCATATTTTCTAATTATTTTCTAAGTCATATTTTCTAATTATTTTCGAAGTCATATTTTCTAATTATTTTCTAAGTCATATTTTCTAATTATTTTCTAAGTCATAATTTCTATTTATTTTCTAAGTCATATTTTCTTATTATTTTCTAAGTCAGATTTTCTAAAACAGAGAACCTTTTAAAAACGCGAACGACCATGTAGCCTACTGGATCCTTTAGCCTACTGTGAAACACGTAATACAAAATACGCAATCAGAAGCGTAGCCAGACTTAAAATCAAGAAGAGGCAACTTCACTGACCATTGGCAAATTTCTGGTTATTGAAGTCATTGGTCAATAGAAGTTCCCGTATATAAAGAAAGCAAGAAAGCAACTGCCTCCCCGTGCCTCCATGCAACTACACCTATGCGAGCAATACGTAAAAGTCTAGATCGTCAACATAACAGATCGAGCTTGAAATTGAATACGGCAAGATTGCTTGAAGGAAACATGAGGCAAGGCACGCAGATATTGTGAGAATGTCGGTTTTTCCGCATGTTGCCACTGCCCGAATGCCGTCAGAAGCAGCGTCGCGCTGATTCCATATTTCGCCGTCTATAATATGCGCCGCGACCTCTCAGACGACGACCCCTAACGTAGGTGTGCTAAAAAATATGAGATGACCTCATCCATGCGATCGACTACCGTCGTAGACGTTGGACTTTGAAAGTTGTTATGTGAGTTGTTACCTGCAAGCAATTATCCTAATAAGTTTCTTGACTGGCACTGCATTTGTCTACAAATTATGAATGTCCCTAATCGATGCCTTCAAGTAATTATCTTAATACGTTTGCATATTTTACGTTCGGTGTGTGTCTTAAAATTAAGAATGTCCCTAACTCACAACTAGGCTACAACCAATTATGTCGGCTTATTAGCGGCATATGACCGATAGTCATATTACCGATAGGCCTAGATCCCAAAGTTTCCATCAGTGATATTTTCGATAACGAAAACAAAACTAAAATTAGAAGTAGAAATAAATGATTTCGTTAACGAAAACTAGAATTAAAAGTAGGAAATTTTTTAGCGTCGGAAACGAAATTATGAATTAAATTATGAACTATTTGCCAAACTAAAATTATGAACGAAATTAGGAATTATTTGAGAAGCAAAATAATTTTAATTCTTGTGGCCCTTACGTTGAGGTGAAGGCAGGTAACATTGCACGAGATCCAATCACAATCTATTTTAAACTCCGGCTGAGATGAAGGCGCTGCGCATATAATTCTTGAATCTTGATATATAAAAATTCTCGGGTATATTTCGGGTTTGGTCTTCGTTGTCTAATAATTGTCCCATAAACCTCAGTTTGCATATTATGTCGTTTTATTTCGGGTTTGGTCATTAGATTTCTAAATAAATTATTATGAATTTATCGAGAACATTGGCCCCGAAGGAAGCGATATAGCCCGGTTTGGGATTTTTACGTTTTACGAAGCTACAGGCAGATCTATATGACAAGTAGGCCTACCAAATGCCAAGACACGTGGACTTTGTGGAACAGCACTTACTGGGAAAAATACAGCGATATATTTGCTCATGTGCTTCGCCTGCTTTGAACAGCAAAATCGCACCGATAGAAGAGGATCTTTTGTCAGCTCCATGCAGTCTAACAGGCTTTGTGGAAATAATTTGTTGTGTAAGCTTAGTGGAAATGGATTCTTGACTGAAGAATGAAGAAATCGCATGAAACAATCTCTGGAAACGAGAGTGTTTTTGAAATTGAACAAAGACATCATACATTAACGTCAAAATACTTTTTTCCCCCACTGAAATTAATAATTATTATCTAAAACTAAAATAAGAACTAAATTACTTGAGAACTAAAATAGGAACGATAAGTAAACTTATTTGAGAAGTAAAATTAGAGTTAGAACTTAAATTCAAGAACACAGAACTGAATTAAAACTAAAATAACAATTATTTTCAGAAGTAAAATATCACTGGTTTCCATATAAAATGCATTTGTTCTGAACTACAATCTCCTTTTAGTTACAGTTGTGACTACTGCTCTTCCTTCCTGTTGCATCAGCAATTCAGCATATTAACATGTGCGTTATCTTCACCACTCGAAAATGCTGCGCTGTTCATTGGTCAAATTGTAACCAACAACACTGTACAGGCGTACATAATACTGGAGACCTTTTTTAGAACACATGTTATATTTTCAAAAATATATGATGTAGGCCTAAGGCCACAATTTTTCATAGGCATGTTGGCAACTCATAAGGCCAACAGAAAACGTAGAAAATTTACTATAGTTATATGGTAAAATATTTTGCAGAATATTCAAAAACACAAACTCAAATTAAGCCACTCTTACCCCACCACTTTGGGCAACAGTGGCATACACTAACACTCATACCCAAGTAGTGGGGCAAGTTTGAAATAGAGGCATTGCCAGTGATAGCTATTCATTTGAGAATTAACAAGAATAACGAAATATGAATTAAAACTGCCAACCGTATTATTTTGTAATCTTAAGTAAGAAAAATTGATATTTAACGACAGTGATCATATTTAAATTCCTTGTCACCGGCTCAATAGGCGCGCAACTTTCATGGCACCAGTATTTGCATGTTAAGCATTGAATCCACGTTTCTTCGGGTGGGTAGCCGTAAAGCTCTCTGCAATGAATACAGTGGAAGCTGGTCTCACACTCTGCTCTGGGTTTCTTTTTAGCACTCTTCTCTTGCTGGTTCTGCGTCTGGTTCTTCTGTTGCTAGTTCTTCTGCTGCTGGTTCTTCTTTTGCTGGTTCTTCTGTTATTGGTTCTTCTGTTACTGGTTCTTCTGTTACTGGTTCTTCTGTTACTGGTTCTTCTGTTACTGGTTCTTCTGTTACTGGTTCTTCTGTTACTGGTTCTTCTGTTACTGGTTCTTTTGTTACTGGTTCTTCTGTTGCTTGTTCTACTGTCGTTAGTTCTGTTGCTAGTTCGTCTGTTGTTAGTTCTTCTGTTGCTAGTTCGTCTGTTGCTGGTTCTTCGGTTGGTACGTTGTCTGTTGCTGGTTCTTCTGCTGCTGGTTCTTCTTCTGATTGTTCTGCTTCTGCTTCTTCTGCTTCTAGTTGTTATGTTGCTGGTTCTGCTTCTGCTGGTTCTGGTTCTGCTTCTGGTTACTCTGCTTCTGGCTCGTTTGCTTTTCTGTAGCCCGGAGCAACTTGTTCTTGGCACCAACAAAGGAGAGTGCCGTCAATCGGTCAAGGCCACAATGTGGCCAAGTATTTCGGTAGCAATAATAATAACTGTAATAAATAAGTTTAATCAGTTTTATTCAGTGTAATCACTGTAACCACTAATAATCAGAAATACAATAATATCATTGTGCTGCAATCTGGACTGTGGACCTACTACAGGTAGTTGAATTGATTCTTGGTTTAAAGAATCATTTTTTATTACGACTATAATATTATGCTCATGTTCGAGTGTTCGTATATCTGATAAAGGGTAAAACTTTGATGGCGTTGTGCAAGTCCTACATATTAATATTTTCTCAAACAACTTTGTGTGATGTTTCTGGAGGGAATGGAACCAAAAGGGACATTGGAGAATAGTAGTTTTCTACTTTCATTTTTCAGGACCACCCTAATGTATGAATAATGAGACAGCTTGATTATGTGAGAAAAAAATAAGCTTGCGAACCTCTGCGAGAGTTGCTGACTGAAAAGTGAAGACAAAGCTTCAGTGACCGTTATGACTGATGATGAATCTTGATGATGATAATAATAATGATAATGAAGATGTCGACATTGACAACGACGACGATGACGACATAGACGTAAAATAATGTTGACAAAAAGTACTTATAGTTTCCGATAGAACAAATTTGAGGGCATCGCATTGTCCTTATACTTTATATAATCTTGGTTTGTAGCACAATTGTCACAAAAGTATATCGGATGCTTTCGGGATAACGAAATACGAGCCATTCCTGGAGAATTTTATTATAATCCACGCATGACAATTGAATCTTGTTCTAACAGCTGTAACAATTCAATTGTGGGTCTGCAGGTAAGCGTAGCCTACATGTTACAGATTCGTTGCCGCATTGAATGGTGAATATCTTTTTCTGTTTGTTAAAACGCAGTAGGTAGGTGATAATAGTGATAGGATTCTATTTGCTTTCAAATTAACCCTTGTATTTCTAACTGTTGGAAATGGTCAATTGCACAAAAATACGTAAAATCTTAGATGATCACGACCAGGATCAGATGTTGACCTTACGATCAAATCGAAAAGCGAGATTTTATCATAAGAGAGAATGTTTCGTCAACCTCAAACTGCTTGTAAACGCAGTAGTTACAGTGTTATAGGAAAGAAATTGGTTCGTTCTAAATCGTGGATTAGCAAGTGGGCCAAACGCTACAAGCAGAGTCCAAACGAGACGCTGCGGAATCGATATCACGGTGGTCGAAAGTCCGTGCTGACTGCTGCCGCTCAAAAACTGATCAAACAGTCTAAATATAGGCGAGGACAGAGTTTGCGAAAATTAGAACGTCGTTTAAAAGACAAACGCTTTGCTGGAAGCAAAGAGACAATCAGGCGTTATATGCGGACGACGCTGAAATGGAAGAGTTTCAAGAGACAAAAAGTTTCAAAGTTAACTGATGCTTACAAAGTTCGCCGAGTAAACTTCGCAAAGAAGTTTAAGGATATTGATTGGTCGCGTGTTATGTTCAGTGATGAATCGCCCTTCAAACTCTACCACGCACCTAACAGTAAGAACGACGTTGTGTGGGGATCACAAGAAAGTTCTGTGCCGTGCGCTCCACAGGTGAAGTTCAGTCCCTCAGTTCTGGTGTGAGGAGGCATGGCATCTCTTGGATTAACAAAACTTCATATCATTCCAAATAAAATTTCATTCACTTCGAGTTATTACATTAATGAGATACTGGAGAAAGAGGTCAAACCCGCATTCCAGCGAACTGCAGTCTGCGTTCATTTAACAGCTTTTTATGATTAATGTTTGAAAATGTCCTTTCATTTCAAACATTAATGATTTTAAAACGAGGACAATCGCGATTTTGCATTTCATGTGAAGATTTTAAAAAGTGAAACATTGGACAAATTTTAGTCAGGCTTGAATTTGGACTGCTGCTGTGTTTAGCTTTGATAGCCAATCCTTAATATATTATGCCTATTTATAGAGATAAATATTTACATGTAAATCAGCAACGGTGTTTACAGCTGCAGAAGATTTTAGTCTCATATAATTATACTTGTATGTTATCCCTGATTACAAATACAAGTAATGCTTGTATGCCCCATAAAGAGGTACGTAGTGGATGCGCTCATTTCCTTCACTTCCGCCCCTGAGCCATCAATGAACGAATCTCAGGGTCTGGCCACGAGGGGGTGCATCGCTAGACTTGCAGTTTACTTCCCAACTTACGTTGTATCAAATTCAAATTATACTGCATACTGACAGAGGCACTAGGCTAGTCGTGTGCTCTTGTCTTTGGTCGTGTTTACATAGAGTCGAACCTACAACAGCATGATCATCGACCACGCATTTTACCTAGAGACCAACGTGTCGCACCACATTGGAAATCGAAGGAATTTAGTTTAAACACAAATATGTGCTCGTTCCAAGTTATCTTATTGCGAATCGTGAACGTAATCATGATATCAAGCTGATAAAGTGAACTTAGACCAATAAAGTACAGTATGGGGTACAGTTGATTATGTTCATCATCATCCGGTTAGTCGACGCGTTGTAGCACAAACATTAGGATTAAAATGGTTTGAACGTTTATTTCTACCGTCATTTAAAAAAAACGCTTCATGTCCTGATACAAAACAAGCGAATAATTTTAGAGATGTACAACGATTATTTCTGCCACTTTAGGCCGCAGGTCATTGCTTCTGTGGAGAAAGCTACGCAAAATATGGCCGAAGAAATGAAAACGATTGTATGAATCAATGTACAGGAAACTCAGCGCAAAACTGCGGTGGAGCTTGGGCCAACAGTGTGTATTATGGTAGGTTAATTGGTTGGACAAACTTTGCGTTGTTTGACAATTGCTTGGATGATTTCATATAATTATACTTAGACCAGAACTGGATGATGCTGTTCTTGTTATTCTAAGAAGTCATTCACATGCAAGAACAGCATTCATATTTCTTAGAGATATATGACAGTTAGCACATGCATATCTTGCTAAATGTGATATTAGTGGTTGCATTGTGTATTGGGAATTTGGGATTGAAAGTTGCGGCCTTTCAGGGATTATCCTGAAAATGTGGTTTACAAAATACATCAAAAGATGCCACCTTCCCAGTATCGCAGTGACCATCGCTAGATCGCTAAAGGTAGGCCTACTTTATGACATTTTAGTGTGTCCGGCTTTTTTATTGTCAAATGTCATAGATGACAAGTACGATGTTGAGGAACGATTAAACCAGATATCGCTTACATTTTTCTTGTCATAGGTGTCTTGTAATCATATTGTCTACCCGCCCTTCTTGGAATTGTAGTGAAGTATGATAATAGACATTCGATCGTTGTCCGCAGCTGTATTGTCGTTATGCATAGGATACAGCAAGAAAACTGCCTTTAATCCATTACGTGGCCTGAGGACCCGTTTTCCAAATTTTAAAGTGACAGTTTCAAACTTCTTCTTAGACAAAATGTCTGTAGACATGAAATACTCATAGACGAAGGTCGAAAACAGTATCAGAAATGAATTCTACATACCAAAATCAGTAACATTCAGAGGTATTACACGTGCATATACTGTAAGGAAGAAAAAGTTGAATTTTCCAATATGGCCGACGGCGGCCATATTGGATTTGGCTGTAACGCCATTCGTGGCGTCATGGCCGACTAGCAACTCGGTGATTTTTCATGTCTAGGTACCCACTGACTAAGTGGAAGTGAGAAACTCCCCCAACACCATTTTGCAAACGGGACTTCAGGTCACATAAAGAATTACTTTGCCTTCTTCGGAACATGTGAAGCAAGAGTGTGATTGTGGATTTTAATTCTTTGATTCTATTTCCTCGCACATTAGGTGGAATTTAAGCCAACCGCATTTCTGCGAATTGTTCCTAAAAAGGCAATATGCTGTCCAAGCATCTTCTTTGCCAATGATGTTACGACTCGTTTTCAACCATGATTGTCATTTGTCAGACGCAAGATAACGCCTGTTCTCTCACATATAGGCCTAACAGTCCTTTCAGTGGATGTGATATCTCAAAACCGCATATTTTGTAATTCAAAAAGGAACACAGTTCTCTTAACAGAACCAATTGTTCATTCACTGTATTTGTGTCTCTAAAGGCAGCTCTTTTATTTTAGCGATACCCTCCAGCACATAGTGATAATTTAAAACCACTTCCAAAAAGTTGCGAAACAAACATATGGTAATATGAAATCAACTTTCGCAATCGAATCAGAGAGTGGGGTGTAACTAGACAATATAGGCCCTACCGAGAAATCGATGGAAACATTTAAAAAGAGCGCTTCTTAAATTAATATAATTATTTTCTACGCATTATGTCGTACAAGGTAAACTTGTCAAACTTTCTAGAATAGGAATGGGCCGATTAATCGTTCGGTAATCGGTTCGGGCCGGATTTTGTACTAATCGGTATTAATCGGAATCGGCCATCCTAAGCCTTAAAATCTGAATGACAAAATGTTTTCCTGGTACCAAAAACAAATCTGTTTCATTAACACAACGAAATAGTAACCTGTTTTGAGTGACCTTCTATGTAAATATTTAATCGTACCGACATCCGATACTGAAAGTGCAGCAATGTAAAAACGAATAAATTATTGTGAGTCGAAGCATCAGTCCAAATCGTTATGAATAATGCGTCTGACAGTCGTTTGTTTTAGCTCTCTCGCGATTTGTCTGGTTGAAACAATGCTTGTCTTCCTGGCTCTGAACCAATTCATACGGCGGCGATATTATCTTCAGTTCGCGACGATATTGCCGACCACTTCCCGCAGCGCGTTCAACTGAACCGGTAGTTCTAAACTTTCTATAATTTTCAACCATCAAAATTATGTGAAAATATCCGATCCGCGCAAGTAAATAAGTAAATCGTAGCATTTAATTTTTCTTTCAAATGACACAAAAACTATAAAAAAAATTAAAATACCGACCGCGATATAGCTAAACATAAAGTGGCCCGGTTTTTTATGGCTCACAGTGTAGAATCTAGAAACATTCTACAGATTGGGTTAGTCTAGGATTTGAACTTCGATCAATTCGAGACTTTCGAAGTCGCTTACAAACGGTACGGTAACTAACTTCTGGAAGACATGAAAAAGAAAAGATTTCACAAATAGCAAATGCTGAAGAACTCCTAGGCTATTAGGGCTATAAAGAATTTCCAAAATTTCATTTGATCAACCACATACTGCGCTAGGTACATGGACTTCCTATTTAGTAAAGAATCCAATTTAAAGCATGTCTGATATTTTAGAAGGTGGCACACATTGGCCAGCGAACTTATATTTTCGTCCTTGTTCACTGCTCAGATTTACGCATATTGAATGCAATCGTTAATTATATACTTTAACTCGGCTGGTGCCCTGACCCAGTAGGCCTACTGTACTGGCCCAAGACTGTGGAATTTAATACCTCCAGTTTCTCTCTTCTCATCTGGTTATTTGATGTTGTTTAGATTAATGTTGTGGAACCATCTTTCATGTATCGTGTATCCGTAGTGGACCGTCTTCTGGCTTCACAGGCATTGCCAATTTTGACTTTTTTCTAAATGTTTTCTGATTTTGGAATGCAATTTTACTTTTTAACGAAGATTGACTGAAGCCTCGAGTTAACTAAGATAGCTCGGCTATAGACATTTCGAGATGATAATTATTAGGTAATAAAATATTGCATATGCGTAGACTGAGCATCGTTTAAAGCTCGACTTTTGAGTCATCCACAGTAATTGCTCACAATAATTATGATCAGTATTTTAATGACTGTTGTCGCTGGTCGAGCGCTCTTTGTCGCCATAGGGCCTAAATGTAAGAGAGGCATTAAAATAGTGTTGTATGGTGTAGGCTATATTACGAAATTAGGGAGTATTTCACCATGTATTTCAATGAGCTGATGTCGCCACTTGCATCAAAGATAGAAGTAATTCTTAAAGTCCTGTGTTGTAGTTTGTCCCATTGGCTTCTATGGACGAAACTGCATTAACCGTTGCCATTGCTCTGACGGGGGTGCATGTCGATTCAATGGTTCTTGTCTCAATTCAACGCTCGAACCCTGTAAACCAGGATGGACGGGGTCTGCATGCAACACTAGAGGTATATTGCTAGAATCTAGCTCATCATTTAGCTAAATAAACTGTAAAACACGTATTGCTGTGTATGTCAAAGAAACTTAAGGGTACAAGCATTTCAAAATTTAATTGGGATCCGATTTTATTACCAGCGACCTCATCATCAGGCACTTGTACAAATGAACATGAATTAGAAATCCTCTTAAAGAAGTTCTTGGAATGCGATATAGAAATACCAGTCACACGTGAGAATACTTTAATATTCAGTAGTAAGCACGCTGCTAAGTTTTTGTAGCCCCAAAGCCACAACCTCATAAAACACTGAAAGCAGAAAATCGTCGGAGAGAAAAGATCTCGATTTAACGGCTGGGACATAGGCAGAATCGTCTCTATCTGGTCCGCTAGGTTGCTAAAGCATGGAATAATTTGTGTTTACTGTTTAACTACATGTGACCAACGACCTCTTATATACAACTAGACAGAGCTTCCTGTGTTGAGCTGCCCGTGACGTCGAAGCAGCCGATGATAGCCGATAATAGAGCAGGAAACAGAGAGTAAATGGTATGGTATCACGTCTAAATATAGATATCGATGCGCAATCATTCGTCAATCGGATACTAACATGGCCGCCAGCCAAAACAGAACCGAGGCTTCAGCAAAAATCATGTGATCCCATCGGCCTACAATGGCATGTAGATGTTGCTAGCCTGTTTCGCACGGGTTATCTCTACCTTACATATTATATTTTCCCAGGACTAAATATAGCAGACGAGTGCGCCTTTTGCAAATTTAGCCCCACCTTGACATCGAGACAAAATGGCCGCCGTTATTTATTTTGAATTCCAAAGTATCGAAACTTAAAATGTCTAAATCTAATTTTGTTTTCCCGGGCTAAATAGAGTAGACGAAGCACGGTCTCTTAAGCTTGAATTTTAGTGAGACAGACGATAAGTAACGACCTTATATATTTTTTCCTCGGGATAAATATAGGGCCTAGTAGACGAAGGCCGACGTCTTCTTTCTGTGTTTTTAGTGTTCCATTCCCGAGCATAATCTTTCATGGCGACGTGGCGGTTTTAGGACGAATGTGCCTGGTTTGCATATTTATCCACGTCTGACTTCAAGACAAAATAATGGCCGCCGTTATTTTTACTGAATATCGCCATATCGAAATTAAAAATGTCCATACATCGAAATTTAAGGTAAATTGTGAGCTGAGAATAGTCGCGTTGACCTAGAAATTCGCGTAAGAACGTTTTGTGAAAAATTTAAAATCGCTCAAGCGTTCCGTTTGCGAGCCTTTAGTGGGACGGACAAAAAGACAAACGGAAGGACAAACTTTCAGACTGATAGAATAGATTGTTGAGATTCGCATTAGAACGTCACACTAATTACTTTGTTTCCACTGCTCAACTTTAAAGAAAAAGAATTCAGAATATGTTCATCAAATTAAACAGACTTTCTTCTCAAATCATGTTCACCAAACTCAATAACAACTCTAAATTTAGAGATAATTTTAAAAAAATAATAATCAAAGTCACTTGCTTTAAGGAGCTCAGAATTACTTCTTAAATAATCAGATTTATTTAAATATGTCTGATTTTTAAGTAATTGTTCGCAAATGTGTTGTCTCTATGGATGGATCCGTATTCTAGTCGCAACCTACTTCTGCACTCTTAAATTTGGTATAATTGGTATCCCATAATCATGCAATTAAATGCAATTTAGTGTCACATTTACTTAAAATTCAGTCACTTTACACTAGCAGTTCTTCGCGCTGTTTTATTAATCCACTTACATTTCTAAAAATTAACCTAAAGTAAAATAGGATATAATTTACAGTTCAAGTACTAAATGTTTTCATCTACAGAGAAAATCTCTGCTTTCAAGTGAGTCTACAATAATATGCAATTGTATATGGCCTATGCAATCACAGGTAAATGTTGCGCTTCATACACTGTCAGGTCGACGCTTCTCCTAAACGCAAGTAACATATAAACTGCACAATGTGTCAACCTTTAGTCGCATGCTAACGTCTACACAGGACTTATTAGAGTATATCACATTTAACGTAATCCCATAAATTCCATAATCTGATCATTTGGTTGGGCTTACTGAAATAGTTCTAAAGGTCTTTCTTGTCAATTTATGGTAATTCTTAGAGATAAATGACAGTTAGCACTTACTAAGTCTTGCATATCTTATGTTAGTCACAGTATTTTTTTACTAAATGTGATATCAGCGGCTGTATAGAGTATTAGATTGAAAATTCCGGTCTTTCAGTGGTTATCCTGTAAATGTGGTTTAAAAAATTAATTGTTTGTTTATCCTTATTAATTCCTTTATTAAAATGGATGGGCCACATCATGAGGGGAGACTCCCTTCTAAGAATTATAATTGAGGGAAGAATGGAGGGGAAGAAGACAAGGAAGACCGAGAATGATGTTGTTGGACTGGATGATGGAGGAAGATTACGGCAAACTGAAGGAAAGAGCCAGAAAACGTGATGAATGGCGAAATTGGACGTACGAACCTGCCTAGGAAGGCAGAGAACCAAAAGAAGAAGATTCCTTTAATTAACTATTTTTACAATTTGTTTTATAAATGGAAGCAATGATGTCAGTTCTGAAATTAGATTATTTTTAATGCATAGCATGCCTACCCATGCTATACGTTCTGCCGATATGTTCAGAATCTGATAGCCTTGCTTTATATTTAGCCTTAATTTTTTATAGATTGCGAAATCAACAATGGTGATTGCCAATATAACGAAAAGTGCGAAATCGTTGACTTAGGGTTTGTAAACTTGTCAATGTGTCGATGCAAAGACGGATCCTACAGAGAAAGCTATACATGCAGACCAAGTTAGATTCTTTTCACAGAAAACGTTAACTGAGTTGCATTAATTGAGCCACCATTAAGCGCTCGAGAATAAGCTGGTGCCCTGCGCTTAACTATGTAGTAGCGCTTTAGAAATTTGCAGCTTACGATTAATTATAAGTACTAATAATTATGCTATGTTGCTGGATAGAATCAGGAGTTTTCCGTTGGTTTAGTTGTTATGATTTCTTAATGTTTAGAGTACAGTATTCGTGCTTAGAGAAACATTTATTTGTTATATAATAAAATAGTTAATAGACTCACTTGGTACGAAATGCAATTAATTCTGAGCTTATTGTTACAATACAACTACTCATTGATGACAAAAAGGCATGCGCAAATGAACCTTCGCTCATTGAGTTGAACAATGAACAGTGCTTTGGGTGTTGGACTTGCTTACTGAGCGCTGCTTAAAATAGTACTATTTTAAAGGATTATGCTTGGGTGCGAAAGCATAAAACTGTGACGTATTGGAAAGTGAATCACAAGCCTCTATACAAACGTCACAAATCTAACTTCATCCTCTGCCATATTAGACAAACAAGATGTACTGGTGTTTTATTAATGCATGACTTGTGTTACTAAAATTAGCTTCGCTTCACTACGTTGGCTGCTACAAGGGAAGCACGAACCAGTATGTTGCTGTAGAGCAACTGACAAGCGACACATTGACCATCGAATTTTGCATACAGAAATGCAGACAACTAAATAAAACGTACTCAATTATTCAGGTATTTCTTCATGACTGTTAATTTTGGTACTTCATAATAGAACATAAATCTCTGTGCGTGCGTGCGTGGTCTGAAGCGCCGTGTTACGCTGATGGCCTGTTACGCTGTTTTCGCATTCATTGCCAGAGACTTACTTCATTTCAAATAACCAATTACAAACATTGTCATAGCAACGCGAGATCATGCACAACACGACATGTGGGCGTTCTACATTTCTATAACGAGATGGAGAGGGGAAGCGGGGTTCAGCCACAGACGATCGCCCCGAGGGACGTACGGGGAGGGACGGACGGACATAGAAGGTAGGGAAGGAGGTACGGACGGCCGGGAAGTACGGGGGAGGTAGACAGAGGACAGGGAGAAGACTTATGTCAATCATAGCACGTGAAGACGCATCTCTTGACATTTTCAAATTGTTTTTAACCGTCTTAGGACTGACAAACATATAGTTTGACAATAACCTTACACAGTTTAGTATAAATGGACAAAATTTAATGGGAAGTTGGGCACCACCGTGTTTGAATATTGCAATCCGACAACATACTCATTTGGTAAGCCTGATATAAGTTGGATGCTATTGATTTTAAAGGATGGAGTAAAGTGTTTCTGTGGAGATGACTATGGCCAGGGAATACCAGATGCTGACTGTCAAGTTCCTTGCGCTGGAAATAAACTGCAATACTGTGGTGGAAATAATACGATAAATGGAACGTCTATCTATGGCGTTTATACAGGTATAAGTCATCACTGTTTGCACCACAAAATGCAACTGATTTATTCAGTGGCATTGTGGCCGTCATGGGTCTTTAGCCAAATTAACATCGCCACTAAAACATAATTGTAACTTTGTGCTAGAATATACATAAATTATTCACGAAGAAGTTTCATTGACCGTCAAAGTATAGACCAGACAAAAAATGAAAAGTTACACCTTCAATGACCTCCATCCTTCAAAGTACTCAAAAACAATTAATTTATGGAAAGCTAAGTAAAATTACTGTGGATACGATAACACTTGTGACAAATATTTTCCTGCAACTCACTGTGACAAATTAATAGGGTTTAAACTAACTTCTGTTGCTTTGTGTTCCTCTGTTGATCTGTGCGCAATGACGTACACTCGTACAGCAAATATTTTCCCCAATTTACCTCATGGGTGCATCCATTTTAAAATCCAATTGGTCTCGTTCAAAGTCTACATTAAGTAAGTAAGTAAGTAAGAATATCCTTTAATAAACCAATTGCTAACCGCATTTTGGTGTACAGACATCATAGTAGTCGCAATAAATCTAAATTAGCTAGTCTATCTTATTTAAGTCCTATAAATCATCCTAGTGATGTAGGTTCTTCGCATCAGGCTATCAGCGGGAGGAATGACACGATCATGGGCCCTGGGGCGGAGAGAATAAACGGAAGTTTTAACAGAAGGAAGCAAGGCAGGGAGCACATGACCTTTATCGGTCAGAACAGCAGAGAAAAGACGGGAATCCACCTTTAAGCATAACTGCTCAAAGGACGGTGAGTCCTCAGGAAGGTAATGATAGCCAATGAGGCGACGTATCAAGGTCTGAAGCCGGTTCCTTTTGCACTGCCCCGCGAAACCCCACCAAACAGGTGAGGCATAAAACATCCGAGCCAGAGTTGTGGCACGCACTACATCAAAAAGCAGCGGACCTCGCAAGCCGTGAGCGACCAGAGTCCGCAAGGCATAGAAAGATTGGCGGGCCTGACAGCATATTCGGTGAATGTGGTTTTCAAATCCTAAGAAGTTGGAAATGGTGACTCCTAAAATTACCGTACTGGTAACCCTAGTTAGGCCTGGAGTGACGCATGGGGTTGTTAAGTTCCCAGGCCCGCCCTTTTGCGGCAGATCAACATTTCACTGGTTTTCTTTTTATTCAGCGTTAAGTTAAGTTACATTAGGATACATTAATAGCGAAGCTACTACTGTTATAGAAAATATGTTTAGATTGAACCTCTAGCTATAATAATAGGCGCTCAGATTTACTAAACGACGATACGGGTGTCACTCCTCCTAAACTCTCTTCCCAACAAGCAATGTGAACTTGATCCTATCCCCACCTTTCTCCTAAAAGACTGTGCTTCTGTCCTCGTTCCTGTAATCACCAAAATCATCAATCTTTCGCTCTCCACTGGTAACTTCCCTATGGTTTTCAAGCACTCTCTCGTCTCTCCCCTTCTCAAAAAAGCAAATCTTGACAAGGAAAACCTATCTAACTACCGTCCCATCTCAAATCTTTCCTTTCTATCAAAATTAACTGAACGAATTGTCCTTACCCGGCTCAACGACTACCTCTTCAAACTCACTGCTCAACCCCCACCAATCTGGCTTCACTAAACACCACTCCACAGAAACTCTACTCGTCTCTCTCTACAATAAACTGGTCTCTGCCGTCAGCCATCAGCAAGTCTCCTGCCTCTGTCTCCTCGACATCTCCGCCGCATTCGACACCATTGACCACAGCCTCCTTCTTCATCGACTGTCATCTTGGTTTGGCGTCTCTGGCACTGCTCTACAATGGTTCCAGTCCTACCTGTCTTCCCGATCCTTCTCTGTTAAAGCCTCCAGCCACTGTTCGCAACCCCTCCCACTTTCTTGTGGTGTCCCTCAAGGCTCCGTCCTGGGTCCACTGCTTTTCATTCTGTATACCACACCATTAAGCCATCTCATACAATCCTCTTCTGTTGACCACCATCTCTACGCAGACGACACCCAACTCTACATATCCTTCTCCCCAGGCTCTTTTTCCACCTCCATTGCCAAAACTACTCAATGTGGTAAACCTAGTCTCTCAATGGATGTCGTCCAACCTCCTCTGCCTCAACCCTTCCAAAACATAATTCATCATCCTCGGCCTTCCTGACCAAATCAAGAAAATCCCCGACCCTTCAATACACCTATCTACTAACTCTTCATCTCTTACCTTCACCTCCGTTGCCCCTGTCCGCAATCTTGGTGTAACCTTTGATCCACATCTCTCCTTCTCTAACCACATATCCAACCTCTCGCGCTCCTGCTTCATGCACATTCGTGACCTCCGCCGCATCCGACCCATGCTCGACTTCAAAACTGCCTCCACCATTGCTACCTCCATTGTCCACTCAAAGCTCGACTATTGCAATTCCCTCTTTCTCAACCTTGAATCTACCCAACTAAAGCGTCTGCAGCTCATCCAAAACTCATTAGCCAGGGCCGTCACCAGAACGCCCAAGCATCATCATATCACTCCCATCCTCAAATCACTCCATTGGTTAAAATCCCAGAGCGAATTCACTTCAAAGTCTTATCACTAACCTACAACTCTCTACAATACTCCCAGCCCAGATACCTTCGAGACCTCTTCACCATCCAGCCAACCCGCTCTACCAGATCTTCCTCCATTCACTCTCTCTCTCGACCTCCTGTCACTACTCATCTCAAGTTCTCCAACCGAGCAATATCCAACACTGCACCACGTCTCTGGAACGACCTACCTCCTGAATTCCGCACTTTTTCGGTTCCTCAACCATCATCTCCAATCACCCACCATCATCCGCATCGGGCTCCTCTATCCATCACTGCCAAGGCTTTCCACTCAAAACTAAAGTCTCTGCTCTTCAAGAACTCTTACCCCGACTCAACTGATCATCTACCTTCAAACTCTCGACCTAAACGACACCCACCTTAGCAGCTACTCTGACCCCTCTGATCCTCTGGAAACCGGACTCTGACCTCCTCGGACTATTCTTTGGACAACCCTTCTGACTAGACGCAGCGCTCGTGAATAAGCTGGTGCCCTGCGCTTGGCTTTCGAGTGGCGCTTTAGAAATTTGGAGATTACGATTACGATTACGATATTCGGTTCAAAAGTCCATAGGCATAAAGGGAGAAATAATAGGCCACTAGCAGGGTTGGGCAGTAATTAAATCGATGTAATTGAAATGACGTAATCTGAATAACAATTGTAAATGGTAATTTGTAATTTGTTGCTCTGCATCAATATAATTTGTACTTTTAAACTGAATTACACGTTTCATGTAATTTGTATTTGCAAATTACATCCTGAAAATCAAAATAACTTTTAAAAGCAAACAGAACCAGAGACTCCATAACCAAAGCAGTTTAGAAAGCATCTTTTTCTTATCATCATCTTCGTCATCATCACTATGTTTTTTGGGGATCATAGCAACATTGAATCCTTTGAATGCTTTCACAAAATTGGAGCCATTGTCAGAAATGGTTGCAACAATTTTGTCATGTCTCACACCGAACTCATTATGTATAACGATCAGTTGCGCTACTTCATCATGCGTGTGTGATCCAACTAAACGTCTGTTTGATAAGGCAACAGATCGTCGCTCAAAATGTAGATGTATTGATCCAGTGACATGTTACGCCCATGTAAATTTTATGCTTTGTAGGCCACACAAGTCATCTGCAGTAGGGTGTTCTAAAAAAAATTTTTTTTTAAATCTTGGGTCTCACGCGCCAGAAAGTTTCTTTGGTAGATGATAATGTTTGGGGAAAATGTTCTGTTTTGTATGCTATTTAGAGGTCCTCCAATGGGTCCAAACTTAGGTCTTCATTTTTAGCATAAAATGTCGTCATTTGCACAAGTTTAAATCTAGGAAATTATAACAGCAATAGCCTTGCTATGGCTGTTATAATTCTTCCAGCATAATAATATCGCTTTTATACTAAATATTATATGTAGGCCTACAACTGTGGCGAACTGTTACACTCCCCCAGCGTCAGGGGTTGCCAGCTGTGCAGGGAAACCTACATGAGAGGCTGGTCCACCTCTAGGGACAGAGGGTTCAATCCTTCCATGGGGAGGGGTGTCTATAGGGTGCATGACGTCACGACCTAGTTTAAGGAGGAGCGAGGCCACCTGTCTATCCACCAAAGGGACCACTTCATCTACCAGGAAGCCTCGAGTGGTGCCCGGGAGCTCCGGGGAGGGAGCCGACGGTCGTGCTTAACGACGCATCTGAGTTCGTTTTTATCCCATGCACAGACTTAAAAGGAACATTAAAAGGATCTATCTCCCTCTCTATATGGACTGGCCTCCCTTGCTCCCTTTCAATTAGGCCGCTGGGACATTCAGGTAACTCCTCCCGATCAGGTAACGAATCCCAGGCTCTTGGCTTACTTACTTGACATGTATCAAAAGGAGTATTTATTGAATAAAACGATTTGCTGGATTGTCTTTCCATCATGTGTTTAATGCAATTATATCCTCAATAATCAAATTACAGAACATAAAATGGACACTTCTTTAGCCCACAAATCAAATCTTATCTAAAGCTTTAATTGTCAGTCAATAGCAGCTCAGAATCAATGCAATGACAGTTATAGGCCATTTAGTCAAGCCTATCGATAGACTAAACCTGGTTTATCTCAACTATCACTTCTAAAGCGGATTTCAGCTTAATCAAAGTTAAGGGCCAGTATTCCCCAACTCTATACCACGTTTTACCAGGGTCTATATTACCAAATTAACTCCCAGTATTAATATCTGCTAATTCCAAGGACCTAATCTTCCCTCTTGGCAATACTTTAAAATGGCGGACCACGCTTCGAACTATACGGCCTGGAAACCTTGCCCGAGTTTCCGCTTAAACTCATCGAATTGTCACTCCGTTCGGTAAAAAGAAACCATACATTACCACCGGGAAAACAACTTAGTATTTCTTATCGTTCTATTTCACCAAAAACCAGAGCTAGATACGACTCAGGAACTCTTTCCATCTACGGCCAAAGTACTTCGTTGGCAATCAGCACCATCAACATCGCCATCTTCTTCTTCAACACTGACGCTTGACCAGAGGGCGCCAGGTATCACAACAAGTGATTAGCTCCACTTGTCGAACTTAAGGTTTATATAGCGCAATTACAAATGTTGTTACCACTCACTCTTGCTATCTAGCTAACTAATAAGACAATATAATCAAGAGATACCACGTAATACTTAATACAAGGCGAAATAGATTACAGGTAGATTGGCGCACAATAAATCAAGACGAAAGCCTGATTTTCGTCACACAACTCTGTGTAGTTCATAAAAATAATAGGACTATTCTGTTATCGTCAGACTGGTGTAAGCAGTAAAATAATGTAGAAAATTGACAAAAACGCCATTAATTGAATTTCACATTTATATTAGAGTTTGGAGTAATTAATTACTATGAACTACACTGATCAGGAAAATATTCACACATTTACTCCAATCAGTAGTTCACTGTATCTGATGAAGTGAGTCTATGTTGCAATTGTGGAACTTCTCTCAATGCTTTTCAGCAACATGCAGGAGGTTCTGCTTTCAGTCTTCATTTGCTGTGACAGTTGTTGCATTAAATGTCTGTATAATTAAAGCAACACCTCGCTCTGCACCGTCATTGACGCAGCCCAAGTTGTTAACCATTAAAACAGGTTCCTTGTACAATTTCACGGATGACCAATTATCCACAGGACTCTCGAGAAAGCTGTCGTCTATTATACCGGTAGTCTGGAAGAAAGTGTGAAAATTTTTTAGATCTGTTTTGTGAACGCTGGTCCAAACTAAACAGCAAAAAATCCGAAAGATATTGGTAACCGAACTTGATAGCATTCTTATCTCATCAGCTGACAGAGCATCACACTAGGGAGGATTAAGGTGAATGCAACAGCCTTGATATAGTGATATAGTAGCTAATAGTAAAAAATAATTATTCCATACTCTTCACCATTGAGCCAACCCGCTCTACCCGATCATCCTCCGTTCTCACTCTTTCTCGACCCCCGGTCACTACTCATCTCACGTTCTCCAACCGAGCAATATCCAACACTGGAACGATCTACCTCCTGAATTCCGCACTTTTTCGGTCCCTCCACCATGATCTCCAATCATCCACCATCATCTGCCTCAGGTTCCTCTATCCATCACCCCAAGGCTTTCCACTCGAAACTAAAGTCTCTGCTTTTCAAGAACTCTTATTCTGACTCATCTGATCCTGTAATTATATCTATTTTCTCTGTTTTTCTTCTATGTGAAAAGTTGCGGTCTGTCAACTTTCTATTTTCAATAAACGAAATTATATATAACTTCCAATCCTCGACCCAAAAGACACCCGCCTTAACATCTGCTGTGCCCTCTCTGATCCTGTGGAAACCGGACTCGGACCTCCCTCGGACTACTCTTTTGGACAACCCCTCTGACTAGACGCAGCGCTCGTAAATAAGCTGGTGCCTTGCGCTTGGCTTTCGAGTGGCGCTTTAGAAGTTTGGAGATTACGATTACGATTACGATTATTATGTGAAATTCAATGGATGCCTATTTCGTTAAGTTTCTACACCATTTCTCTGCTGACACCAGTCTGAGGATAACAGAATGTTACATTTTTAGGAACTTCATTGAGTAGTAGCCTGCATATAATAATTATTACAAAGGCGATCAAATATATTATGCCGGGTGAATTGTAACAGCCTTGCTATATCCTAGATTGAAACATGTGCAAATGACAAGCATTTTATGCTAAAAATTAAGACTTAAGTTAGGACCCTTTGGGGGGACCCCGAGATAGCATCTAAAAACTGAAAATTTTCCTCGTCTACCAAAGAAACTTTTTGGCGGATGAGACCAAAAACTTTCTAAAAACGTTTTTTTTGGGACACCCTAATCTGCAGTCGTGCAGAAAAATCGTTGTTCAGATAATAATTATTCGTCTTTTATTGTTTTCATTCTATTCTCGACTGCATCACCTATTCGTCGACCTAACGTATGTCGAGCCATGACTGTGGCATCTGAGTTGAGACTAGTTACAAGTCCTTTAAACTCCAGTTGCTCAGCGATTGAAAAAGAATGCATTTTCTTTATCACACAGTCTTACTATGTGATACTGTTTGTCTCATTTAAAAAAGTGTTTGCTGACACTTCTTTGTTTGATAAGGAAACAGATTCTTTCAAAACTGAATTGGTAACCATTGATGATAGTCTTTCTTGCAGTATATCGAAGATGACAGCACGGAACTAATGATGCTTCATAGCTACCCAACTGAAAAGATACTATTTATGCAATTTAATGCTGCACTTCCCTCATGTGCATTAGTACATTATAGCTTTGCAAGTGTGATTGTAAGGTCAAACTGACGCCGGGTATCGGATACCTTGTGCGAACAGTTGCCACTTCATAAAGAAAATTCAACAAACAATTTCAAACAGTGTAGGCCTAATACAACACTGGAAACACTGAAATTAAGCATGTGTTTCCTGCCTACGTTTTTTTTTAATCCCAATTAGGCCTATGTATGTAATTTGTAGTCTGATGTAATTGAAATCGCGTAATTTTTAATTTCCAGCAAATTTCTAAATTAGTTGTAATTCAATTACATTTCCTCAAGTAATTTGTAACTTATAATTCAATTACATTTTACCGTGTAATTTGCCAATCCCTGGCCTCTTGTACAGATGATATGTGCAATGGCAACGTAGGCCTACAGTAAAAAGTCTTGAAATGCTTTAGTGTAGCCTACTCTGTACTAGTCTCTTTGAAAAGCGAGTTTATGGCAGGTTCACTGGCTATCCTGAAATACGCTTTGTGCGAACACATGATAATTAAGTATGGTGATTGAGTTGATTTTAGTTCCTTTGACATGAGTCCTGCTTTTGATTTGTTAGCAAAATCGTTTTTACGGCAGTACATGGGATGCTACAGAGACACCGACACCAGAGCAATGGACAGGGGCTACTCTTGGGATAATGGACGAAACAACACGATAGATTCCTGCATAAAACACTGTGCATCTCATAATTACTCTTACGCTGGACTGCAAGTAATTAGAATTTTGTTAAATTGCTTACTTATGCCAATTTTAACAATAAAACATGTCTTACTATACGTATCTGATCTTATTTTACTGTAAGAACATGTCTTACTATACGTATCCGATCTTATTTTACTATAAAAACATGTCTTACTATACATATCCGATATTATTTTACTGTAAAAACATGTCTTACTATACGTATCCGATCTTATTTTACTGTAAAAACATGTCTTACTATACGTATTCGATCTTATTTTACTATAAAAACATGTCTTACTATACATATCCGATATTATTTTACTGTAAAAACATGTCTTACTATACGTATCCGATCTTATTTCACTGTAAAAACATGTCTTACTATACGTATCCGATCTTATTGTACGGTAAACTTATTTGGAAGAGTTATTGTAAATAACAAAATTGTACAACGCCCTACCACGAGAAACTCCTCAAAGTTTGGTCACACTCTCACTTAATGGAACCAGACATTGGTGACTTCTCTAGTTATCTGAGGATTCGATTAAACTATATTTGCGCAGAGCTTGCATAATAGACTATTAGTTTTTAAGCCCTGCTAAGCTGATTACAATTACAATTATTAGCATTAACTGATTTAAATTGATCATTGTAGCATGGTCGGCAATGCTTCTGTGGAAATGTCTACGATAGACACGGTCGATTACCTGAATCCAGCTGTGATATGAAGTGCACTGGTGATTCCAGTCAAACATGCGGTGGAGGCTTTGCAAACAGTGTGTACGCAGGTTAGTTCATACCAGTGAGAGTGTCCTATAATTTGTTTCTCCGTTTTGACTCACATTCACACTCTAAAAACATTCAAACGAATGCACTTAAAGTATATGATACCACAGAGTCTTAATTAAAATATGGAACCTATTCGAATGACTTTTTGTATTATTGCTTAGTATTTCATTTTAGATAAAATTCAAATTTTCCAACAACGGGATAATTATTCATTTAGTCACGTCTAGCACAAGTTTTGTTTTTAAAATTAGACCTACTGCAATCTTTATGGTTTTAAAAGTCGTGCATTTATTTATTATTTCTTGGAACGTGACCATGCCACTAATTTTAAATGTTTAATGTGTTCTCTCTCCATATATAGGCTCATGTTATGTTGCAAATTGTTGTATATACTGTAGACAGAAAGACCCAGCACTCTATATCTGTGATATATTGAGTAACGGGTTCGAACCTCTATGGCAGACATGTGCTACTAGAAACGATAGTTTAAATGTCAATCTTTATGAGAAATTTACCCGAAGTTTTACATTTTACAAATATTACAGCACTTTCTAATTGGTCGTATCTTTTTGTTCTGCTGAAACTGTTTAGACATTTCAAACAGAAATAGTAGGCTACACTTACATGCGCAAGCTAATTAACCATCTGTATTACTCGAAAAAGTGAGGCAACATTGTTTTTGTTGCTATTGTAAGAATGAGGACAAACTCATTTAAGTAAAAGAATGTATATTGTAAACATAAAATTAGTAGACACGATACAAACTTCCACGAGTGTCTCCTTCTTCTGAAGCGAGCGTTGACCAGACGAACACTACAGCTCGGTTGGCCACCACGGACACACGAAAACCGCGTGAAAATGTTGTTTATAAAGCGCCTTAAGCTTAACTAACACAACGAAGACTTGGCAGATTCTACTTAAAAAGAACCAACAGGCAACCCAGGCCTCGACGAAAACTGCTAAGTTTCTCGACAAACCCTTTACCTGGGTTTATATAGGAGTCAACACTCTTTGTTTTACTATGTCTTTTGTTAAGCTAACGATATTCCAAAATATAGAGTCCTAGGCATACAGTCACGATCCATAAATAGAGTGTAAATTCCTTTACTATTTATATTTAGTCTATCATTGCGATAGACTAAATATAAAGTTTTTAGTTTATCAGATAAAGTACAGGAGACAGGTGCGCGTTTGGGACGGGTCTCCCAACACTATACATCGGTTTTAGCAGTTAGGCCTACTTAAGAAATTAAATAACCTTAAAATATGATAATACTAGTAAAGCATAAGTGTCTATCTCGATAATTGTAGCAAATGCATAGCAGTTTTCTCTGCTAAGGCTGTCACAAAATAAACTGTAGGCTATAATGACACAGGAGGTGCCACAATTGCTTATGTTTGAAACCGCAGTAAATTTCAACGTCAAAACACTATACGATTAAAATACAAACCGTGCACGTTGAACAATGCCCAAACGTATTGATTATTTGTAATTAATCAAATGCAATTATGATGGGAATTTCTCTTTGTTGAGCCTATAATTTTGCGAATAATGACGCTCAATTTAAACTAAGTCGCGAAGCGTAATAGTTGTTCATCTGTCGCTTTCTTGTAAATTAAACTTAAATCCGACGATCGTCACACACAAAACTCCAATAATAACCATCTTAGGATTTATAGGGGAAAAAACAGTGCCTCTGTTTTCAACGTTTATGTCATAGTTGTAAAAAAACCGGTTTTGTCGTTTTTTTCTCCAAAAAGGGCGTTTTTTCTTGTTTTTTACGTTTTATGTAACTTTATTTATGTACTTAGCCTAGGCCTACTATCTGTTATTATTTGTTAAATTTTTTTTAAACATTATTCCTTACGTTGTCTCCGTCTTTTCAAGGATAATCTAATTGACGACATTGTTTAAGGTAGGCCTAATCAGTTGAGAAATAAATAGCACAGTTCAGGAAATATAATTTATCAAAGTTATTTGAATTTCGAAGGCTCTCTGTATCTGCTAACCTGGGTGTTTCTGACTTTATTACGTAGCTCGCTGTATGTGATATTAAATTTCATGAAAGCCTCGGGATCGCTCAAATTTGACTGATGTTAGTTAAGATGAAGTTTCAGCTGAACATAGAGGACCGAAACTATAAGCGTTGGTATAGTACTCGTAAGTAATTATGAGGATTTATTCAGTCAAGTTACGCCCATATCCCATATCGCCGGACTAGATATGAATTTGCGCAAGCCACCTAAGCCTACTAAGCTAACACCTCCGTCCAAATTCCGAATATAGTACAAACGACGTAATAAAAATTTATACCTAATAGTACAAACACATAATTATGAAAGAAAGTTTAGGCTAGAATAACGTGCGAGACTTAATTGCTTTTATTTTTCTATGTTATTCAGTGACCGCAGACATATTATGGTGCTCAAATGATACAGACTGCAAATGGAATGAGAATTGTAACGTTATTGACTTAAATTATATGAATGTTTCACGATGTCGATGCAAACAAGGTTTCCAAAGGATGGGTAACCGAGAACTATGCACAGGTAAAGTATATAACCGGTGCGCAATAGTTTGGCCTTTGGTGTGCTGAGTAGTAAATCTAACGGAAGAAGGTCTAAATTTGGTTGAAGAATTGGATTCCACTTGCACCTCCTAGCCAAATGACATAGCTATAATGACTCAATTCACTGAACGTACAAAGACTGTCGGATGATAAAACGGCGACGGAGAGGGATGGTTGTATAAATTCGTACGATAAGGTATAAGAAAATGAAGCCGTTAACACCTCATACGATGGTCGCCTCTCTTATAGTTCATAATTTGACTTCATTAATAATAAATTCTTAAGATTCTGTCAAGTGAAGACAAAAATATTATCACATTCTCAATGCCATTGTGCAACTTCGACGTCACTAAAAGAGCTGTGTGAAACGATGATCTATCGGAGCAGCGCTTGGCCTAAGTCTTTTGAATCTGCGTAATGGACTCAAATTAGCGATTTTTAATTATTAGGAAACTTCTTATCATGATAATTACGACGCCAGAAAACATTCTATGTTACTTAGGTCGCCCTTCCAGCTTTGGTACGTAGTTTTGTTGCAATCCCTTTTAACGACGCAAATTAAATAAAATTATGTTACACTGCAGATGTCGACGAATGCAAATCTGGCAATACATCGTGTAGTCCAACATCAGAAAAGTGCGTCAACAATATTGGCAGTTACATATGTGAATGCAACGTTGGCTTCGTAAATATAACTGGACAGTGCGAAGGTAACTAAAACTGTGTGCCTTTCGTGTTAAGCGTTGATTACGAAGTTATGGCTAAGTCATCTTTCTATGTAAAGCGACGCTGGCATATTGTGGGCTTCATGCATGGCAAGCAAACATTTGGGAAATTTTGTCAAAATTCGTAAAAAGCATGCAGTTTAATTCGTTTTTATCATTACTTAGCTGCTAAAAAAATACTTTGAATAACTGCGTCAAATTTGCCACTACCATCTTTTAAATGAAATAATTTATCTTCCAGTTTCAAGTATATTTGACATACATACGTATGTAGAAACAATCTTCTGGTATGCCTCATTGAAACAGAACTTTGTAAAAAAAATATATATATCGCAGCTACACACGCAGTCAGTCAATCAGTCAGTCGGAGGACAGCTGGCTATCCGCACTGGAGCAAGAAGGATAAGAAAATGAGGTCGAAAACATTTCATAGTTCATTTATTTTTTTTTCTTCATTAATAGCTGTGACATTTTGTAATTATTAGGATACTACTGTTTTAGCATGATATGACACTACTGTAGAAACATCTCATATTATTGAAGTCGCACTTCCTGCTCCGGAAATTTGTGGCAACTGTTTTTAGTGATGGAAAGTTAATATTATTATTATATGTGCTGCAGATGTCGACGAATGTAAATCGTGTTCATCAACGTGTAATCCATCATCAGAAAACTGCGTTAACAATATTGGCAGTTACAGGTGTGAATGCAAAGTTGGCTTCGCAAATAGGCCTGCATCTGGACAGTGCGAAGGTAACTGAAATTGTGTGCCTTTCGTGTAAAGTGTTGATTACGAAGTTATGGCTAATCTCAAAAGTCGAAGTCATCCTTTATGTAAAGCGATGCTCGCATAATTATTGTGGGCTCGATGACGAGCTCCTGGTTGGGCCAATTTTTGAATATTCGTAAAAAGTTGATATGCATTGTTGTCCGTTTTATCACTGCTTAGCTACGAAAGAATGGCTCAAATGAAGCGATAAACATGGTCAAATTTACCAATACAAGACTTGAATGAACTAATTTGCCCTGCAGTTTGAAATGACACTACACATAAACGAATGTAGAAACGATTCTCTCTTATGCGTTGTTGAAGCAGAACTCTGCCAAAACACACATGGGTCCTACACCAGTGGTCAAAGGCCTGGTTGTCCGCGCTGGTACAAATATAACAAATGAAGTCTATATCCACAGTTCATACGCATGGCTGCCTCTCTTACACTACATAATCTTACTTCATTAATACCTTTTGAGATTTTGATAAGTGATGAGAAGCATAATGTATTAAAACAAGGAATCACTCAATGCCTTTGTGCAACTTCGAAAACACTATTGCAACTGAATGAAATGGCGATCAATCGGTACCGCTCTTGGCCTAAGTCTTGCGACTGTAGGTAAGAATCTGTTTAGTGGACTTAACGTAACGACCTTGACCAATTTCTCCACAAGCACTTAGCCTATATCTGTCCAAGCATTATAATTTTGTCCCAGCATAAACTAAGAGTAATCGGAAAGTTCTGAAATGCAGCCCTACTAGCTTCGTGTAACCTGTTTTTAACGACGCGTGTTAATATTATGATATGCTGCAGATGTCGACGAATGTCAATCGGGTACATCATCGTGTAATCCAACTTCAGAAAACTGCGTTAACAATATTGGCAGTTACAGATGTGAATGCAACGTTGGATTCGTTAATATGTGTGGACAGTGCGAAGGTAACTTATATTGTGTGCCTTTCGTGTTAAGTGTTGATTACGAAGCTACACTTAATCTTAAAAGTCGAAGTCATATCTCTATTTAAAGAGTTGCATGCGAATTGTGGGCTTAATGAAGCACTCGCATTTGGGCTATTTTTGAAATATTCATAAAATATTAGCATGCATTATGATTGAATAACTACGACCGAATAGTTCAAATGAAATTATGAACAGCGTCAAATTTGCCAACACAATACTTCTAAAATAAATAATTTGTCCTGCAATTTGAAATATATTTGTAATTATTAGGATACTGCTTGGCATGATGTGGCGCCAGAGACATTCTATGTTACTTTAGCCGCATAATTTCTGCACTTTCTGCACTGTAGTCTTGTTGCAACTGCTTATAACGACGCAAGTTAATAATTTTTATATACTGCAGATGTCGACGAATGTAAATGGGGCAATACATCGTGTAATCCAACATCAGAAAACTGCGTTAACAGTATTGGCAGATACATATGCGAATGCAACGTTGGCTTCGTAAATATCTCTGGACATTGCGAAGGTAATGCTAAGTTGTGTGCCTTTCCTGTTAAATTTTGACTACGGTTATGGGCAATCCTAAAAGTCGAAGTCATCCTTATATGTAAAGCGATGCTTGCATATTTTGTGCTTAATGACGAGCAGCCACTTGAGCTATTTTTTAAATATTCTCAAAATATCAGCATGCTTCTTCATGCTTTCTTGATTGCTCACCTATAAAGGACTTGTTCACTTGGAACCAGAAACGGCCTTAAACTTACCACTGCAAGATTTTTAAATAATTTGTCCTACATTTAACAACACAGGTTAATATATTTGTGATTATTAGTACACTGCTTAGCATGATATGACCTCAAAAACATGCTATTTCACTTAAGTTAATATTATGATAATGCTGCAGATGTCGACGAATGCAAATCGGATACATCAACGTGTAATCCAACATCAGAAAATTGCGTTAACAACATTGGCAGTTACAGATGTGAATGCAATGTTGGATTTGTGAATATGTCTGGACATTGCGAAGGTAACTCAAATTGTTTGCCTTTCATGTTAAGTGTTGATTACTAATTTCAAAAGTCGAAGTCACCTCTTTATTTAAAGAGTTGTACGCATATTTTTGGATTAATGACGGCTCCCATTTGAGCCATGTTTTAAATATTCATAAAATAATAGCATGCATTTTCCTTCGTTTTGTGATTGCTTTATTACGACCGAAAAGTTCATAGTTATGAAGTGCCAAACAGCGTCAAATTTGCCAATACAATACTTTCGAATGAAATAGTTTGTCCTGCATTTACAAATATATTTTTTATATTATTAGGAATACTGCTTAGCATGATTTGGTGCCAGAAATATTCTATGTCACTTGAGTCGCACTTCCAGCATCTGGTAGACTTGTTGCAACTGCTTTTAACGACGCAAGTTAATATTATGATATATTGCAGATGTCAACGAATGTAAATCGGGTACATCATCGTGTAATCCAACATCAGAAAACTGCGTTAACAATATTGGCAGTTACAGATGTGAATGCAAAGTTGGCTTCGTAAATATTTCTGGACATTGCGAAGGTAACTTAAATTGTGTGCCTTTCATGATAATTAGTTGATTACGAAGTCATAGGTAGGCCTAATCTTAGAAGTCGAAGTCATCCTTTTATGTAAAGCGGTGTTTGTTAGTTTTGGGCTTTATGATGTGCATCCACTTGGGCTATTTTTTCAGCATTTCGTAAAGCGTCAGCATGCATTTTCATGCCTTTCAGGATGGCTTAGCTATGAAGGAATTGTTCATTTCCAACCACAATCAGCGTCAAAATTACCACAAGACTTTAAATAAAATAATTTTTCTGCCGTTCAAAATATATTGACCATATACGTATGTACAAGCGACTCTCTCATATATGCGCTACTGATGAATAACTTTGTCTAAGACAAATATGGTACCTACACATGCAGTCAGTGAGTTGGAAGAGGGTTGGTAGTCGGCACTGGCACGACATGGATAAGAAAATGAAGTCTGTATCTTCGATTCATACGCACGACTGTCTCTTTCATACTACGTAATGTTTCTAACCTATCTATGTCTGTTCCTCCTCTGATTTTGTTGATAAGCTACATACCCTTTTTGCATGAGAACTCACTCAATGACTTTGTTGTAACTTGGAAAACTGTTTGAAATGATGGTTCGGTGTCGCTTGGCCTAAGTCTTATGACCGCGGGCATTAATCGTAACGACCTTGAACAATTTGTCCACAAACACTTATTTTATTTTTTCACCAAGCATTTTTATTGGACCCGAAATAAACCAAAGGGTAATAGGCAAGTCCTGTAATTCAGAGCTGTCAGCTTTGTGTCACCTCTTTTAACGACTCAAGTTAATACTATGATATACTGTAGATGTCGACGAATGCGAATCTGGTACATCATCGTGTAATCCGACATCAGAAAACTGCGTAAACAATATTGGCAGTTACATATGTGAATGCACCGTTGGCTTTGTAAATATGTGTGGAGAGTGCGAAGGTAACTTACATTGTGTGCCTTTCATGTTCAGTGTTGGCTACGAAGCTATGGCTAATCTTAGAAGTCGAAGTCACCTCTTTATTTAAAGAGTTATACGCATACTTTGGGCATAATAACGGGCTCCAATATTGGCTATTTTGTATATCCTATTCATAAATTGTCAACATGAATTTTCATCCGTCTTTATGGTTGCTTTACTACGACCGTTTAGATATGAACTGCGAACAGCGTCAAATTTGCCATTACAATACTTTTAAATGCAATAATTTGTCCTGCAGCGTCAAATACTTTAAAATGATTGGCTATTATAGACGAATATAGAAACGATCCTCTCGTATGCCTCACTGAAATAGATCTTTGTAAAAAGATACATTTCGCAGCCACACATGAAGTCAATCAGTCCGTGTAGGGCTGGTTATCCGCGCTCTTACAAGGATAAGAAAAGGAAATCGGCCTATATCTGCATTTCGACTGTCTCTTTATAGTACTTATTTTGCAACAACTCCGTAAGATTCTGATAAATGAGGAGAAATATATTGTAATTATGATGATACTGTTTAGCATGATATGGCGCCAGAAAAATTTTATATTATTAGGTCGCACTTCCAGCTGGTAGTTTTTTTGCAACTGCTTTTAAACACGCACGTTAATATTATGATATACTGCAGATGTCGACGAATGCAAATCGATTACATCATCGTGTAATCCAACATCAGAAAACTGCGTTAATAGTATTGGAAGTTACATATGTGAATGCAACGTTGGCTTCGTAAATATGTCTGGACATTGCGAAGGTAACTTAAATTGTGCGTCTTTGGTGTTAGGTGTTGATTAGGACGTTATGTCTTATCTTAGAAGACAAAGTCATACTTTTATGTAAAGTTATGTTTGCATGTTTTGCTTACTGACGCACCCATTTGGCTAATTATTTTTTAATTTTTTTAAGCGTCAGCATGCATCTTTAACCTTTCATGATTGCTTAGCTATGAAGAAATTGTTCATTTGGAGTTACAAACAGCGTTAAAACTTTCCAATACAAGACTTTTAAATAAAAGAATTGTTCACTTGAAACCATAAAACAGCGTTACAAATTTCCAATACAAGACTTTTAAATAAAATGATTTGTTCCACACTTAGAAATATATTTGTAATTTTTAGGACACTGCTTAACATGATATGACCCCAGGACATTCTATTTCACTTAAGTTAATATTATGATATACTGTAGATGTCGACGAATGTAAATCGGGTACATCATCGTGTAATCCAACATCAGAAAACTGCGTTAACAATATTGGCAGTTACATATGTGAATGCAAAGTTATCTTCGTAAATATGTCTGGACATTGCGAAGGTAACCTAAATTGTTTGCCTTCGTGTTAAGTGTTGATTACGAAGCTATGGATAATCCTAACGGTCGGCTGTCATACTTTTATGCAATGCGATGTTTGCATGCTTTGTGCTTAATAACAATCAGCTCTTTCGCTAATATTTTCAATATTTATAAATATTTGCATGCAATTTCATCTGTTTACAAGTGCCAATTTTACAGTCATTAATATACATGTTTATCCAATTTTATGCATAATTTACATTCATCGGAAACAGCTCAAAGATCAGTGCAGTTGCAAAGTTAGCTCATTATACTGGGTATTCCATAATACTTCCAACATAAAACATAGGATGTCATTATGTGGTAATGTGGTAATTTTTTTTTTTTTTTTGTATTAACATACAGAATTATATCTCAGAATCAGGGATTCTTTTATTTTAGCTCTAAACTTTGTTACACTACTTTCACTTGAAATATCTACAGGCAAGGAGTTCCAAAGACGTGGTCCAATTATTCTCAAGCAATTGTAGCGACAGGTAGTTCGGGCAAAAGGGATAGCATATCTGTGGGAACTGCGTGTATTTAATGTATGAATGTGAGACACTAATGTGAAGTAATTCTCAAACAACGGAGGCAGAATATTATGTTTAAATTTAAACATAAACAGCATTAGGTATGTGTAACTTAGGTCATGTATCTTCAAGATGCCAAGTTGGGCAAAGAGAGGGGTAGAATGCGCCCTGTATGGAGATCCAGTGATAGTCCGGACTGCCCTCTTCTGGAGTTTTAGTATGCGTTCCAAACCAGGCATTTCATGGGGCGAGGCCCAGACTACACAACAATAGGTTAGATATGGTTCCAAAAGTGTATGGTATAAGAGTTTTAAGCTGTCCAATGCCAGAACACAACTAGCCCTTCTCAAAATGCCAACGACTTTAGATATCTTTGTTGCAATCATATCTATGTGGTTATTCCATTTAAGCCTGTCATTGATAATTACACCAAGGAATTTCGTTTCATGGACACAGGGTATTTTAACATTATTGACAGATATTTCATAGCCAGCATCATATTTCTTCCTATTACCAAAGATCATATAATTGGACTTTTGAAGGTTGAGTGATAATAAATTTGCAGAAAACCAATGGTTTATAGAAGTTAATTCATCATTAATGGTATTGGTTAGTTTAGGGAGATCAGTTCCTGTGGCAAAGATATTAGTATCATCAGCAAACATAATTAGCTTTAATGATGTAGCACTCTGTAAATCATTAACATACAGAATAAACAGTAAAGGACCTAAAACAGACCCCTGGGGGACTCCACACTTGACTGTGAGCATGCTGGAGTAGTTTTTATTGATCACAACATATTGCATTCTATCAGTCAGGTAATCAGCAAACCATTTTAGGGGTGTACCTCTAATTCCGTAGTATTGTAATTTATCTAACAGTATTTTGTGATTTACAGTATCGAAAGCTTTCGCTAGGTCCAGGAAGATACCAACTGTTAATTTACGTTCATCAATAGATTTACTTATCCCATCAGTGAGTTCAAGAAGAGCCATATAGGTAGAAAGTTTACTTCGGAAACCAAACTGTTCATCACCCAATACTTTATTTTTAGAGATAAATGATAATAGCCTGACATAAACTAATTTTTCAAAAATCTTAGACAGTGGAGACAGTACAGAAATCGGTCGATAATTGCTCACCTGGAATTTATCCCCGGCTTTAAAAGCAGGGACTATCTGTGCAATTTTTAATTGGTTGGGGAATATCCCTGCAGATAAAGAATTATTAAAGATGTTAGTTAGGGCTGTAGAGATTTCCAAGGAGCAAGTCTTAAGTACTTTTATAGGGAAATCTTCCGGACCTGAGCTTTTAGATGGGTCTAAGGAATCAATAGCACTACTAACTTCACCAGGTGTAATAGGGTTAAAATAAATGGAGTTTAGAACCGGGGATTTAAGGTACTCAGTGTACTTTACTGGGGCTGGCGGTATACTAGATGCAAGTTGTGAGCCCACGTTATTGAAATATTGGTTAAACCTTTCAGCTATAATTATTGGGTCAGTAATTTTTTCCCCATGACTACTGATTTCCGTAATGGTATCGTCGTATGTATTTCTCCCAGTAATAACATTTAAGGTTTTCCAAATCTGGTGTAGATTATTTTTATGAAATTCAAGTCTATTAGCATAGTAATTTTTTCAGCTGCTCGTAGAAGGGATGTGAGTTTGTTTCTGTACGATTTATATTTTTGGTATTGGGCCACAGTTTTATTAGTACTGTTGATATATTTCTTATATAATCGGTTTTTTCTATTAATAGATTTTTTTAATGCTCCAGTTATCCAGGGGAGATCTTGTTTACAATTTGGTTTAGATCTAGTTACAATTAGGGGGAAATGTAGTTCATAGAGATGATTAAACTGGTCTAAGAATGACCTACAAGAGGAGTTTACATCGGTGTCTGCAAGTACCTTATCCCAGTTTTGTTTCGTAATGGCATTACGGAATTTCTCTAATGATTCAGTGGAAATGTTTCTTTTATACCGGACAGAGCAGGCTAGCTTAGATCCCAAATGAGGTATCATACATCCAATAGGAAGATGGTCAGAACAGTCAGTGATCCAGATAGTGCAAGTATAAGCCTCACTGTAGTGTGCATTAGTAATTATGTTATCAATAAGTGTTGATGATGTTTGAGTGATGCGGGTTGGTTTATTTATTAAAGGATAAAAACCATGGCTCAATTGAGCATTCAAAAAAGCTCCTGTATCCTGATGTGTGCCATGATTTAATAGATTGATATTAAAGTCACCCATTAAGTAGCAATTTTTTCTTTCCTTATCTAAGAGACTTAGCAGGTTATCGAAAGCTATATTAAAGAGTGGAAGACTAATATTGGGTGGCCTATATATAACTCCAACAATGAAGTCCCTTGGATAGGAGTTTATCTGGATGAAAAGACATTCCATTAGATCTTCATCAACCGGTATTTGTTTTATAGTATATGTCAGATTACAGTCAGAATCCAGGAGGAGTCCAACCCCACCTCCAATTTTTCCATTTTGTCGTGATTTTATTACATGTTTGTAGCCCTGTATGAAAGTTGTATTATGGTCTTGGGCAGTTGTCCAAGTCTCAGTGATAGCAATAATTGAGAACTTATTAGTGAATTGGTCAAGTTCAGATGCTATATACTTATGGTTTTTCTTTAGACTGCGAGCATTAATGTGAAGAAGAGTTACCGAAGAACCTTTATTTGCCAGAAGCATATCATTAATCTGAGAGGCATCCATATAGTTCACCTTGGTAGTTGTTAGGTAATTGTAATAACCTTCATCCACATCCACCTCCATTATATGGGAGCTACTATTAATATTCAATTGTAGGCTAATATCATAAATTTTCCTTATATCGAAGTTAGGTAGGTGATGAAAGCCAGCAATTGCTGCAAAGAATTCAGCATCGTCAACTAAGTGATTATAGGGAAAGGTCGAGCTCAGGCAGGAGATACAGTAGTAGTGATTAATAAGGGGGGAAGAAATGCACTTTTTGTGTTGCCACTGGTTACACAATAGACAGGAAATTGCGTTACGATCAGTGTTCCTTATATTTCTCAGACATAAAGAGCAACGTTCAAATGTTGGATCAAGGTCAGAGGTAGCCATAGTGTTTACGTTTTAGTCTGGTTTTAGAAACTCTCAGTTTATGAGAATATACATCCCATCTTGTCAAAACATGCTCAAAAGCAGTCCTTTCACAACATACACAGTTTCGGTTGCCCAATTTCAGAAGAGAGCTTAGTTTCAATATTAACAATGAGAATAACCAAAAATTGGGAAGTAGATAACTAATTATAAACTGAATAAGAAATAATGAGGTATAATCTGCGAGGAGCAAAATCAAAATAATTATGCACGGAATAAAATATAATGAAGTACAATATGCGAGAAGCATACTCAAGATTTAGTTATTTCACAGCAGACAGCACAATCATTTGGTTGCAATCAAGTAAAGTTGTTACGAGCATATAGTTCAGACCACATTTTCCACATTATCAGAGAGGAGTTCAAGTATCTTGAGGGTCCACATCTCCTCAGCTACATTCAAAAGAAATTTAGAAGAACAAAAGCACCGACACAATTTTCTTCCAATCATCAAAGTTAGTGCCACACTAACGATTATCAAACCTCGATGTCGATGGTTCGAGTTGCGTGCATCTGATTCCTGGGAGACAACACCAAACGTCACAAGGGGAAATCATTGAAGGAGCGTATGCGCAGTGGTTTGGTGTCTTGGTCCATGGTTGTACGGATGTAGACCGATCCTCCGGAAGTCCACGCACTTGAGATGGTCTTTGCCTTTACTTGTTCTCGTGCCTGACGAAACAGTACCGACACAGTTTTTGTAAGGTCTTCATTAATGTAGATTCGTTTTTGGTTCTGTCTGAGCGAGCGTCGCGATGCGTAGACCAGGTCCCGAGTTTTTTTTTATGTGAATCTCACAAGGACAGGAGCAGCGCTGTCAGGACCGGAGCGACCGAATAGTTCATATGAAGTCAGTTGCAGTGTCACATTTTGCCAATTCAATACTTTTAAATGAAACAATTTGTCTATCAGTGCCAAATATATTTGTAATTATTAGGACACTGCTTTAGCATAATATGGTGCCAGAGACATTCTATATTGCCTAAGTCGCACTTTTAGCATGGTAGTTTTGTTGCAACTGCTTTTAACGACGCAAGTTGATATTATGATATACTGCAGATGTCGACGAATGTAAATCCGGTACATCATCGTGTAATCCAACATCAGAAAACTGCGTTAACAATATTGGCAGTTACATATGTGAATGCAACGTTGGCTTCGTGAATATGTCTGGACATTGCGAAGGTAACTTACATTGTGTGCCTTTCATGTTAAGTTTTGATTACGAAGCTATGGCTAATCTTTGTAGTCGAAGTCATCCTTTTATGTAAAGCGATGTTTGCATATTTTGTGCTTACTGACGAGCACCCATTTGGGCAGTTTTTTTCAATATTTTGCAAAGCATCTTTCTTCAACCTCTCATGATTGCTTACTTAACTATGAAGGAATTGTTCAGTTGAAACCCCAAAGAGCCTCAAGACTTACCACTACACGATTTCTAAATAAAAGAATTTGTTCTACACTTACAAATATATTTGTAATTATTATTATAACACTGCTTAGCATGCTATGACTGCAGAAACATGCTATTTCACTTAAGTTAATATTATGATATACTGTAGATGTCGACGAATGTATATCGGGTACATCATCGTGTAATCCAACATCAGAAAACTGCGTTAACAATATTGGCAGTTACATATGTGAATGCAACGTTGGCTTTGTACATATGTGTGGACAGTGCGAAGGTAACTTACATTGTGCGCCTTTCTGATTAAGTGTGGATTTAGAAGCTATTCTGAAAGTCGTAGTCACCTGTTTATTTAAAGAGTTGTACGCATAATGTAGGCTTAATGACGGGCTCTCATTTGAGCTATGTTAGAAATATTAATAAAATATTAGCATTTAATTTCACCCGTTTTATGATTGCTTAACTGCGACCGAATGGCTGATTTGAAGTTACAGACAGCGTCGAATTTGGCAATAAATTCTTTTAAATGAAACAATTTGTCCTGCAGTTTCAAATATATTTGTAATTATTAGGATACTGCTAAGGCTCCAGAAACATTCTATGTTATTTGAGTCGCACTTCCAGCTCTGGTAGTTTTGTTGCTATTGCTTTTAACTACGCAAGTTAATATTCTGATATACTGCAGATGTCGACGAATGTAAATCGGGTACATCATCGTGTAATCCAACATCAGAAAACTGCGTTAACAATATTGGCAGTTACAGATGTGAATGCAACGTTGGCTTCGTAAATATGTCTGGACATTGCGAAGGTAACTTAAATTGTTTGCCTTCATGTTAAGTGTTGATTACGAAGCTATGGCTAATCTTTGTAGTCGAAGTCAACCTTTTATGTAAAGCGTTGTGTGCATATTTTGTGCTTAATGACGAGCACCCATTTGGGTCTTTTTTTCAACATTGGTAAATCGTCAGCATGCATCTTCATCCTTTCACGATTGCTTAATTATTAGCTGAAGGAATTGTTCATTTGGACCCACAAGCGTCTTAACACTACAAGACTTTTAAATGAAATAATTTGTCCTGCAGTTACAAATATATTTGTGATTATTAGTACACTGCTTAACATGATATGGCGCCAGAAACATTCTATTTCTCTTAAGTTAATATTATGATATACTGCAGATGTCGACGAATGTAAATCGGGTAAATCATCGTGTAATCCAACGTCAGAAAACTGCGTTAACAATATTGGCAGTTACGTATGTGAATGCAACGTTGGCTTCGTAAATATGTGTGGACATTGCGAAGGTAACTTATATTCTGTTTTTTTATGTTAAGTGCTGATTACGATTTGATAGTTATGGCTAATCTTAAGAGTCGGAGTCATGTCTTTATTTAAAGAGTTGTAGGCCTACGCATATTGTTTAATGTCGGCCTCCCATTTGGGTTATTTTATAAATATTCATAAATGTCAGCATGCATTTTTATCCGTTTTATTATAATTATTGCTTAACTACGAACGAATAGTTCATAATGAAGTGACCAATAGCGTCAAATTTGCCAATACACTACTTTTAAATGAAATAATTTGTTCTGCAGTTCCAAATATATTTGTAATTAGTAGGACACTCCTTAGCATGATATGGCGTCATAAACATTCTATGTTATTTAATTCGCACTTCGAGCTCTGGTAGTTTTGCTTGCAAGTGCTTTTAACGACGCAAGTTAATATTATGATGTACTGCAGATGTCGACGAATGCAAATCGGGTACATCATCGTGTAATCCAACATCAGAAAAATGCGTTAACAGTATTGGCAGTTACAGATGTGAATGCAACGTTGGCTTCGTGAATATATCTGGGCATTGCGAAGGTAACTTAAAATCTTTGTCTTCATGTTGAATGTTGATTACGAAGCTATCATGGCTAATCTTCTAGGTCCAAGTCATCCTTTTATGTAAAGCTTTGCTTGCATACTGTGGGTTTAATTACATGTACTCATTTGGGCTATTTTTCAAGAAGTTTATTCGTAGACAGTTTGCATGGATTTTCATTCGTTTTATTCCGTTTTTATTTTGCTCAGCTGCGAAGCTATAGTTCATTTAAACAATGAGCAGCTTTAAATTTACCATTACATGACTTTTAAATTAAGTAATTTTTCTTGCAGTTCCAAATTTTTTAGATTGGCCTAAATGAATGTGGAAACGATTTGCTCGTATGCCATTTTCAAACATGACTGCCAAAACACATTTGTCAGCTACATAATTATGCCAGTGCAACTGCTGATCGAAAAAAAACGGTATTTGGCAACTGCACAGACTTATATTGCCATTTCGTTGTAGAGTTTTTAGCCCTTTAGATATTTTCTCAAATGAGTGATCTTTCTTTGTAGCATTTATCAATGACCACTAAGCCATAACTTACATTCGCGGTGGCTCACATACGTTGAAACATATAAAATTGTAGCCGCTTATGATTAGCTTTTCACGATGACGTCTCTGTTCTGTTTTATTGCAGATATAAACGAATGCCAGCAGGATAGACCTTCATCACCATGTAATGCATTTTCAGAATACTGTGTTAACAGCATTGGCAGTTACATATGTATATCCAAGGAAGGTTTCACGCACAAGTATAGCAAGTCCGAAGGTAAGGATTCGAATGATCAAAGTGCTATCGATTGATGCAGGCGTTAAATTATTAATTAATCTGTTGCTTGTACACAGCATCGTATCAGTAAATATTGTTTGAAAAACTTTTAAGACGGCTCGCTAAGTGCATATATTCGTTTGTACTTAGCAAGGTAAACTCTGTCATTGCTTGCTATCTCAAGAGGTTTTTAGATAGTCGATAGCTTCAGAATATTCACCTTACTAACTAAACGCTAGCAAATTTGACATGAAATTAATGCAAATGATATAGCCTACGGCTGTTTTGTACGCTTCGCATTGGCTTCTATATGTGGATGATATCTCCAACAGTATTTGCTTAGTTTTTATTGCAATTGCAATCATAAATCTTTCATAGCACTGTTTCAAGAGAAACTAATGAGAATGCGTTCTGATTAGTTTTTGGTAAAATATTATATTTTGTTCATGGTGTATTATAGGCTACTGAACCGCATATCACACGGTTTAGATTGATGCTAATTATAAAACTTCTTTGTTTCTTTTTAATCATGATTTACGGCAGATACAAAGAATGTCTGTTGAACACATAATTGTGCCATAATATTTTAGAATTATAGATCAATAAAATTGGCATTAATAGATGTGTGCTTCAACCCGCTCTGGAGCGGAGGTGGCAATAGTGCGAAAGTAAGTTGAACGGCTTTAATGCTTAGACACTTAATCCAACCTATGAAATACATCAAACATTTATAAATTTTTCAAGGTTGTAAATAAATGTACAAAACGCAACAAATTAGGTTGCAGTGAAACGCACTGAATAGTGATAAAATCAGGATTCCATCGCTGCTCGAGTCGTAGCGGAATATATGTAACGTGGTGCAGGCTGTGTGGCAGCATGTTTCAGTGTGAAGGGCCAAATACAGCGACGCTATCATGTTGTATTGCGAAAGTACGAGACGAAGGGACAACGATAACACCTTGGGATGCAGAGCGAATAGATCCAAAGCCAGGAACAGATGACACTGAAATGCAGTACTGCCTAAGATCGGATGGAGCCCAAGCTTCCAGTGTGTTACGATTAGCATTAGGATATTAAACTCAATATTCTTTCGCATAGTCGTCCATTGCAGCTCATCCCGTATGTAACTAGAAATATCATCGAATTTCGGAATCCTCATGATTAACTGAGTATCATCGTTTAAAATACATTGAAGATAGCGAATGCGAAAAGAGATACCAATATATGTATCATTACCATAGTCGAACCCAGTACACACGAATGCATGTGTTAGAGTATGCTACCGAGCCAAGTTAAATATCACTTGAGTTTGGATGGATAAATCCGGAGACAGACAACGTCCGTCAGATGGCTTATCCTCTGAATATTGACCTGAGTACGGCTTTGTTTTGGTGCGCCATCGGTTGATGCCCTCTGCATAAGACACCGGCGCGATAGAAGTTATAAATTACAAGTTGAAACTCACAAATTCTATGCGGTAGGAACCTCAGATTTCTCAAGCATTCCCTCAACCAAGGAGAATGCATCTGCAGCTTTACAGTAAATGCATGCCTCAGTATCGTTAGTATACTGATGAGCGGCAAGCCCCAGGGAAGAAGCAACCTGGTTTAGAACAGCAGTATTAAATTTATAAGTAGGAGACCAGTACAAACCCTGCAATAACCCAAAAATAACGTGACCAGAAACCAAGCCGATCGAGTAGAACCAATATTCAGCAAGGAAGTGCACTCAGAGAGGGCCGTTTAACAACCCGAAAAAATCAGCAGTTATGCGGGTCAAAAGCATGTATACAAATATGCTTAACGTACAATAGGCCTACATAAATGAAATTATGTTTGCAATAATTTTGTTAACAGAGTACAATAGCTCGCCCAATACCGGAATTGTTTTGGGAACCTTGCTGGCAATCAGTTTGCTGATCAACGCACTCTTTGTAGTCCATCAATGTAAAACTGCGAAATCAAGAAATTCAGGTAATTGATTCGCGTGTGCGAGCAGGTTAAACAACTGTTAAAATCTTACTTCTCTTCAAAATAAAAATAAACAACAATTCATGTAGACATCACTTACTGTCTTATAGCTATCGGGGTTTCCAAAGTTGCGGAGTAGGCCCTACACATTCTCACGGCTACTCACAGACGCGTGCGACATTTGAAAGTCGTCAGTTTAACTCTTCTAACTATTGAGTTTAAGCGTGTTGCACTTTGAGTTTAACTGTAGGCCTACTAAGGCTAGCTACATACAATTTGGTTAGGTGTGTTCCAAGTCAACTGACCCGATGTCTCTGGGTGCGCACTCAATTTCTTGGGTTCCTTCCCTGGAGTGGTCTTAATACAGCGAATGGAAGTTTGTATCGGGCTACGTTCTTGTTTCTGTCTCTTTAGCGTACTGAAGGTGTTCAGTAAAGAAATTGTCATCCGTTATGTTCCGTCCACTGTTGTGCAAACGCCCTGCAGGCTTCGTAATGATAGACGTACTAAGGTTCCTCTCGGGCTTTCCTCCTGGTATTTTTCCAGTATATGGTAGACCATAAATTGTGTACCTACTATTACACTGTCGCACGACATGAAAAGTGACCCTTTTGATTTTCTTGTGTGTTTCTTCACTTATATTGCAAAACATGGATAATTTTCATGAAATAAATTTCAATTCTGTCAAGGAATACTAGAAACAGCAGAATTTTTCCACTTTTAGAAATAGGCTAAAAATTAACAAAACCATGCCGAAGACCTTAGGCATTTAAAGGTCATTAAAAGGGTTCGAGGTGGAGTTTAATACCATTGTTTGAAAACATGAAATTTTTCAACAGACTTGAATGGAGCGCGAAAGTCTATCCGTAGTCTACATTTCACTTACTATGTGAGTTAAGAGAGCTTCGGAAAATATATTTTACTCATTTGGCCAAAGGTTTACTACAGTTTCAAATTTCACTCACTTTACAGTTTGCAATTTTCATCTCATAATTCATTTTCGTGTAAAATAATTAAGAAATACAATATTCACAAATGCACTAACATTTCTTTCTTCTGCACAAACATGGGTCCCACATGCCCCAAGTTAGGTCTTTGTGTTATTTAAAGACTTGGCATTTAAGTCAGAGATGGGCAACTAATCGATTAGATTCTAATCGATTGGTTAATCGATTGGTGTCTAATCGATTAGACTGCCATAGGCTAATTCTATTTCTAATCGATTAGCTGCCATCTTATGTTAATTCTAATTATAATTGTTTAGCAACTTTCACCTAATTCTAATTAATCGAAAATCGATTAGCTGATCGATTAGATGTTTAAAAATAATTAAGCTCAGAACGCATTAATTAAGAATGAGTTTGAGCCTGAAGAATATACTTTCTTACCGTACTTATTTATCTGAAGGATGTTTTAAACTTGCAATTATCTGTTCATTGTTATGTCCATTCTGCTCATGTAACACTGAAAGATTTGCTCGTCTTGATATTCATTATATACAGCAGCAATGCATGTGTTCCTGCAACCTCAGCTGTCATGGAACGCGTATTTAGTTATGCTGGCTACGTAGTAAACGCTAGGCGTAATAGGCTAAGCTAAGCTAAGCACTGATTCAAGACATGATAATTGCAAAATGCAATAGTGAGCTTATGCAGTATCAATGTCAATAACTGCACCATGTATTGGCCGATGTAGTGCTGCTTGCTAGTTTGTGGACTGTTCTCACATATAGCAGTTGTGCAGCTTTAGGTATTGAATAGGCTACAGCTTTAGGTACTGTAATAGGCTAAAGCTTTAGGTATTGTGATAGGCTACAGCTTTAGGTAATGTACTAGACTACAGCAGCTTGTTGTAGAAACTTGCTGTACTTTGATTAAAATTTGACAAATTCTTTAAGCAAATAATTTTATATGTATAGATCTATCGATTATCGAAACCTAATTCTAAGGCAATCTAAGATTTTGCTAATTCTAACTCTATCGATTAGCAAATTTCTGGAGCTAATTCTAATTCTAATCGATTAGCAATTCTAGCTAATCGTACCCATATCTGACTTGAGTGTTAATTGAGGAATCATAGTAATGCCGGGGCATTCCACGTCAAATCAACACAGTCATCGTGCATCACCATCTCCGATTTTGTTGAAATTTGGTATGGTGATAAACCACCATGAAAAACTTTCAAAACCAGAATTTTAGATTTTTTGGTCAACCGATGTCCGAGATATGGGTCAGTGAACTTGACCGAAAAGGGCCGATTTTCTGCTGACCGGCCGATGTTCAAACTGCTGTATCTCAGCTTCTATTGCACCTAGAGACACAATTTAAATACCAAATTGAAGGTATTAAATTGCTCTATCTGAGCAAAGCACCCAGAAATTTTCATATTTAGTAACAAAAAAATTGTGAGCAACTGTAACCTAATGACCTTGACCTAGGTCATTTTGTAAAATCTGAAAAATATCAAATTTTTCCCATGCAAAGCTTTCATTGTTCTTAACAATTGGTGAAAATTTCAGAGTGGGCACTCTCATAGTTTTTTTACAGTGAATTTTTAAAGGTACAGTCATGGTCGCGATTCGCAATCATCATGTGTCGCCAGATAGATCTTTGATATCACTGCCAAAGCCTGCAGCACATCATTTTATTAAATTTAAATGACAAAGTAGTACACAATGCAAAAAATTTATGTCACATTAATTTAAGGTTAATGTTTTCTTGATAGGCTAGTTCAGCCTATAGACCTAGTAGTTTTGAAACATCTGCTAGTCGTTTTGCCTGGAAGTTTCTAAATCAAGTCTTCTCTCAACTGTTTTGGAGAGCCTGGTTTGCTATAATAGTTTCCTCAGATGTCAACAAGTAAGTTCTCCCAGTGACAGTTGTTGGTTGAACAGTTGTTGGTTGAACAGTTGCTAATATGTCCTGGCATGACATTACTAAGATGTCTGTTGGATGCGGATATCAATGTGATCAAGCTGGCTCACGTGGGTGTAAAAAATTGATTTCCACATCATTTGTGTCCAGAAATATTTGCAAAACACAACCAAGCCACCAATGTCCGTCATACTTTGCAGTGATGTAGCCCTTGATATCTGAGAGTTTAATCGTGGTCTTGTTGTCTATCTTTATAAACTGCAAGACACGTTCATTTCTAGGACTATCCAGGCTGCTGGAGAAGTGTTTAACTTACTGGGCGGATGCAGTGCAGCTTTTGTGTGCCTGCCACTGTGCAAGCAGATTCAAATCTGCTTTCAACAGGATTGCCTCCTGTTCATAATCCTCAGTAGCATAATAGTGGAAGGTGACTGATGGAATTTCACTCTGTGTAAAAGCAAACAATTGATGGGGAGTCATGATTTGGTCATTATATGGTCTCTGTAGACTGGCCCAAGTTGCCAGTCTTTTGACAGTTCCTCCTACTCCATCACAAGACTGTGAAATCCAGAAATTAAACAAGATTTCATTTAAATAAGGATGTGAGTAAGCCTAATTTTTTTCTGCTTGCTGTGTGAGATAATGTTACAACAACATCAACTTTTGCAAAGATCATTGGTGTTAACAGCTGGGATTAATCAGTTAAACATTCAGGGCTACATATCACCAGTCGCGAATTGCTGCGACCACAACTGTACCTTTAAAAAATCACTGTAAAAAAACTATGAGAGTGCCCACTCTGAAATTTTCACCAATTGTTAAGAACAATGAAAGCTTTGCATGGGAAAAATTTGATATTTTTCAGATTTTACAAAATGACCTAGGTCAGGGTCATTAGGTTACAGTTGCTCACAATTTTTTTGTTACTAAATATGAAAATTTCTGGGTGCTTTGCTCAGATAGAGCAATTTAATACCTTCAATTTGGTATTTAAATTGTGTCTCTAGGTGCAATAGAAGCTGAGATACAGCAGTTTGAACATCGGCCGGTCAGCAGAAATCGGCCCTTTTCGGTCAAATTCACTGACCCATATCTCGGACACCGGTCGACCCAAAAATCTAAAATTCTGGTTTTGAAAGTTTTTCATGGTGGTTTATCAACATACCAAATTTAAACAAAATCGGTGACCATGACGTCCATTTTTTTCTTAAAGTGTGTTGATTTGACGTGGAATGCCCCGCCGGCCGATTTTGGTATAAATGTTGTCGAAGGTGTTTAAAAGTGATATCAGAAATTTTAACTGACACTTGTGGAATTACAGAAACTTTCTCATCGGTTCCAACTGATTAGACCCATAATGTCATATTTATTTTGATTTCAAAATAAATGTTTGTGGTGGGTCTATTCTTTTCGTAGGAGTCTAAATTTCTGCAATTTGCAGCATTACTTCGCATGCACTGTACCCTACTATCTTTTTAGAGTCCGGTGAAAGTATTTCGGCACAGTCTGATTATCAACGATGTTTTAACGAAGTATCGGAGCAGCATGAAAACAATTACGATGATACTCCAGAAGCTGTTGGCCAGAAAAGTATCTACAAAAAGATCATCCCGAAGAAACGTCAAGTAGTCTTAAATCCAGCTTTTGAATATGCATCGCTTGAACAGGGTGACTAATTGAATAACAAGTCTTCATTATAAGAAGAATAAGCCTAAAATATTAATCTAATCATTAGATTAGCCTTTTTATGAACAAATATATAGGACCTCGTATAGTTTAAATATATTTAAACAGATTTTGAACTTTAATTGTAGTTTGAACACGAAACGCTTTTTAAGCAGAGAAAGTTACACAATGATTTGTCTCTCTTATACTTTTAATATTTCAGTTGGCCTATATACCATTTGTACTACATTCCTTCTCAGGTGGCCCTGACCAGCGGGATCTTTGGCACCTTTTGGGTCTCCTGAGTATCCATACTTTGTCTGCCAATGTACTGACTTGTGTATTACTTGTTCTGTTATGCTTACCAAATAAAATAACATAAAATCAAATCAAAAATACTTGTCGTCCATAAGTCCCTCAAATAACTGCTTTATAACCATAATATGTTGACATGCACTTAAATAGATTTTGAGCTTTAATTATAGTGAACATGCAACGCTTATTCAACAGTGAAAGTTACACTTTGATTTGTCTATCTCAGGGGTCAAAAGTCCGGCCCGCTGGCTATTTCAGGACCGCCGACGATGATTCTCTGGCCTGCGGAACCTTGCTTAAAGACTACACAATCTGAGAATTAAAGTTCAAATTTGCAATTTTGCACTGCGTATGAAGCATAATCAAATTGATTTAGCTAGCAACAAGCCAGTCAATATTAAATCCTCACTCCGCTATAAAGGTTTTTGATAATGGAGGTCATAATTAAGACTGCTTATATGCTACAAATGCACCATTCAAGATTAAGTTTTGCAAAAGATTTTTGGGAACGGGCTCACCGTGCCCCTCCCAGACCCCTACCCCAATTTTGTTCAGTCGGCTTCGGCAACCTAGTCCGCTACTTAGGCTACTGGAAAATATTGTGACTGCCTCACTATTAAGAAAGCTTTGACACCCCTGGTCTATCTTAAACGTTTAACTGTCGTGCGCTCATTTGTGCATCAACTATTGTTTATGAAACAATATGTTTAGCCTAACTACACTTAAACATAATTTGAGATTTAGTTGTATCGAACACGCACAGTTTTTTTTTATTTTTCGTTTCCCCTATGACTAACCCTAACTCGTCCTTCCCTATGTTTCCTTGATATACAATATTAACTTCTCCCGTTCAATTCTTGGCTTGTATATATACATATATACATATATACATTGTTTTGTTTGTTTGTTTGAATGTATTAATCTTGACATGTACAGTGCAGTGCGTTTGCTTGTGCTCCTCATTAAAGAATATACTTACTTACGTATAAAGTTACGTGATGATTATGTCTGTCTTATGGTTTTAGCTGTCGTATGCCCTTAAGACCCTCATCTATTTTCTGTAAAGCTACATGCTATATTTTATTGTTATATGTGCTTATCCAAGGCATCAATTTTTTATCTAGTTAACGATGTTTTGTCTTTTCATGCTAGAGAAATACAAGCCGATCAACATGATAGGAACATAGGTCTACATCTAGAATCTGCGCTTCTGTAAGAGATACAGCCAATATTCGCGTTGCATGATTACCGCGGCTAAAATTATACATATCTTATGTACTTTTACGTAGAATAAGTGCTTTAGGCTTTTGTCAGTGAGTTTATTCTCCGACTGAAAGTTGTGGGCTGTTTCTCAATGTGATAGTCGACGCCAAAATGCTCTTGGATTAGAACAAGAAAAGTTTCAAACTGCGAATCTGTTCTATGCTTCGAGTAGTTTTTTGCGCAATAATTATAGATAGTCTAGGATTAGGTCGCTGCATAACATCTTATGCTGTTAAACTTCGATCATTTTAAATCAATAAGTTACGCGGTCATTAAGTGCAGCGCTGTTAACAGGTAGCTCACCCACAATTGTCTGCGAGGAAGGCAACGGGAAACCACCTCACTCATCTCATTGCCAAGTGGCATAAATGCCAATGGACCTGCCTTCGGGCAGATAACTCATCATAATATTATTTATACGGTTTATTATTCTGACTATATGGGTGGCGCATTAACTGAATCATGGAGTCAGCGCCAGTGGTGTAGTCCTAAAAAATGAAGTGGGGAACGCCTGGAAATTGAAGTAGCAACTGTAGCAAAAAGTGCAATCTTGCAAGAATTTTGCATAGTGTGAGCGCTGCTATTTTTGAAACTGTTGAATGTAAAAAATAACAAAAAAATTAATAAATGTAATTATGTAAATTTATACATAGGAATTTGTTATTTGTAACATATTGTATTCAAGTATTCAAACAGTTTCCATACCTGTACAGAAATGCTGCAAAATAGTGAGGGATCGCGTTCCCTCCCTGGAAAAAAGTGCGGGAACGGCGTTCCCCCGCGTTCCCGCCCCACTACACCACTGGTCAGCGCTGAATCTGTGGAAGCTGTATATCTTGCATAATACCACGCTTCAGTATTGTATTGTATTGTATTTTGTATTGTATTTGAACATTTGTTATAGCGCTTGTTATAGCGCCCCTACCAGATTGCCTATTCAAAGGCGCTCCCGACTACTGCGCGGACGCTGAATCGGAGTTTCACGCCGAAGCGCATGAGCAATTGCGAGTGAAGGACTTGCCCAGGGTCCCTACGCGGCGGCTTTTGAGGTGGATTCGAACCCGCAACCCTCCAGCTGCAAGGCACCGAACATACCCCTGTACCACCGCGCCCCAGTTGTATTGTGTTGTGTTGTGTTGTATTGTATTGTACTCCGCGTTTATATTGCGACCGAGCCACCCGCAGTAAAGATCCGAGAAATTAATCTCTGATAAACCGACCGACCGGGAATCGAACCCTGGGCGCCGGCGTGGCAGGCGGGCTACCAACCCACTCGGCCACTCAGGATCTCTTAGAAGACACAATGACCATCTCGTGATAACCTGAACTGGTAATAATTATGCAGATATTACGTATAACAGATGCTGTTTAGGCCACAATGTTAACCTAATCTTGTGGCCTGAAGCAGTAATTGTATTAGAAGCTGATATCTACCATTATGCAAGAGACTACTGTAGGCAAACTCGTGACCCAATTTGCCTGGTAGAATTAGGTTTATGTCGCAAAGATGTTATTATTATTTAGAGAACAACTTTTTTTAGTTTAGAACCCTTGTTTAAAAAATGCAATTATATGGAACATGTAATAATTCGATAATTTCATTATGAAGATGTTGGACTGATGATTACTGTAACGCAGGATGTGACATATCATTAAATTGCAGCCATTCTGCACATAGGATGTCCGGCTTATCTCTGGCAGACATTCATGTACCACACAACCAGCCTATACTTGAATTATGCTGTAATAATACAGGGTTAAAGGCTGCGTCATGGCTTTTATTTTACTGAGCTAGTTAGAAAGCGCAAATGTTGTTTCAGTGAATCCAATTAATTTGTTCTGCAACTTCCTGAGATAGGCCAGCTGCGTTTTGGGGCCTATCTCGCATACCCTCATTGCAGAGATCTAGTACTTGCACACCTTCCAGGACATCCAGTTGATAACGCCAGGGCAAACAAAGGCGACGGATACCAGAGTAGCTGAAGTAGAACTAGCGAAAGTTCAGCATTCAAACGTTGGTTATCCTATCCTGACGGTCTGCTACAACTGAAATTATAGCTATGAATACTGAAAACATGTTAATTTTAATTGCGCACGAAATGAAGGTTCTGTCAACATGGATTGCTAATTAGTTATTTCAAAATTGAAATTGCCATAAGAATGTGCAAATCGATTATTTACGTGGGATCACTTATGTTCTGTTGGCTATTGCTCGCAACAACTCAGATCACTGGTAAGTGGATTATTAAAGTAAACTTAGCTCAGAGCCTAAAACATTTTCATATAGGCCTACTATTTTCCACTTAATAATAATAATAATAATAATAATAATAATAATAATAATAAATAATAATAATAATAATAATAATAATAATAATAATAATAATAATAATAATAATAATAATAATAATAATAATAATAATAAGAATGAGAGAGAATAATAAGAATGGAGAGAATAAATATTGTTATAATTAAAAATAATAATAATAATAATAATAATAATAATAATAATAATAATAATAATAATAATAATAATAATAATAATAATAATAATAATAATAATAATAAACTTAAAAAAAGACCCACTAATAACAATAAAAAGATTTATACACGTCGGCAGAAGCCGAAAGGCAGGGCAGACTACATGAGTTCAAAATCAACAATTATGATATTCCATATTTTAAGGCGATCTATTCTAGCGCAGCGGCATAGCTCCGAAATATGAAGTGATTGTGCATTTTGTGATACAAGCATGAAATTTGGTACACACATTATACATGGAATTAGGACGAGATATAGATATTGGGCCACGCTGAATTATTTTTTTGGTGGAAATGGCGGCCATTTTTCAAAATGGCCGACCAAAATTGAGATTTTCAATATCTCAGCTTCTAGTTCACTTAGAATCATGATCTTGGTGTCTAAACATACATAATGAGGGGCAAGGATTCCAATAAAACTAATTTCAGCCACATATCTACACGAGATTTGCAGCCAGGGACGTCATTTGGGGAGGGGGGCAGTGTAGTGCAAAATATGGAACAATTGCTCATTAACTGATAGAAACATGAAATTTGTTAATATTATGAACATGTCCTAGGGGAATATTGAAAATCTCAATTTTGGTCGGCCATTTTGAAAAATGGCCGCCATTTCCACCAAAAAAATAATTCAGCGTGGCCCAATATCTATATCTCGTCCTAATACCATGTATAATGTGTGTACCAAATTTCATGCTTGTATCACAAACTGCACAATTGTTTTGCTATGCCGCTGTACTATTCATCATTTCGTGTCCTTTGTGTATGAATACGTGTGCCTCTATTCTTGCATGTGTAGGCTATGGGTGTGTATGATTGTATGTACATACGTATGTATGTAGGTATGTAGCTAGCTTAGATATCACAATTATATTGTCACTGTCAAGACTCTCTGGCAGATTTTTGCAAGCATTGGATCGTTTAATCATGTTGTGGGATGTGCCTCTGACTCGTGACAAGCAGAAAGAGAGAGGGTTCGCATAAAATGTGCGAATGTAGGGATTGTAGGAGAAGGTGAATCGCTGTTTCTTGCCGGTGTCCCGTGATATTCTGTCCTGAGTCCTCCCTAAAGCATATCCCCGGATGGAATAAACCGGCGTAGAGTATCCGGGGGAATAAACCATTCTATCCTCCATCGTCGTACGCATCACCAGTCAAAATCACCAAAAACAAAGTAAATTTATTAAATTAAATTAAACAAAGTAGGCCCTAAATTAATTTCCGATCGACGTACAAACTAAAGATACACAGTTTAATTTTTTTTTTACAATAAATCCAAACAGTGCGACCGACTACACTTAGAAACCGCCAATAATGCAAACCAAACTGGATACTCCATTTCGCTAAGGGGATACTCATTTAGGGAATAATCCATTTCGTGACACCGGCAAGGCTGTGCCCGGTTTTTGAGTGGATTTTCAAAATTGATAAAGTAGCTCAAAAAATAAATTTCAAATAGTGCATAAACTTTCACTACATATTGCCTTACTGCAAACATGAAAACTTGATATGGCGATCTGTCTAACGGACTGACCTTCTGGATATTGACCTGATTATGTCTTGGTTTGATGTGCCATCGCTTGGTGCCTTGTGCATTAGATACCGGGACGATAGAAGTTACTAATTAATAATTATAATAAATATTTGACAATAAAGGTCAAACGACAATGAAAATAAAAGTAGTCCAATTTTATTGTCTTCCAATGTAAAAAATAGCTTCCTTGACTTTAAACCCGGAAAACCCTATCATTGATTCATAGGCACAAAAATCACGTCTCTATCACTTGTAGTTCCTGAGATCATCTGGGAATAAAAAAAATATTTTTCTCAGGTTGAGGAATACGTTGTCTGAATATAGGTTGCCGCACGAGGGTTAATAACAGTACTGCTATTATACCTGAACATAATTCTCATTATTTGCTTTACTATATGAAAGTGATAGTCGAACTGCTTGTCACAATTAAAATGTTTCCAATTATGACCTTGTTTGGTCTAGTAGATCTCTTATGTAAAATGCATTAAATGTTCTCGCGAAATTACACATGATTGCTGTGTAGGCAATGTGACTACATGTCTCAGTTGACCTCAGTGGTGTTGGTAGGAGTGAACATGAATGCAGCTAATACGATGTGGTCTAGGACTCTAGGACAGTGCTTCTCATACGTGCCTGTGCGGACTGGAAATTGCATTAAACAGTTTTAGAGCGGACCGGTGCTTTTCAACATCAGCTTACATTAATTAGGTCGATATGTTATATTAAAATTTAGATATCAAAATATTGTCACTGTTTATTACAATTACACTTTTGTCACTGTGGTATTTTTAAACTGGTTATCATGTATGAACACTGTGTCATGCTCACATTTCAATTTACAATTTATGATTTTATTTGAGTACGATCAAATCGTCATTCCGCTTATCACTCCGCTCTGTTCGCAGCCCGATAAACAATCACTTGCGAACCGGTACCGGGCGGCGGATCACAGTTTCAATAGAACTGGTCTAGGACACAGGCACATGATATAGGATCACACCATTCTTTAATCCAAAGCTATTTTACACTTATTCTAGAATTATTATTCTATTCTGTAGCAAACAGCCAATTGACTCTAGTAGGCCTACCATGACAAGGCGCTCCATTGTAGCAGATAGGATGGTAAAGTTATAGCGCAGGCGAAGAGAAAATTGATGTGCAAAAACTAATTGGGTTTGTGTTGTCCGTGCCAGTGAGGAATGCTCCAGTTGAAAGACTCTTTCTATAATGAAGAACCTATGGACTGGCGAGCGTAATAGAATGCGTTTTGAACTTGTGGAAGCTGATTATTGCGTTTGAGAAAATGTTATAGAATGACAATTGCGGAGTTCTAAAACTTTGCTTTAGGACAGAAACAACCGTTGTTGAAACCAGTGGAGAGTAATTTAAAATACAGAATGTTTGAAAATTGATCTAAATGACAGAATATGCATGTGTTCTTATTTAGTAAAATGTCAGTGAAGGTTCCAAAAAGTTCAGAGATCATTGTCGGAAATGAACTATGATATAATTATCATGTAATAAAAATTATGGAAATTATAGTAGTACCTAACGCAAAATCTGTTACAACAACATTTAAGCACACAAAACTTACTCGTTTGCGCGACTTACGCCGCCGAGTCTGGGCCCTGCATCGTGACTTGTGAAGTGTTTCACGAAAAATTGCGTCCCGACTTTCTAGTATAGAAAGGTGGTAGCCCTAGTAACAGAGCTCATAATATAAACCTGAATGCATTATTCAATGCATAGGGCGTTTCTTGTCTGATACCTTTCTTGGTTCCGACCGTACTCACTCTGGAATCTGATTTGCACAACCATGCGAGATCGAGATGTTTGTTTCCTATTGAGCATTCTTTTCTATTTAAAATATGCAAAGTTGTACGACAACTGGAAATTAAACGTGTAACCTCTAATTCTGTTTCCAAATGTGTTGTCATGCTTTGTTATGAAGGAAGCATTCAAGACAACTATATTGGTTGCTATTATGACGACATGAACAACCAGTCGGGGCTGCAGAAAATAACTCTACGGAATAACAATACTTTAACTATTATAGAGCTGTGCATCAGGCTGTGTTTACGACGAAATTCAACATATGCTAGACTCGAGGTGACTATTTTTACGCCACTTTAAATTACACGTAGTAACAGTTGTTTCTTAACTTATAAGTATTTAGAACTAATTTAAAATGAAGTGCTGTATATTTAGAACTAATTTAAAATGAAGTGCTGTATCTAGCTAACATGCATTTTATTTCATTAGCTTTGAGACTATTTACACCTCGGTCGTAGTTGACTATTCAATAAGCATCAATATTTTGCCGAAGCTAACTAAACTCAGTGAGTGTATGGCTATTTTACTGTTATTATCTTGCCTGTTGAGACCTTTTCATTGAAGAACACACTTTTACCTATACCATCCGAGTGTCGCTACCTGTGCAAGTTTAGTTTTGCAAAACAATTGTGGGCATAGGTATTGCAGAAAGTTTAACTATGCATTATTTCTAGAATTCAGAAGCATGCATTTGCGGGAACAACTTCGGTGTCGTGTCACCAGATAGTTCATGTAACTCACTCTGCCCTGGCAATCAGTCAGAGTATTGTGGTGGATCGAACGGACAAAGAGCTCTTTATTCGCTCTATGCCGGTAAAAAGCTTCAAAGTTATTTGCAACATGTTCTCAGTTATTTTACATATTAGTCAAAAAATGAAAATGAAAATTGTCCTGATTTGGGTAGCATAGTATGTCCACAGCGATCAGAGTAACTATGCTGTTCCTAGTGATATTCCATGACTGAACTGTTAGCCAAAATATGTAACAAAAATCGCTTGACTGTACAGTTCTTTATTTTGCATTGCATAATATTACATTTTTCACATCTTTATATAATTTTTTTAGCATTATCTTCAAGAAGCCCCACCTTGTTCCAATTAGTTAATTAGGTAGCACCTAACGGAAAAAATCACAACCCTAAGTTCAGGACAATTGTACGTTCACGTTTCTTCAGCTGTTTTGAGCCTCGTATTTGCAATCATCTGCCACAAAAGAGCTGGCTTTCCAATTCTCTGTAGACCTAAAAATCATTTGTCAAGACGCACTGCTCTAATCTAGCCCTTGCACTACTCCGTCTTGGCTTCAGACGCACATTCAGCCGCGCTTCGAATGCATTTTTCTTATTCTAATCACGTATTGTGTGCTAAAAATAAATTTAATGAAATATAAATACCTGCACTGTACCTGATCGTGTGAAGATGTCTTTTATTTTGAACAGTATGCGAGGTAGGCTATTACGGCCACCAGTGTGATCAAGTGTGTCACTGCAAAAGACAAGCTCCTTGTGATCGAATGACTGGAAAATGTCCAAACGAATGCGAAACAAAATGGTTTGGTACAACTTGCAGCAGCAGTATGTATTCTCCACCATCACCAAATAATATTATATACCCCATAGTCAAATTAGTCGTGTAAACTACAGACTTTTGGAAAGTCAGTTAAAATGAAAATGATCAACCGTATTAAACGCAGTCTATAAGAAGTATTAAGTGCTGGCATTCTACCCTTGTAAATTGAGTCCATGATGTCGTTATGAACAGCAAGAAGTCAGTTTTTCTAATGAATATAACTTATAGTATGCAGACTAAAAATGAGAAATTAGGAACTGCATAGAAATGGGAGTTTTAGAATGAAGTGTGGTACGGTATGAGTATTAACGAGCGAGAAGAATTCTTCATCCAATTAGTAGTTTGATATTAAGAGTAATAATTCAACCAATGGCATCAAAGTTCTCTTTCAAAAGTAATGTAGGAATAGCACCGGAGAGTTAGAGAAAGCTTACAAGTAAGCAAGTAAGTAAATATAGCCTTTAATACATCATTAGCAAGTACACAATGGGACATCGAGATCATAAAATAAAACATAGAAGTAATAATAAGGCATAGTAATAATTATGTAATCACAAAAAAGCGACTCAGTAGGCATCAAAGAATCGGGTTGGGACGCCTTATTTCTGAGAATACAGCAGACGGCTTGAAAACCAAGAAAACGACACATTTCCTCTAAGCAAATGTTGGCGACGCCCGGATGCGCCGCCAGCAACCTTGACCGTATTAAGAAACAAACATCAGCATACGAGCCTCTGCGTACCCTAAAATAGAATACGTACACTCGAGCCTTGCTCTGCGCGAGTTTTTGACTGAAAGTGAAGGTACTGCCTGAGAGACCGTGATGACTGATGATGATAATAATCATAATGATCATGATTAAGATGTTGACAATGATAACAAGGACGATGATGATATAGAAGCCAATGTTGACAAAAGTGCTAATAGTTCTCGATATAACAAATTTTAAGGCATTGTATTATTGTCTTAATAATTATAGAAACCATTTCATTTAGTTTTGGTTTACTGTAGCAACCTTATCAGAAAAGTATATCGGATGCTTTCGGGATAACGAAGACCGTGCCATTTCGCAAAAACATTATTGTGATGCACGCATGACAGTTGACGTTTGCTCTAACAGTTGCATTCTGCAAAACAAGTCAATTGTAGGCTTACAGGTAAACGTGTTACAGACTATTTGACGCACTGGATGATGTATAGTTTTCTGTATATGTTAGAATAGTGTAAGGAACGAATGTAGTGGAAGCGCTCATTTCATTTACAACCGTCTTGGTATCATATTTAAATTATTTGGCTTGTTGACAGAGGTGCGTTTGCGCAAAGAACTTGTCCATGGCCGCGTTACATGCAGTCGGACCTACGACAGCATGATCATCGACTACGTTTGTTACCAAGAGACCAACGTGTCGCACCGTATTGTATCTGGTCTTTTAAAAGAAGACTTAGCTTATTGTGAAATCGTGAACCCTATAATCATAATAAAGAAATTATCAATCTGATACATTGAACGCTTTCAGATTACTTAAACTGATTAAGTCTCTTACGGACTGATCTTTTGGATGTTGACCTGATTACGGCTTGGTTTTGGTGTGCCATCGGTTGATGCCTTGTGCATTAGACACCGGCGCAATAAAGTTGCTAATTACAATTACATTACAATAAAGAGGTGTACCTGAATGCCTTCAGCATCAAACGGTTAACCGATGCGTTGTAGCATAACCAGTAAGATAAGAATGGTTTGAAAGTTTATCTCTACCGTCGTTTTAGAAACGGCGGTAGAGATTTATGACCTGATACAAGACAAGACATGTAAAGTGATCAATTTTGCCACTTTAGGCCAGATGCCATTGTTTCTGTGGAGAAAGCTACGCCAAATATGGCCCCAGAGATGAATACGATTGTACGGATGAATGTTCAGGTAACCGATGGCAAAAATGCGGCGGAGGTTGGGCCAACAGTGTCTATTCTGGTAGGTTAATTGGACCATCCGTTGCTCTATTTAACAAATGACTGGATGATACTTAGGGCACAAACGAATCATGCTTTCTCTTTTATTTTAATAAGTCACTCACATGCAATAACGGCATTTATTTGTCGGAGTTATCATTTTAGACTTCCATACAGTTCTCTAACATTAAGTACTAGTATATTTTCGGATAGCCTGAATATTTTTTACTAAAAAAGAGTAGGCCTATTGGAATGAAATTTTGGACTTTCTGTGGTTGTCGATGCGTCTACCTGACTGGTAAATGCAATTCTACCTGCAAAGCTGGATGGACTGGGCAGAGTTGCAACATACGAGGTTAATTAAACTCTACTTATATTGAAATAGGTTTAGGCCTACCGAATCTTATCTGCATAACCAAGCATCATAATCAAGATCATGCCATCCACCAAATCAAAAATTGATAATGGACCGTTCGTTCGGTTGGCTGTCTCTCGTGCGCCTTTTATCATCTATTCAGGAGGTTACAAAAAATAATTTTTATTTGCTTATATGAACTGACAACAGTTTAAAGCGCATTGAAATAGTTCGCTTCTGACAATGAAATGCAAATTGTCATAATTACAATGACAATTGCAATAACAATTACTAGACAAGTTTACAGCTTTACTTTCAGTGCCTACAAACTAAATCTTGAAACTACAATGTAGATTGCAAGAAAGAGAATGGAGATTGTTCCCAGAACGAAACCTGCGCAACTATTGACTTGAATTTTGCAACAATCACTCGCTGCCGTTGTGTACCAGGATATGAGAGGAAAGCTTTCTGGGACATAATATGTCGAGGTTCGTGGCATAAAAATTACAAATTCTGTACAACACTAGGGTTGCATTAGGGTTTACAGGATCTGTATGCAACCCTAGAGATATAGTGCTTAAATCTATCATTATTTGGCTAATTAGTCTAAACTGCCACACTCATTATCGTAGTGTATGACAAAGAAACTTAATTGTACAAGCATTTCAAATGCTAAAAAGACTCTGCGAAGTTTAATTAGCTGCCATCTCATTGCCATCGACCTCCTAATCAGGCAATTTTGCAGATGAACATGAATTGGAAGCTTCGTAAAGAAGTTTTTGAATGCTCTACAGGATATATCAGAAAGATAAAATTATGTGAGTCAAACATATGCCTTTGCCATCGTGAGACAATAACCTTCCACTTAATCCGTACTCACTTATTTCTGTCATCAAGCAATGTAATTTGGTCACAGCATAAGGTAAAGAGTATACGCCAAGTCCTGCAATTCATTGACATTTTGTAATTATTTGAATACTGTTTAGCACGCAATGACCATACACACTTTCATGTTATTTAGGTTGCACTTCCAGCTTTGATAGTTTTGTTTCAACTCTTTTGATGATGCAAGTTACTATTAGTCTGAAGGTGCTTTCTTCGCGGCTGTGCCCTGGTTTAACTACGCGAGCTCTGCTGCCCTGTCTTTGATGTGGCTGGCTTCGTTCTTCTGCTGGTGCCGAGCTTTTGGTCCCCGTGCTAGCACATCAACTAGGCAATACAACTTCGTGACTTCTCGAATTTTGACCCTTCAGTCTGAAATGAACTCCCATTGGAGATACGTCTGTTGCTGCCAAGGAACAATACGGCTATATTTCACCGGTTGCTCAAGTCTAATTTATACTGCCACCTTTGGGCTGGGAGCGCCTCTAAGTAATTTCTTGATGGGGCGCTAGATAGAAATGAAATATATAATTCTAGCCTACATGTTCGATTGTTGAACTCGTGCTAACACACTGCAGTTAGGTACAGAGAAAGAAATAAATGTTAGAACAAATCAAATGGGACGGGAATCTTGATCAAGTATCTATTACTGTAGTTCCTGCAGTCCTTTTCAGGAGCTCGAAGATCTTATGAGGGCGAGGACGCAGATTATATATAGGCCTACAGTCTCTATGAAATGAAATTATGATATACTGCAGATGTCGACGAATGTATATCGGGTACATCATCGTGTAATCCAACATCAGAAAACTGCGTTAACAATATTGGCGGCTATAGATGTGAATGCAAGGATGGCTTCGAAAATATGTCTGGACAGTGCGAAGGTAACTAAAATATTGTGTACGTTTCGTGTTTCGCGTCTATTACGAAGCTATCATGGCTACTCTCAAAAGTCAAAGTCATCCCTTCATCTAAAGCGATGTTAACATATTGTGAGCTTGATGACTAGCTTCCATTATGGCTATTTTCAATATTCGTACAAAGTTAGCATACATTTTAATCTGTTTTATCCTTGCATCTTTGCTTAACTACGAACTAATAGTTCATCATTATGAAACGCCAAACTGCGTCAATTTGATCAATACAAGACTTTTCAACTATCAAACTCTCTTTGGTTTCAACTATTTTAGACATAGACGAATGTGGAAACGATTCGCACGTATGCCATATTGAAACAGAACTTTGCAAGAACACAATTGGCAGTTACAAATGTCACTGTAAGTCTGGATATGAAAACACGACCTTTGGTACAGGTTTGTCTTGCCGTTTTGCACTAGATTTTATGACCCTACCGATATTTTCCAACATGATTGTAAATTTTAAGATTGATGCAGGTATATTAATCACCAATTACGTTCAACTACTAGGAGAAGAAATCGCTCCATACAATTCACTGACATGTTATCGACAGCACGTATTAATTCTCTGGCAACCGCAATAATTGTGATATTCTATACAATAATCCGTAGTCATGACCTAATATGACGCTCAGCTAACTCGTTTGACTACTGCTTTGGTACTTTTCTACCCTCCTTTGGGATATCTATTTTCTTGTTGAAACCTGACAAAGCACTGATCTGAAATTGCACTAGGGTAAAAGCAGCCGATGGTTGTGAACTCAAGACACTTTGGATAGCTGGCAGTTTCAGAATATTCACGTTACTAACCAAATGCCTGTAAATTTGGTAAAACAATTTATTGCAGTGTATATAATTGTTGACCTAGCGTAGACGACAAAGCATGTTCCTCTTTCTGTCTTTACAATCTGTAGAAACAAATAGAAAAAAAGCACTAAGAAAATTGAACGGTAAATATTGCAAATCAAACGTTTGAAGTTGCTAGTGGATATACCAAGTCAAATAACTTTGAGTTTATATCGATAAATCCGGAGACAGACGGCATAGGCTACATGTGATGGCTTAGCCTCCTTAGACTGCCTCTGTGTATCATGGACTGATCTTCTGGATATTGAACTGAGACGGCTTGGTTTTCGTTAGCCATCGGTTGATGCCTTCTGCATTAGACATCGGTGAGACAGAAGTTATAAATTACAAATTCTAACTCAGCCTACACATGTTATGCGGTAGGCACCCGAGATGTCTCAAATGTTTCTTCCCCTAAAGATAGGCCGTAAATTCATCAATCAGTATCGTTTCTGAAAGGCTTTTGCTGTCAGAAGCGCTTTATAAATAGCTAAATACAATACAATAATGTTGGCATACCGATGAGCGGCAAGCCCCACCTAGAAAGCAGAATGGTTTAGAACAGCAGCATTACATTTTTAATTAGATTACCAGTGCCAAACCCTGTGATAATCCAAATGAAACCATAGGCCAAGCTGATCTGCTAAAACCAATATCGAGCACCGGAGCGAACTCAGAAAGGCCCTATGTCAGCAGTCAAAATCAGCAGTCAAGGGGGTCAAACATAGGCTATATTCTTACAAACATACTTAACGTACATTGCATAAATGAAATAATCCTTAAACTTATTTTGTCAACAGAGTGCAATAACTCGCCTACTACCGGAATAGTTTTGGGAACTTTCCTGGCAATCAGTTTGCTGATCAACGCACTCTTTGTAGTCTATCAAATGAAAAGTGCAAAATCAAGAAATTCAGGTAATTGATTGGTGTGTGCGAGTGTGCAGGTCAACCAAACTGTTTAATTTTTACTTCACTTTAAAGTAACAAATGAAAAACTTCATTAATACAGCACTAAGTCTTATTCGTATTACTATCGGTGTAATAAAAATTTGCGGAGTAGGCCTACTTGTTCTCCCTGGTACTCACAGGAGCGTGTGACAAGTGAAAGTCAGTCTTGAGTTTAACTATTCTAAGTCTTAAGTTAACCTGTATTAAATTCTGAGTTCAACTATAGGCCTACTAGGTTACGCTGTACTAAGTCTCATAGAATGCAATTCGGTAAACTGTGTTCCAGGTGAACTGATCAATAGGTGCGAACTCAACTAGGGAAGGACCAATTAATCGGCCTAAAATCGGTTCGATAAATATTTTACACTAATCTGTTTTAATCGGAATCTGCGTATCCCAGGACTACCGAGTACCGATCCAAATACCAAAATATAATTTTTTGACATAAAACAATAATTCTTCTTTCATTAATACAAAATAGCCTAGTAACCTGTTTTTGCGACCTCCTACGGTAATATTTAATCTTAAATATTGAAACTCCGTGTAAGAAAATAAAATTCTAAGTTGACGCATCATCAAAATGGAGGACAGTCGGACGTCTCAGGGGCCGTCCATAAAGTAGGTCACGCTCCAGCGGGGGGGTTAAGAAAGTGTGACAGTTTGTGACAGGAGGAGGGGTCAGGCCATGTGTGAGTCACATTTATTTTATTTTATTTTTATTTTTTTATTTATAATTTATTTTTTATTTTTAGTAGAATTTCATAGCTTCAAAAATAATTTTCAAAAATTTTCTGAAACATTTTAATTAGTTTATGTCAAAATAGCATGAAATGCATATCTCCTGAATGGGTTTTCACGATTCCTCTCGCTAGGAGCGCTAGTAATAATGCTGTTGCGAAGCCTTGTTTATGTATTAGCCTTGCTTTCGGAAGTATTATTATTTCTATGTTGGCTTGTTCGAAAGTGTGACGTACTTTAGGGGGGGTCCGAGTTTGTGACAGTTTGTGACAGGGGAGAGGGGTAAAATGGTCAAAAATAACGTGACGTACTTTATGGACGGCCCCTTAGTAACAAATAGTGCCGAGAACCAAAATAATAAAAGTTAATATTGCTGATTAATCGGAATCGGAATCGCAATCGGCCAACTAATCTGAGTGGGAAATTGGCAAAAGATTTCAATCGGTGCTTTGCTACTTAAAGCCTTAAAGGTTATATTAGAAATTTAAACCCTTCCCTACTTAAAGGTTATATTAGAAATTTAAACCCTTCCCTACTTAAAGGTTATATTAGAAATTTAAACCCTTCCCTACTTAAAGGTTATATTAGAAATTTAAACTATGTGATATGTGGAATAACAAAAACTCTCTTTGGTTTCAAGATATAACTGTAAAATTTATTTTTATGTCAAAATAAAATGGTTTAGGTAGGCATATACTGTTTCGCAGGAGTAGGAATTCCTTAAATTTATACCATTGCTATAATGCATACTCTGTACCCTATTATATTTTAGAGTCTGGAAAGGGTATGGCACAGTCTGATTTTCAGCAAAGTTCTAGACGGGTTTCGGAGCAGCATGAAAACGAATACGATGATACTCCAGAACATGTTGGCCAGAAGAGCATCTACGAACAGATCAAACAGAAAAAACGCCGCGTACTCTTGAATCCAACTTCTGAATATGCAATCCTTACACTCGATGATTAATTAAATGTCGAGTCTTCTTTCTGAATATACTGCATTTATTGTAGCAAACGTAAGATTTCAGAATATAAGTTTAATCGTAGGATTAGCCTGTGTGGACACAAGTATTTCGTCTCTCGTTTAGTTTAAAAACACTTGCACAGATTTTTGAGTTTTAATTGTAGTGAACATGCAACGCTTTTTAATCAGAAGAAGTTGCATAATGACTATTTGTCTATGTTTTACTTGTAGGCTATTTGTCGTGTACCCTTAAGTTCGTAAACTATGTCTCTAAAGTTATATACTATGTTATGTTGTTACATGTGCTTCCCCAAGGCTTCAAGCTTTTATCATTCACCGTCTCTGAAAAATAGCGCATGATCTACAGCATGCGCAACAATCAGGAATACGATGAACCTCCAAAGAGTCTTCTTCGCATACATGATCTACCTCCGAAAGCACTTCCCGATTTCTTCAACACTATACTACCAAAATATTCCAGTTCCTCGGATTGGGTGACTGACTCTTTTCTTGATCAAGACCCAAAACAATGGGAGTCAGAACAATCATACAGTTAGGCAAAAGACGTCATATCCTACCTCAGAGTGACGAACAATTTGGCGGAGAAAGGATCGAGTTGCTCCCATGCAGTCCTTCAATGAAGCCGTGGTCCAAAATGAGTAGGCTAAGAGAACAATTTGTTCTGCAAATGGTCGTGTATAATCGAGACAAATTCCTAAAAACGGGAATAAAAGAATGACAAAAAGCTGACGGTTCTCTTTCTGCTTTTGCCTTACATTTATGTTTCAGTGTTAAAACTTGTTTGGATCCAGGGCTGTAAATCCTGGGGAGAAAGGGTGTAAATTCTCTCCCAACTTTTAAGCTTGAAGAGGGAATGTGAAGGAATTTCACTAGTGGAAGTTTAGAATGTTGTTTTGCTATATTAATTAAATTATTACGATTCCTACACAATGCTGTAATGTGCGCTTCTTACGGGAAGTATACACAGTTTACACACTTCTCTAAGGGCAGTTTTCCTACTCACACGTCGAAATAGATTTTCCGCCCAATAATTGGATCTTGTAATCTTGTAAAATTGTAATCTTTTGCAATTGCATTGTTTTCTATGTGCTGATTCTTCCGGGGCTTTGAGCAAGTTCTAAATCTCTTCCGATTCTGATCTAATTTGGCAAATGACAAGGTTTCTCAAGGTGGCACACTAAAACAACCTGGCCGATATTAATTTTGAAGCTTCAAATTTTAAGACACACTCTAATACATATATATAATTAGACATTTTCCCATCCTAAGATGGTTGAAATTACCTTCATAACGCACACGATTTCCCTCCCTCTCCGTCTCCGTCTCCCCTACCCCATCCACTCTCACTCCATTTTCCTTCCATCCACTTTTCTCCTCGGTCTGCCCCTCCCTTTCCCTCCCCTACCCGTTGCTCCCACTACTTCTCTCCACCCTTTTGTCTTCCCTCAATCCCTCACCTCTCCTCACCTTCTCCTGCCCCTCCTCTTGTTCTCACTCTCCCCTCTTCTTCCGTCTCCTCTCCCTTCCGCCTTCTCCTTCCAAATTCCTTCCCTCTACCGAAATGAAATGACTGTAGTTAATAGCGTCAGACCATATTATAGGGGGTGACCTACAGAAAGGGAATTAGTCCTTAGGAGCGCCACCTGCTATCATTACAGGAAACATACTGACAACGCGTTTATTATTAGTGATTATATCACGACACTGGATATAGCGAATTTAAATAACTCAGAAAAAGCGATTCAAATTGCGCTTGCATTTTACACATTATGTACATGCTTGTATGTATGCACATTTGGATGCATGCATGTATAATATGTACGTATGTACGAAAATATACATGTATATAATAATTATGGAGTTATGTATTCGAATTCGTGTATTTTTAGTGCCTTTGTATAGTGTATACACTAGACAATAATCTTTGTAGCTCCCAATTGATTTTGCATGCGTCTAAATATTTATGCAGCGCATTTATTAAACCTCAATATAGTCAGTGATAAACAAGTGAAAGCTGTATATCTCACAATTTACCACGTTTAATTACAATATACTATGGCTGCCTCGGGGTTACCTGAACTGGTAATGTGAAATAATGTGAAAATATCGGAAGTGCTTAGGTCACAAGGTTGTGACCTAATCCTGTGGTCTGAAAAAGTAAATTATTAGAAGCTGATGTCTATAATTAATTTTGTGCAAGAAGCGACTGTTTGCAAATTCATGGCACACTTTTAGTTCACAAAGATGGTATAATTATTTAGAGAACGTCTTTGCTCTAATGTGCCTGTGTTTTAGATGCTATTTTTAAACACCATTAAATGCGAGAATTTGGTGAGAAGCAAGCTGGAGCGATTGAACGTGCGAACTTTCTCCACTATGCAGCAATTGCAGCACAAACAGGAAGCGACATAGTCATGAACTGCACCCTAACCACACTTGGTGAGCAGCTTATCTCTGGCAAATATGCCACACAAGCCGTGTAGCCTGGAATGAGTAGAAGGTTCCCACATAACACCGACCATTATATATGTAATTGCGCTGCTGATATGCTGGTACGATTAAATACTTAGCTCGTTAAGTACTTTAAGTGTTATTTCAGCTAATTGAACTGGTAGCCTGGGATGCATTGATCATGCCTTCCGCTGCCCGCCTTATTGGCCGTGTGCCCAAAATTGGTCATGTCTCTACGTGGCTACATACGTGGCGTTCTTCACTGACTCCCTTCTGAGGGGTGGATTACGTATAATTATGAATAATTATAATAGGATAAATGCTTTAGTTTGGCACTGCTTACTCGTCTTCGTTCCTGTCTAGCTTCGCGAGCTCTGTTGCCCTGTCCTCGGTTACAGAGGCTCTCGATCTCTCCGCTCGTTTGAACAGGGTCTGCTCCTTGTCACTTCTGCTCGTATCTACACTAGGCAGAATCGCGCTTTCTCGGTGGTGGGCCATCGACCTGGAATGACCTCCCCCTGGAGCTTCCTATGTTCTGTTTAGCCGTGCTAAAGTCGGGAGCACCTCCGAGTTATTTTCACGAAGAGGCGCTATATACATTTTCGAAATGAATAAATGAATTTTTGTTCATTAACGTCTCGATTTAATCCGACGTTTTACCCGGAAGTGGGCCTATCTCGACTGGCTCAGTTTAGTAATCATGGAATTTTTCGCCTACTAGGACAGCCAACTGATAATGCACGCGCAAATAATAGCGATGGGTATCAGGGTTATTAATTATAACAAGCGAAAGGTTCCGCATTCAAACGTTGACGCAAATCATCTGAGATATGAATGCGTCGTTATTTATAAACGTTATAAACCGCATTCCAGCATTAGTTACCCAAACAAGCGGTGGCTTACTATACGAATGAATGAGTAGTAATGAATGTTGGACTGATTTTGCGTCTACGTGCGCACTAAATGAAGGATTTTTCGTCACGGATAGTTAATCAGTTATTTCAATATTCTACGTTGCCATAAGAATGTGCATTTACACAGAATCACTTACGTTCTGCTGGCTAGTGCTCGCAACATCCAAGATCACTGGTAAGTGGATTATTCAAGTAAACATAGCTTAGGGTCTATATTATTTTCATAAACTATTTTCCAGGTGCTCACTATAGAGTCTTGAACTACTTATCTTTATTTTCGAAAAGCGTCAGAGCTGCCTGTCGAATACCTTTTAGAAGTCATAATGAACGTGTATGTATATAACTGTTTATGCAAGTGTGTTTACGAATGCCTGTTGCAGCAGGTGGGTTACCGTGGGTAGGTAGGTCGCGGATACTGTCAAGAGTCGCTGACAGACTTTCAACACGTGTTGGTTCTTATTTAACTGTGTGGTGGGATAAATGTCTTTTGCCACTGAGATCGTTTATCTCAAATCTGCAAATAGGGAAAAGGCGAAACGTTTATTTCCGACAAGTTCTTGTCTGGTTTTCGAATGGTTTTCAAAATTGATAAAGTAGCTTAAATAATAAATTTTAAAACTTTGAAGTAAAGCTTCACTATTCCGAGGCGTAGCTAGGGGTGGAGCAGGGGGTCGGCCGCTCCCCTAAGACCATTTCTCAAAATGTGGTGCCTAATGTGCCTAATCGGGGACTAATGTGTATATATTAAGTATCGTTCGTTTATTTATAAAAAAAACAACAGGCAAAACGCTGTATGTGAGCAATAACAATAACAGAATGACAGTTTGGTTACTAATTGTTGAGTTAATTAGTACATATTTCTATAACAACATTGGGGAAAAGTTAATCGAGTCTTTGTTGGGTGAAATTGTGTGCCCTTTGTCGAAAGTTATAATCATGGTTCTCGCTGCAGTCGGCAGAGGCCACGGAGACCATGAAGTTCATTGCCCTGGACGGCTCTGAACAGAGCGGCGTCTGCCGCTTGTGCTAACGTTTCAGCTGTCAGAGAATCAGGATGTAAGTAGCCAGCACGCCTGAATCTGTTCATGAAGCACTCGAGGCGGGTTTTGTCCCTTCTATATACTCGCTAGGTCCACCATGTGGGAGAGGCATCCTTCGTGCAAGATATGGTAGTAGCTCTGGTGATTGTTTGAAGATCTTTCACAGAGGCTCCATGATTGTGCTTTAAGGGTTCTAATAGCATACATCGAGACAGAACACGAGCTGCAGAGGCGCATTGGATAACATCTGGCACACAGACCGAGAGGTACCGAGTTCGAGCCCCCGTTGGGCGGATATGCTTTGCTGGCTGCTATTAGCGCTGCAGGCTGTCTGTTCTGTTAGTAGTTAAGATTTATGTCTTCTGTCATTTGTGTTCTTGTGAATTGTTTCAATTGCATAATTGTACACTGTAACCGGTTGCGGTTTGTCAACCGGATTGTTTGAATAAACGAAAATATTATTATTATTATATTAATGTGGTCTGTTATGGATAATCTTTCGCCTTGATGGATGTTGTACTAGAGCAGAGATGGCCAACCCGCGGCCCGCGGGCCAAATGCGGCCCGCGGGCTGCTAATTGGCGGCCCGCACGGCCCCTTTCTAAATAATTGTTTTCTCATTTTGCACCTGCATACTTGTCCGACTACGGCAATACTGCACAATAATGATGTCTAAAACACTAAAAGATTTAGTGTTGTAAGTTCTAGTGACCTAATGTAGTCTTACCTGCTTTTATACAGATTGTAAAATATGAAATAAACATTTTGTATTTCTTTGGAGGCTGTGAAGACATATATTTTGCGGCCCGCCGCGTGCTTACCAACAATCATAGTGGCCCGGCAGCCAAAAAAGGTTGGCCACCCCTGTACTAGAGACATCGGAAATGGATGGCTAAGTCGAGACTCGAGAGGGAGCACTTATTGCGTCGGACAATAACCATTTCACGTATTTTGGCAGAGTTGACCGGTAGTTCTTTTCTTTAGACCATTTAGTGATACGTTGGAGCTCATCTGTCGCAGTCGATAAATGATTAGAGCCAATGAAAAGGTAGGAGGAGACGGCGTATTTAGAAAGACGGCTTTGAGCATGAAAGGGGTGGACGTAAGATGTTCCAACTAGAAATCTGCCTGGCCTAAAACTGATCCCTGGATGACAGTGGCGTTGATGGCTATGGCTGCAGGTATGACTCCTTTGAAGCAGGCATATTATTATAATATGCATGATACCAGGTACCTACCAATGGCTTCCTGTAAATATTAGATGTAATTCACGATCCATACAGACACCCAGGGTGAGTTGTGAAAATGCGGATGCAAGAGCATTAGGATGGCTTTTAGTCGAGTCGACACTGGTCTGAGACACGGTAGCTGTCATATAGACACAATCAGAGTCCATGACCTCGGCCATATGCAACTAACGCAATGTAATTCGACGATCTGCATATTGCCGTTATTACAATCAACGCGAGGATTATTCATTTAAATGTGTCGTCGGAATTATTTTGTGGCATTATTTTATATATAAAATAAGCAAAATTTTATGACCATTGAAAATTAAACGTGCAACCTCTAATTCTGCCTCCAAATGTATTGCCAGCTTGTTATGAAGGAAACATTCAAGACCAATATATTGGTTGCTATTATGACGACGTGAACGATCAGACTGGAATGCAGAAAATAATTCTTCAGAATAACAATACGTTGACTATAGAGTTGTGCATCGGGCAGTGTTTACTACGAAATTCAACATTTGCTGGACTCGAGGTGATTAATTTTGGGCCACTTTAAATTACATAATAATTTTTATTCTAAGAACTGTTTCTTAATTTGAGTTTCTTAATTTAAGTAATTTAAGATAAAGCGTTGTTTCTCTCTCTAACATGCATTTTATTTTCTCAGCTTTGAGATTGCTACCTGCACAGGTTAAGTTCAACACTCATATTAAAGAAAAAATAGTTGTGGGCATAGGTAACCTAATGCAGAAATATAAACAATACGACTACTGTTACATTGAAATGTGCATTATTTCACGCATTAGCCTATTTATAGATTTCAAGGGACTGTCTGTGTGGGAACAACTTCGGTGGCATGTTACCGGATACGTCCTGTAACTCAATCTGCCCTGGCAAACCGTCACAGTATTGCGGTGGATTGAACGGACAAAGAGATTTTTATTCGCTTTACGCTGGTAAAAGGTTCAAAGTTATTTGCAACATGCTCTCAGCAATTTTACACATTAGTGGAGAAATGAGAAATAGAATAATCATAATTTGGGTAACTTATCATGTTTTTAAGGGGAAAAGTAATAATGCTGTTCTTAGTGTCTATTCCGATGACCGAACTGTCGGCCTGAAATATCGTGAGGTACGGTACTCGCTTGACTTCACTTAAGCTTAATAATTTTTGTTCCTACTACGTTATAGTTTTAGAGCACTGTCTTCAAGCAGACTAACTTGTTCCATTTGGTTAAGTATAATTTCATAGGCAGCAACTACCAGAAAAATAGCACAAAACTAAGTTGTATTTTCACGTGCCGTCAGCAATGATTTGCCTCGTATTTGGAATAATCTGTTACAAAAGTGCTGGCTTTCCAATTCGCTGTTGTCCAAAAAATCTATTTTCGAGACACGCTGTTCTAATCCAGCGTTTGCATGACTCCGTATTGGCATCGAGCGTAGACCCTACATTGATCCATGCTTCAATTAATTATATATTAAGTTACTTTAGCCCGGTATTAGTTGCTAAAAATAAATGTAATGAATTATAGTAAACCTGCACTTTACCAATTTTGTGACGATGTCTTTTCTTTTGGACAGTATGCGAGATAGGCTACTACGGCCACCAGTGTGATCAAATGTGTCATTGCAAAAGCCAAGCTCCTTGTGATCGAATGACTGGAAAATGTCCAAACGAATGCGAAGAAAAATGGTTCGGTATAACTTGCAGCGACAGTAAATATTCAATATTATGTACCCATCTTCAAATTAGTCGTGTAAACTTAATCCGACATACTATTGGCAAATCCTATCAGCAGTATTAAACGCCGTCTACAGGAAGTACAAGTGTGGCACTCTACCCTTGTAAGTTGAGTCCATAATGTCGTTATGAACAGCAAGAAGGCAGTTTTCTGATGAAAGAAATGTATGGTATGCAGACTGAAGAGGATAAATCAGCAAGTGGATAGATACGTGAGTTTTATATTGAACAGTGGTATGAGTATTAGCAAACGAAAAGAATTCTTCATCCAATTACTAGCCTAGTTTGATATTTAGATTAATGATTCAAACAAAGGCATCAAAGTTCTCTTTCAGAAGTAGTGTGGGAATAATACCGCAGAGTTAGAGAACTTGGTTTTGATATAAGAACATGAGCTTACAAACCTCTGCGAGAGTTGGTGATTGAAAGTGAAGGCAAAGCTTCAGTGACCGTTATGACTGATGATGGTGATAATAATAACGAGGATTAAGATGTCGACAATGATGACAACGAATATGATAATAATTATAGAAGTAAGTGTTGACAAAAGTGCCAAAAGTTCTCGCATTGTCTGTATACTAAATCCACTTTACTTTATCTTTGTTTACTGTAGCACCCTTGTCAGAAAAGTATATCGGATGCTTTCGGGATAAAGAAGACCGTGCCATTTCGCCAGATCATTATTGTAATTCAAGCATGACAGTTGAATTTTGCTCAAACAGTTGTATTCAGCTAAACAACACAATTCTCGGTTTACAGGTGAGCAATTGAGCATGTTGCACATACTTTGACGCACTGGATGATGAATTCTTTTCTGTATATGCTGGAATAGTGTTTTCAGAATCACAACGTCCTAAACATGAGTGACAGGATATATCGCATATATCCTGATTGATTGATATATATATATATATATATATAACTATATCGATCTATCCGGGTACCCAACTACCCCAACGTACACGTCTCAGTTACTTTCTTGGTATGTGTTAATCTACTCACCTGGGGTTTACGTGTGCCTCACCTAGGGCTCTGACTCGATGTGTCTCGCTAGTATACCCTTCCCTGTTTAGGTCTTATGCAACCTTTTATTTTCTCGAACAGCGTACTTGTTGCCCTCCTGCATACGTCTTAAACTATATTACTCGTTGGTGTACCCCTATCTTACTTATTGTAAGATGGTATGGGCATCCACTTATGACTCTAGATTACGGAGGTTAATAATATTGCAAAAAAGGCAGTTCGTGGCATTGCGGGAGTTCCAATGAGCGTTCATTCTGGACCACTATTTACTAACTTGAAGCTGCTTAAACTAGAGCAGATTCGAACATTACAAATTGGCCTATTTATGTACCGTTATGAACATGGTTTACTTCCAGCTTGTTTTAAGGGGATTTTTTCATCTAGGATCCGATGTTCATACCCATTACACTAGAAACTGTAACGCTTATCGCCCTATACTCGACTATGCCTTGCTCTCTGAAAAGTTTCCGCATTTCACATTCTCATCTAGTATCCGTGACTTGGATCACCCTAGACAGCTCTCTTACCTTCACTGAACACATATCCAAGCTTACCCGCTCTTCTTACTTAGGCGTCTTAGAGCTATTCGCAGATTTGTTTCATCCTCTACCTTCACCTCAATTGTCCATGCTTTTGTCTCTTCTCGAATTGATTATTGTAATTCTCTCCTTGTTGGCTTACCCAAGGTTCGTCTATCTCCACTTCAGTCTGTACCGAATGCTGCTGTCAGACTTACAGCTCGCCTCCCTCGATTCTCTCACATCTCTAGATTTATGGCTGAACAACTTCATTGGCTTTCTCTTTCTGTGCGCATTCAATTCAAAGTTCTCATCCTCATGCTCAAATCTCAACTGGGTATTGCTCCAAAATATCCTTGTCACCAAATTCTCCGCCCCCTCTCAGCTACGGCAAGGCGTCCTCTCAGATCCTCTGACCGGCTTGACCTGTTTGTTCCCCGTGTTAGGACCACACTGTCCAAGTCCTTTGTGTGCATAGGTACCTCTCTATGGAATCGACTTCCTCCTTCTCTACGCTCTACAATCCTCTCTAGTAGCATCTCTACCTATTTCTCTCACCTTGAAACCTTCCTTTTTCCTCGGAGTACCTCGCACTGGAGCGCTTCTGAAAGGATTATGCTATGAGAAGCGCTTTATAAATGATAAAATACAATACAATACGCACACACCAATACTCGCTTTTTCTCCATAAAATCTTCTGGCTCCACAACCTGGAACATGCTTCTTTCTCACATACGTCGAGTTCCACACCTGCGACACTTAAAAAATGCTGCATGCCTTCCTCATTAATGGAACTTAACTAAAACACACTGCCTGATTTTTTCCACTGTTAGTTAAGGTTTTCTTTCTTCTCTTTATTTTATAGTGTTTGGAATCTAGTCGATAATTTACTTTGTACTATGTACTATTATTGTTAGCTTTGCTGTATGAGACTTGATGTTGCGCTGTTGTCAAGGCTTTGGCTGTGCTGTCACTAATTAAGACTTTGGACATGATATTATAGGTGTCCCTACTCCCTAGTTAGCGGGATCTTGATCCCTTTTGGGACTCCTCTTGCGGCCAATCTCGCTATTACATGTTGAAGTGTTTGAACATGATTTTATTTGGCTTCAATAAAAAAGTTTTGATTTTATTTGATTTTAACTTCTTACATTCAATTTATGCCGCGCCCTAGTTTTGGCCATAAATTATTTGACAAAAAGGATGTTGTTTTATTTCATTAAAAGATTAATGCGCTAAAATAGCAAAATAAGCTGTCGTAACATTAATTAATATAATAATTATTATAAGTTTAACATAAATAACACGCGATTCAGAGGCACGACACCGTGTACTGAACAACTTCAGCTTTGCTGGCTAATCAGCTGTTCATTTATCTGTGCCTCGATGCCCGGCTGCATTGCGATCAAGAAAGTCAACGCGTCTCCCCCTAACCCATGACCATGAGGGACATGAACACGATAATCTCTAAATATCTAGTAAATAATTATGGGTTCATTAATTAAGACAGGTTAATAATATAGCCTTCATTCTAGCCTTGTGGCCTGTCCGCCAAACATCGACCACTCATCTCACCAATAGATTAACATGTTGCACAACATTAGATTTTGCAGAATAGTTTTAGTATAACGCAGATATGCGCTACTTGCAAGTTAAATTTTTGCGGAATCGTGAGCGTAATCATAATAATCAGGCTGATATAGATAGTGATCTCTCAAATTACTTAAACTGATTAAGTGCAGTTAGGAGGCACACTTGATTGCCCTCGGAATCAAAAGGTTGTAGCATAGACATTAGGATTAGAATGGTTTGAAGGTTAATTGATATCTGCCGCCGTTTTAGAAGAAAATAATGACCTGATTCAAGGCAAGAGATTTGTTAGGAGATGTAAATGATCATTTTTCCGCTTTAGGCCGGATGTCATTGCTTCTGTGGAGAAAACTATGCAAAATATGGCCCAAGAAATGAAAACGATTGTTGGAATCCATGTGCTGGTAACCGATCGCAAAAATGCGGCGGAGAATGGGCCAACAGCGTCTATTCTGGTAGGTTAATTGGACTAACCGTTGCTTTATTTAGGGCCTACCAATTGACAGAATTATTTCATATTATGATACTTAGATCACAACTGGATACTGCTCCTATTTTTCAGTAAGTCATTCACTTGCATTTATTTGTCAATCAATCAATCAATCAATCAATCAATCAATCAATCATAGAATTTATATAGCGCTTCTTCAAGGGGCTCTACTCAGAAGCGCTCCCGAGCCAGGCCTGATCATAGAGGAAAGTCTTTAATAGGGCGTAAAAGGAAGTTGAGTGAACACGAGGAGAAAGGCGAAGGAAAGATGGCAAGTCATTCCAGGCTGTTGGGCCGACAACAGAGAATGCTCGGCGCTGCATAGTAGCGGTGCGGGCCAATGGAACCAAAAAGTCACCCCGAGAAGAGGAACGGAGGGCTGAGCGACCAGTAAGAGAGGAAGAGAGAGCAAAGGTGGAACATAAGTAGCGAGGAGCTGTGCCCAAGATGCTTTGCCAAACGAGAGAGCAGAGCCGATACAGAATACGCTGCCGAAGGCAGCGTATTCCCTTATTGTCACAATAATCATTTTGTAAACCTCACAGATCTCTAGTATTTCTTCTTCTTTAAGTTCTCTGCCCTTCGGCAGGTTCCAACTTCCAATGACGTCACTCTTCTCCGTTCTGTGCCTTTTCCTTTAATTCGCTGTATCCGTCGGCCATCCACCCCAGCATCATCTGCCTCGGTCTTCCCCTCCCTCTTTTCCCTTCAATTCTACCTTCTATGATTTCTTTCAGAAGGGAATCTCCTCTTAATACGTGCCCCACCCAGTTCTTCTGTCTTTCTCTTATTGTTGTTATTAGCGATCGTTTTTCATCAACCATTTGAAGCGCCTCTAGTATTTAGTACTTGCATATTTTATGCTAGTAAGATTTAATAATAATATTTTTCCTAAATGTGGCATGAATGGCTACAGAGAATTGGAATTAAATTCCGGACTTTCTATGGTTACCCTGTAAATGTGGTTTAAAATATCCGTAAAAAGAGGCATCTAATTGGTTACCTTTCTAGTAAAACAATTCATCGAACACCTCTAGATCGGTCAAGAGAGGCTACTTTATACCATTTTAGTGTGTCCGGCTGGATATTATGGTCCAAAATGTCACAATCGGTGCCACTGCTACAACAACAGTCGATGTGTCTACCTGACTGGTGAATGCAATTCTACTTGCAAAGCTGGATGGACTGGGGACAGTTGCAACATACGAGGTTATTAATTTTAAGCACTAATTATAGTGAAATAAGCTTACCGAATCTGTTCTGGATATGAGTTTCTCGCTTGTTGAAGATGATGTCGAGTCAATCTTAGCCTCTATTTCTTGACATGTATCTCTAATGACAAATTAAAGAAATTGCGAGGACCAGCTTCGCAATCATAAGAAAACTGAGTTCTGTCCACGGTCTATCAATGAGGATGTGATTTGCTAATTCTTGCAAAATGTTTTGTCCTGAACCGATTTGTGATCTGGACTTTACAGGCTTAGCCTAATTGCCTCAGTCTAATTTCGTGATCTTAATCGTAAACTTCTAAAGCGCTACTCTAAAGCTAAGCACAAAGCACCAGGTTATTCATGAGCGCTGCGTCGTGTCAGAGGGGTTGTCCAGAGATCGATGTTCATTGAAAATCCGAATGCGGTTGCCAGGGAAACCACAGAGAGGCAGAGCAGCTGTTTGGCGGGTTTCTTTGAGAACTATAAATCTAGGAAGGCAGAGGATCGGATGGATTAGGGTAAGAATTCTTGAAGATTGCAAGACTTCAATTTGGAGAGGAAAGCCTGTGGCATGATGAGCAAAAGAGCCAGAGGCAGATGACGGTGAATGAGTGGCTGTATTGATGGATAATACGAGAATATGTGGCATTAAGATGACGTTCGTTGACGTGTGAGACGATGTCCTTTAGTCCGATTTGGACGAACCTTTTGCTGTTTGTTTGCCTCCATGAGAGCTTAATCTTTAGTTTGTTTATCAAAGAACTTTTCAGCATAAGACAATGCTAATTATGTTATCATTTCTGTTGTTAATTAATTCACTCCCAATCCTGAACGAACATTATGTTATCAACCTCCACCTAACAGCTCTGGTACATAGGTGGCCCTGCTTAGCGGGACTCTGGTCCCTTTAGGTCCTCCTTTTGTATCCCAACCTAGTATTAATTGAAATATGATGATGTGTTACTGTACTTTTTTTGGGAGCAATAAAAACCTATGTTATGTTATGTTATGTTATATTCTGATAAAATATAGATACTAAATCCGTGGTCATTCAAGGTCATTTCAAGGTCATAAGAAACGAAATCGAACAAAAATTGAAGAAAAATGATCAGATCTCAGCCAATAATTGTTGAAATTGGTTAATTCTGTCTTGTATTTCTCGGCTGGATAAGGGCAGCCTGTGATAAGAAACAAGGGTACCAAATACAAGACGATCAAAAGTTATTTTAATTACAAAAAGGTCAATTTTAGAGTAAAATCATTGTCTGAGATTGACCTTTTTGTCCTTTAAATAACTTTTGATCGTCTTATATTTGGGGTCCTTGTTTCTTATCACAGGTAGCCCATTTCAAGACGAGAAAAGCAAGAAAGAATTAACCAATTTCAACAATTATTGGTTGAGATCTGATAATTTTTCTGTGATTTTTGCTAGATTTCGGTTATTTTGACCTTTAAAATGACTTTGAATGACCTTGAATTTAGTATGTATATTTTACCTGGATGTAGCTCTCATTGAGATAAACATAACAACTTAAAGTTCTTCGAGATCAGACTCTTCGTTAATTTTTTGTGATAAAAAGAGTAAATCGACAATGGATCCAAGTTCCGAGATCCGAGCATGGGCGTCTTCAGTTCTGGGGACTTAAATAGGGTATGTTCAGGGGCTTTGAGGGACCTCAGGATAACATTTTAAAATTCTGTAAAAATATTTATAGAGAATAGATGAATAGAATAACGGGAAAAACTTGAGTATGGGTGTTTTCTGCGATGTGTCATTTTTCTGGACACCCCATTGTCCTTGTATTGTATTGTATTGTATTGTATTGTATTTGAACACTGTCTTGTTAATTGTACTACATAACTTAATAATATGTTGCTAAAATTATGTAGTAACTAGTAAGAAGTGAAGGTATATTGTGTTAAATGTTGGATGCATAGGTAAGAGTTTTAATCAAATAAGTTAACTAGGGACAGCCCTGTTTGGGATTATTATTATTATAGTGTTGAGCATGATGCGACAAAGTGCAGTGTTTAACTTTAGGTTGAACACAGCACTTCTAATTTCGCAGTTTAGCAATCTTTATTATTCGTCCACTGTAGCATTATAATTTTTGATCAATCCAATTTCTACTTGGGCAAGAATTCTTTTCATCAATCCAGGTTCTATTTAAACAGCAATTTTTTTGATCAATCCAGCTTCTATTTAAGCAAGAAGCTTTTCATCAATCCCACTTCTATTTAAGTAAAAATTATTTTCATCAATCCGACATCTATTTAGAAAGAATTCTTTTCGTCAATTCAACTTGTATTCGACCAACGCTAAAACCCATACAATAATGGCGAATAATTAGGAACAATAATATAAGAAATTACCAAACTTCAAGAGACTGGTGGTGCTGGGACAAACAAACCCTGAATATTTAGTTTTTTTGGTGTCTAAAATTGAAATGGAAATAAATAACTGGTAAAACTTAAACTGAAATTAAATTACTACAACTAAAACTAAAACAAACTTACTAAAACTAAAACTAAAATTAGCTTACTAAAACTAAAACTGAAACGAAAATTGATCCAAAAAACTAAAACGAAAACTAAAACTAATATTGACACACAATAAAAACTAAAACTAAAACTAAAAATGAAGACTAACAATCATAACTAAAACTGAAACTAAAATTGAGACATTATTAATAATCATCCTCCAGAAATCTTCTACTGTTTCTTCGCGAGGTCCTGTACATAAGACAAATGAAACCATCACTTCAAATCTCATTAAGTTAGCAAACATGCGTCTGCATAACTGCCCTTACCGAATAGACACCTCAAAGAAACTCCAAACCACATGAGTGGCAGATAAAGAATAATTTAAACAATGGACACAGGACATTGACCTCGCCTAATTTGCTAGAGTGACATTCTTGGTGAAACTGCTGTCCAAGAACACAAAAACTAAGAAAAAATGTTCACTGAACCACTGTTCTTACGAAAAAATGTACATATTCTTTGTTGTTTCATTGTGTTAAATTGGCTAATGGAAATTAAAAGGATTATAGCTTCTATTTTTTTATTTAATGCCAAGTTCAGACGAAGCACACAATCAATTACTTTCAAGAATCTTCTAGGCCTACTAAATAAATCATTTCAGTTGCTTTGCGGAAAACTTTTCAAATGGACTGTTCTTTCTGGATTGACTTGTTAAAACTGCCAGCTACAAAAGTTTCCAAAATTCAGAGTAAAATTATTGCTGAGAACGTCTTCAAAAGTGATTACGAGAAATTTACACATTCTATACTTTAAAGGAGATGACTCTTCATGTAGATCAAATGAGAATGATAAGAATTCTAACTTTTATTTAAATAGAACGTCAATATATAACCATAGTTATATTTCGGTCTATTTAGTGAGTTATGTATCGTAAGAAATTGGGATGAAAGAGTAAACAGTTACCTTGTGTTGCAATGAACTTGGTCGCTTTATTGTAACCCTACAACACATATGGAATATGGTCATGCCTACAGTAAATATAGCATTTAAGCCAAGACTTTCAAGTTTACTATTAGACCTACGAATACGAAGTTATTGAAGCTAGTATGACAAAAAACGAACTAGAAAACATTAGTTAATGGCATAACATCATTAGGGTCTAAAGGAATAAATGTTATTTTTATAATAAATATACATATTTTCTGTTTTGAAGTTTTTTGGCAAGAAAACATTTCCCGTGTTCCAGATATAATGCATTTGAAAATTGCCTGCTGTAACACGAAACATTCCAGGTAAAATAACATTGTCCAATTAATACCTGAATATAGCTGGCATTGATGTACTTAGAAGTGTCGTCGTCACTTTTCATCGACAGAACTACTCGGTTAGACTCGTCTAAAAATAGTAGGAACGCAAGAAAATTAAAGAATTTAGATTTTAAAATCAACCAATTCAATCATATTAGGCATTTTCAAAACCTTGTTCATGGATAGTAAGACGACTGAATCACAGTTTAAAACCAGTCGTTTAATAAATATAATTAGATGTAGTATAACGCAATTCATTCTACAAAAAGGTAGTGTATTAGCATTCACGATGTTTCTGAATTGACTTGTTAAAACTACCCATCAGTCGACAAAGCAAAAGAGCTAAAGAAAAACATTATCAGATAGTATTCTTCAAATACACTAAATTTTTGCTGAAACCAGAAGCATTTTCAATGTTTTGTGGTGGTTTTTTAGATTTATTGTACTATTTGAACTATTGTAACTGTTGGTTTTTGGATGCAACTAAATAGTGAAATTGAGCTTTGGTTTTAGTTTGTGCTTCAAAATTTTGATCTAAGCACTTCATTGTGGTCTTTCGCTTATGCAGATAATTATTATTATTATTACTATTATTATTATAATTATAATTATGATTATTATTATTATTATTATTATTAAATTTTTTATTAATTAGTTAGGCTATTTATTTTTTTAATTTATTAATTAAATTTGTACTGAGCGCACGGTCACACCGAAATGTGAAATTGAGGCGCGGGTAGTCAGCCACTAGAAGAAGATGCAGTTAGATATACAAGGGCTTACAAGCCAAGGAGAATTAATAGAAATAGCTGGTATTAATTTATTGAGAAGTATCGTCGTCACTTATGATAGACAGAACTACTCGGTTAGACTCGTCTAAAAATAGTAATAAATGACAATAGATAATAGTCATAATGAATTACATGGAATTATATTAACGAATCGGTTCTTCTTTTTGACTTCAGCCATTTTTCCAAGTGAGCAGAAATCCTTTGTTTGCAAATCCACACTCTGTAAAACAAGATACAGTGTTAGATACACGCAGTAGGTTGTTCTCATTAAATAACAGCATAACAGCATTTCTTTTGATGACCATATTATGACTATTATCTATTGTCATTTATTACTATTTTAGACGAGTCATTTATCAACATTTATCTATGGTCATTGGTTAATTAAATTCCAGGGTAAAGCAAAATCTTGCACTGCTCTTAAAATAATAGACCAGTGGCGCCTACATGTAACTATGGTCCTTTGAAGGAAGTAGTAACAGAAGTAGTAGCATTTAATTATAAATTAGACCTACTAATTTATATAGCGCCCATATTTAATGCAGAAGGCATCAACCGAACAGTGCACCATAACCATGTCACAATCAGATAAATATTCAGCCGAAGAGTCCACTAAGACAGAGAGAGAAAGCTTAAATGTAATATGCAATATCCACCATAAACTCATATGTCTTCATTTCGGACTAAGCTTGAAAGAATATCCACTCACTTGTGGAACGTAAACAAATTAAGATTCCACATACCCTCGAATTGTATATTTAAGAACCACTTGCTTTATATCTGTGGTCTGCTGTTAGAACGCCTAAAAACCATGTTAGATATTCGCATTTCTGTTAAGTCTGCTTAAGCAATAATTTGATATGCATTATGCAGCCTCCTGTTGCTCAGTTGGCAAAGCTTTACACTTACGTCAAATTCCTGTTTTATACTCTCTGGATCAGATAGTTCGTTGTGCAATGTTTCCAATGCGCTGCCAGTTGTAGGCCCAATTTCTTCGTATGTATTTGGATCGTCTCCATAAAGACCCGATGCTCGATCTTGAAGCAGAATTTCTAAAACCATTTTTAAAAACTTGAAAAGCATTCTATAATCTCTGTGTTTGTAATCGAACGACAGCATTTGTTCGCCCACTGTCTGGTCCAGATGTTCACAAGTGCATGTAAGCAATGCCGTTTTTAACTGAGCCAAAACCACATTGATGAATGACTTTTCGTAGTACTTTTTTACCTTAAAGAGTTACACGACCTTTCTGTTTTTAGTCATCAGACATTTGAAACAGCTTATTTGCTGAGTTCCGCTGTATGCAGTCAAAATTTGTTGTCACGATTCATCTTTAGCACAATAATTATTATCATTATGTTACATGAAAATTAATAATTATTATAATTATGTTACATGAAAATTAATAATTATTATCATTATGTTACATGAAAATTCAAAATATTAATGATTCACATGCATGATATATCCAATAGTCGTAATATTGTGTAGGTAACAGTGACAATTAACAGACATTATTCATTAATTTATTCATTCATTCACTCAGAACACATACTGTATATAACGCCTTCCCAGATACCTACTGCGACTCATTATAGAAACTTGGCGCTACATAATTGTTTTCTTGAATATAGCCCTAATCTAAAATGACTAATTTAACAGACTGCATGTGCACATATTAAATGCGACGAATTACCTTGTGATGAGCTGGGTAACTCTTCCAACCGATTAGCCAACTTCTCAGGTCGTCTTCGTCTGTATACAGATTATTTTAATTTACAGATAATTTTCTAACCAGTTTGGGCTACAGTAAAAGGCCAACGGATGAAACGAAATGTTCTTATGCAATATGAAAGTCCTCTACTTGTGCAAACTGCGTATTGTAAATTAAATACATGTATGCTCCAATATGCTTTGATCCATGGCTGTATGCTGTGGTCGTGAAAGCAGAAAGGTGTTCCAATAATGTTCCCTAAAAACATAATGTGAATATAATACCAATATAGAAATAAATTCTACAACAGCAGTTGCAGGCTTTTATGTTAAACGCAAAGGCTATGTATGTTAGGAAGTATTGCACGCGCTGGAGAGAACTTAGGTGAATAGTTTCTTGAACGCTCGTTGTAATTAATGCACTCGGGGTTAATGAAAATAATTACCTGTAGAGAAAGAGCACAAGAAGCACAATGCCAACGATCAGAGTCAAGCCAAGAATAGAACCAACCACTGCTCCAGCAACTGCTCCTGCACTGAATGCTATATGTGACAAAAATTATACATAACAGGTTGAGCATGGCATTCTACCGTTAAAACAAACTGTTAGATGATTTAGATATATTATAATAATTATAAGATTTTGCTAAAGGGGTATTTAGATTTTCATGTCTCTCATTGTTGCAAGATAAATAGCAGTTCACATGCTGCATAAATTTAAAGTAAGCGTTACGCTATACGACTAAATAATTATTAGAACAACAGCATTCTCACACGGATCTCTTCGCCCCTCAAACATTTTATACATTTACTAGCGGAATAACGGTTCACCAAAAGAAATTATATTTTCACAATACAGTAATTGTCATAAGTCAAATTCATTTTCTTGCAGAATAGATGCTGTTTGGCCTGAACACATACGCCCATAGCTAAACGTCTCTTTAGATAGTTCGCTCTGTGGCGACCGCCGTTCCCGGACTGCTCACGGGACGGTGTCGGCTCCAGCCCACTATCCGTCTGAAGCCGGCCGAGTCACTGCCTTGTCTATCTTCACCGTAAAATGGCTGTTCTCCATCTATACCCATAGTAACCGTTTCTGTCAGGGGAGGCTTAGCATTTGCCGCTTCTTTAAGAGAGGTAACACTGTATACTTCCGTCTCGGGGTTAGACTCTGCTTCTTCCACGGTCGCCGGATGGGCAACGTCCTGAGGATGGCCTTTTCTCAGAACAGGGTTCATTCTTTTACCCGCAAGAGTCTTTTTCTTTGTGCATACCTTCTTAGCCATGGGCTTCCTCTTCTTCTCCGCCTGAACTGAACTTTTACGTACCACTCTACATCTCGTGACTCCTAAGCTCTCGCCAATAATAGGGGACACCAAACGTTCTCTAAGTTCTGAAAACCAGGGATACTTATGACAAGTCTGTACATTATGTTGTCCTAGACAATAATTGAAACCACTCTCTACGTCAACTCGCTCTAGACAATACTTGGGACAACTCTCTACGTCAACTCGTCCTAGACAAATGTCCATGGGGCAATGAGTCTTCCTACCGTCATGTGTCTCTCCGTCCAATTCCGTGTTTTTCATGCGGTCTCACACGTATATTGTCATGCACCACAACTGACTCGCCTCTCTGTTGACAAAGAACGACCAACACAGCGAAAACTTAAATTCTGCTTCGAAAGAAATACTGGTAAGGAATCTACGGACTCTCACAGTGAAGGAAAAGAACGACCAACACTATGATAATTCTGCTTCGAAAGAAAAATACACTGGTAGGGTATCTACGGACTCTGATAGTGAAGGTCCTCTGTCTGTAATCTTCGCAATGTACACACAGAACCTAGTTCCGACCTACGCACGAGAGGGCTCAGCCTCGCACTTCAGTCAGTTCTCAGAGCTGTGTGTTGTGACAAACATATATCTATCTATCCCGGTACCCGACTACCAGAACGTACGCGCATCGGTCACTCTCTTGGTCTGCGTTGATCTACCCACCTGGGGTTTTCGTACTCCTCACCAAGGGCGTTGACTCGCTGTGTCTCGCGAGTATACCCTTCCCCGGCTTAAGTCTTACACAACTTTTCTTCACGCTATCCGAATCAATCTGATCAGAGACCTGCCAACAGAGTGGGCCCTTACTCCGCCTCAGGTATCCCTTGAATCAGACTTTCCGAATCAGATAGCGAGCGTTACGGCTGTGCCCGGGAGCGCACGGACTCACAGGAACCAGGGGTAAGTGTCACTAACGTTACCACTTTGTTTCTCACAGACCTGTGTATTTACTTCCCTGTTAGGGAATTTCACTGTCTCACACACCTGAACGAACCACGGTCAGATCTGTCGGGTAGTTTTCCGAACAGAGAGAGATATGCGGCTAGTCCCGCAAGTAAAGATTTTCCGCGGAGAAACCGCGAATAGAGATATTTCGCTTAGATTCGCAAGTAAAGATTTTCCGCGGGGAAACCACGGTAGTAAGTATGATCGACGTTGAGAACGCAAAGAAGGATATTCCCGCAAGAAAACCTCGGAAGTTACTATTAACGACGTTAGGTACGCAAAGAAAGATATTCCACGGGGAAACCGCGGAAGTAACTATGAACGACGCTAGGTACGCAAAGAAATATAATACGCTGGGAAACCGCGTATTGAGATTTTTCGGTAAGTCCCGTAAGTAGAAAAGGTGCGGTAGACGCTCAAGTTTTAAACAATAGAAAAGAATATGCAGATGGGGTCTATCCGCAATTGTTGAGATTTTAGTGCAAGTTTACCAGATGTCAACGAACCGGACCAGCGGGGAATTTCCCCGTATCTATCTGTCACCAAGGGGTCGCCCTCCCCGTATTTCATCGATCCTGATCACTGGGAAAGTTTCACCGTACTTTACGCACTCGCCGATCACAAACCAGACACTGATTTTCCGGTCTCTCCCCGCTCTCCGAACTTTACGAAACCAGACTTTGATTTTTCGTTAACTGATTTCTGTCTCTAAACGTACGTCCGAACTTTGCCCGAACTCGGACTTGGATTTTTCACTCAACTGATTTCTCGGTCTCTCACCGCACTTTCCGAACGGGGTATCACCGGGGTCTCGCCTTCTCCGTATTTAGTTACAGACCTGTCGTTTCTCGGTATCTCCGCGTACTTTCCGAACTGAACCAACGGGGTGACACCTTCCCCGTTATAGACCTGTGAGCCTTACTTTCCGAACGGTATCAGTGGGGAAACTTTCCCCGTAGTTATCCAGACCTGTGAGCCTTTATTTCTCACGATCGGTCTTTCCCCGATTAGCCTGAACGATCAAAGCTCGGACCGGCTCGCGATCAACAACGACGTGGGCCCTACCCCGTCAGATCAGCGAAGCCGGCACTGGCCCGACCGTGTGAGCGGCTGTCACTCGGGAGCGCACTGATTAGTCTTGTCTTATTTTGGACGCGGAGGCGCCCGTCACTCACCCGAACCAACGACACTAAAGAACTGGGTCCGAACCACCACTGACTCTGCACTATGTGTGAAGCAGTAAGAACCCCCACTTCACGTTATAAGCGATGCACCGTGAGGCAGGCTATATTCATCCCGTAACCTTGTATGCTGTAGCTCTCATCGCTTATAAATGCTTTCTTACAAAAGTTCTTAAAAAAGGGTAGGTTTCTAAGAGATAGGGCTCCTAAGACTTAATTTAGGCGATGCCTAGCCTATCTTTAGTCATCAATTTTAGGACGTGGAAAGATGTTCTTCTATTTAATTGATAGATTAAAACGTTAAAATGGCAGAAATTAAGCGACCATATAATTTTAATTATATATTAGAACTCGAATCGATCGCTGATTAGACGCCACCTAGCGATTCAGAGGCGCGACACCATGTATTGAAAATGTCAATATTAAGCGATCGTGGGTTGATTAAATCAGATAGGGCCTAGCTGTTATCAATACGGCCTTCATTCTTGCCTTGTGGCCTGTCCGCCACAGCTCGATAATTCTCTTATGTTTCGACTACGTCAGGGTCTGAGTCCTCCTCCATTAAGTCTTCGTGTTCCGTGCAATAATGACCAGGATCTCAGAACCTGTGAATTTATTCAATGGTGGCTCCTACGGTGATTCTATCATCTCTGTGTTTGTAATCGAACGACAGCATTTGTTCGCCCACTGTCTGGTCCAGATGTTCACAAGTGGTATACATCTAAGCAATGCCGTTTTTAACTGAGTCGAAACATCATTGATGAATGACTTTTCGTAAAGATTTTTTACCTTAAAGAGTTACACGACCTTTCTGTTTTTAGTCATCAAATATTTTAAACAGCTTATTTGCTGAGTTCCGCTGTATGCAGTCAAAATTTGTTGTCACGATTCATCTTTAGCACAATAATTATTATGTTTAAATTTCATAATATTATAATGTTCTGTTTACTATTATGGATAGCAGGGAATGATAAGTTCATCGATCTACCTTTGCACACTGAATTACTGCGGGTGAACCCTGACATGCAATTGCATTCAAAACTCCCTTGGGTGTTGGAACAAATCGATGAATTGCCACACGGTGAAGAGATGCATTCGTCTACGTCTAAAGCAAACCATATTAACAAACTATCCAGTATCCATTCATCCAGGACAAGCAATATTTTCCGATATATAGGTAAAAAAATGGCGGCGGATGTGGTGGCGATGGATGTGGTGGCGGTGGTGGTGGTTCATGATGACGATGACGATGACAATGATGGTTCTCTGCCTTCTATTAGCTTTTATGCCACCCGGGGGTGAGATGAGTGAGGTGGTTTCCCACTGCTTTCCACACAGACAATATGAGTGAGCAACTTGTCCAGGGTTGCTACACAGTGCTTTGATGAACAGTCCTAGAACCCAAATTTTGCTTAGTGTCAATTCGTATTCCCAGAGTGAGTCTTAGTATAGGTCACAGAAAGCTGTCATAGTCACGATAAAGTTAGAGCATGAAGGTTATAAATATTTTATGGTTCAACAATAACTCATGCTATATAACTTGGATGGTTACCTTCGCAACTGTCATTTTTTCTTTGAAATCCTTTCTTACAATCACAAAAGAAACTTCCAACTGTATTGTTGCATTCTTCTGTTGTATATGAGCAATTATGGATCTTTAAGGCACACTCGTCGATGTCTGCACAGGATAAATTTCACAGTCTAGGAATCATATTCTTAATATATCGTTCAACGCGAGAGGTATTTAAAGTGCATACCGTAGTAGTTTTCTACATTTATCTTATTATTTTTTTACCTTCATTGTGTCCTAAGGCATCCGCTAGTTTTCGACGCAACATTTCAGCTTATCCTCATAATTCAGTATATTCTGTTGATAGTGCAAGCTTGTTCAATTGTTCATTGTTCAATCTGAAACAGCCTGTTCATGTCTGCAATTCATCGATAGTAGGCTATGATAACTGAAGATATTTCTCTGGAAGTTAATACAGTTAGGATACGAGAATTTACTCCGTAAGGCTGGAAGTCCTGCACCCGGTAAGGGAGCGAGAAACGTGTGATAATGCCGATAATGCATTGTATTGTATTTGATCATTTACAAAGCGAGCCTTATAGCATAAGCCTCTCAGAAGCGCTCTCAGTTCGAGGTACTCCGATAGAGAAGGAAGGTTTTAAGGCGAGAGAAAGAGGTAGATATGCTGCCAGAGAGGATTGTAGAACGTAGAGAAGGAGGAAGTCCATTCCATAGGGAGGGACCAATGCAGGCAAAGAACCTGGATTGAGCCATTGTGGTCCTAACACGGGGAACGAAAAGGTCAAGCCGTTCAGAGGATCTGAGAGGACGCGGCAGAGAGGGGACGGAGATTTTGGTGACAAAGATATTTTTAGCAAGACTCAGTTGAGCTTTGAGCACAAGAATGAGAACTTTAAATTGTGTGCGCCGAAAGAGGTAACCAATGACGTTGTTCAGCCACAAATGGCTGAAACTGGCCGAAACTGGCAGAGTCGGATCAGAGACAGAACTTTACAAACTTCACAGTGTTGCTTTAAAAAAGTGACACTTCCTGAAACTTCCTTTTATGGAGGGAGCACTATGGGCAAAGATCTTACCGAGTGGTTTATATCGAAAGTAGGAAGGGCAGTGACTTTGGTGACTCCGAGGGTAAAACAGGATTACTGGCATATCTCCCGGATGATTACGAACGGAACGCCACCGCCATACTTTTATGTAGCAGTCGCCAAGCAAGGTAAAGTGCTATTTCACACGGCATTCTATAGAGTTATAATTATGTTATATGTAGGACTAGTATAGCATTGCGCCCAATTTCCTTAGATTTGTCATGCATTTTTTTCTAATGTCAACGAGTTCATATTGGTGTTCCGTCTTTTCTTTGTCAAGAATCTTAGAATTTCTAATAATTATCAGTCAAAAAATTATGTTGCGACGGCGACGGCGATAGCTCAGCAACCATTTACCACTGAGCAACAAGTCTTCCATCTCCTAGACAGCTTACACTATACTGCGGACGGCTGCGGACGGCCTTCCGGCCTGGTTCTTGAGGCTGGTCGCTCCTGCTTACTCTGAGACGCTCTCATACCTGTTTAATCTTTCGCAGGCGGCCTCCAGTGTTTCCTCCCAATGGAAGATAGCCATCATCTTTCCCGTCACGAAGATCGTTCATCTTTCCCGTCACGAAGATCGTTCAGCCGAGGGCTCCGTTGGACTTCAGGCCTATTTATCTTCTACCTCTCCTCTCCCGACAGCTTGAGAGACTTATAGTACACGAATATATCTACCCTACCTTCATACAGCTTCCACTGGAACAGCTGCTCAAAATTATATCAATATGCCTTAAGACCAACCGGATCAACAACAGCCGTCGCGATAGTCTCGATCCTTCATTATGTCATTGATCTTCTCACCACTAAGCCATACGTCACTCTCATATTAATCTCTACTTCTCCAAGACCTTTGACACCGTCCGCCATGCTACACTCGCCGACAAGCTCTCTCAGCTAAACGTGCCAGACGAGATCTTACACTGGCTTGTGTGTTAATGTCCTCCAGCAAGCATTCAAGCAATCGCGCTACTCCCTGCGGCCACGGTCCCATAACCGTGAGCTTCCAATGTTTGACAACCTGACTCAGAAATGCTTCCTTGCCTGGATGCTATGCAAATAAACTATGTTTTCCCTAGATCTGGCTGTTTAAACCCTTCATTTTCCCCTATGCCTAGCCCTAGCTCTTCTTCCTCTATGTTCCCCTGATGTACAATAAAGCTTCTCATTCAATTCTTTGGTTGTATATATAAATTTTTGTTTATTTGTTGAATTATTAATCTTGCCATGTACAGTGCTGTGCGTTTGCTAGTGCTTCTCAATAAAGGATATACTTACTTATTTTACTTAGGACCGGAGACATGTGACGACGGACCTCAGACGTGGCCTACATCAACGCCAGCATCGTGTAGAGATCGGGTTTTGGTTCGACTGCTTACGTTGTAAGTGCCTCCAGCCTGTCGATTCGCAGAACCGCACCGCCAAGTATTCAGATGATACATAATAATTGATCATCGGCGCTTTCAAAGGTTGAAGATCCGAGCGTATCTTGACCACGTTTCCGCATGGGCTGAATAAAAAAACTTGCGGCTAAATACGTCTAAATCGTGCGAGATGATAATAGCCCGATATGGAAGGATTGACCTTCCGCCGCCAATAGTCGCGTCAATGGAGATACTCGGCGTCATGGGCGGAGTTTATCAGGGGCTAGGGGGGCTAAGCCACCCCCCCATGAATCCACAGACTTGACCATGCGCTATTAAGGTATAGTACAAATCTCATGGAATAGCCATCCCATCTCTACCAGATCCTGTCTGCACATATGACTCTGGTCCAAGTACACAAGGCATAGCAGCCGCAAGCAGTGGCGTAAATAATGGGGTGGGGGGAACAGATGGGGACTGTCCCCCCAAAGTTTTGACTTAAGCCCTTCTGTCTCCCCCCAAAAAAATCCGGCCCTCGTAGGTACTCCAAAGTTATGTATAGATTTTCGCCTCTGGCCGCAAGAAGTCGGAGGACTGATAAAACTGCGTCATCCCTTCGAGACTTCTTTGTTGCTACTGCTGTACTGCATTTGGACAACGTGAATGCATTGATGATTCAGATAGTGCAGCAATGGACGCAAGAAACCAGCGCCTTCACTCTGGTTTACTCAGCTGTATCTGTCTCTTTTTGATACACTAATTGGCCAGTTAAAGTTCCGTTTCGACATGGACAATATGAACATGACCAAATCCATTGAAACCGTATTGCACCTCGATAAGGATGGAATCAATAAAGGCGCTCGCTGACAAATGCGCCAACATCCTTAACATCAATCCGCAAGGTCTGTTATTCGAAATGAAAACGTTTTCAAGCACGGAAAATGAAATTACCTTTAATATAATTCAGAAGAACTGACCGAAGATGCCTATTATTATCATCGTTAGTTTCGTTACAACAGCTAGAATGGTGCCGTTAGCACTAATGTTGCCCGTGGGTTCAGCATGACCGCTGAGAGAAGTTATTCAGCGATGCGACGCATAAGAAACTGGTTGCGATCAACCACGGGACAGGAACGCCTTTTTCGCTGGCTCTTCTGAACATTGACTATGACCTGACAGCTGCTTTAGTCCCCGAAGACCTGGTTCTCATGTAGGCCCTATGCAAACAGTGGAACTAGACGCTTAGTCTACACTGCATTAGCGTAGTCGACTAGTCGCAGTCTTTGATGTAGGCCTAAGGCCATAGTGTTAGTTTGTTAGCGTGACTGAGTATTGAGCATAACAGTGTGTACAACTTTGTAACAACTAAAATTCAAGTTCTGTGAGGACAGTTCTCGTAAACTTATAATTACCATATAATTACAATTGTCAAATGTTGAGTTTGAGTAAAATTGAGTTTATGCTGATTTTCGATTAAACTCAAGTCGACTGTCCACCTGTTTAAACACATTCACACTTTGTACATCAATTAATCAATTAATGCTTTAGCATAGTCGACTAGTCACAGTCTTCGATGTAAAGGCCATTACGTACATTTTAAGCAGTAAAATCCTTCCAAATCCTCTCACCAGAAGGCCAAAATTAGTACCAAGTATGCTCAAAATGCATATGGCGGCTGGGGCTTCGCCCCAGACCCCGACTGGGGGCTCAAATCGCCCCCAAACCCCTCCATTTTAAAAGGGGGGTGCCGCTTCGCGGCAGAGGAGGAGGTGATTGTATGCTTTAGCCCCCCCATGAGCTAAATCCAAACTCCGCCATGCTCGGCGTGACCATCCGGGACGATCTACGAGCATCCTCACACGTTGAGTGGGGCCTTGGCGCCTGCTCTCGGTCCCTCTACGAGCTCCGAGTTCTAAGAGCGGAAGCGTTGCATGTGGTGACTACAGCTACCACGGTCGCCCGTATACTTTACCCCTCTCCTGGTGGGGTCTCACAACGGCAAAGGACCGGAACAAGCTCGACCGCTTCCTGCAGAGAGCTCGGAGGATGGGTTTCCTTCTGGAATCGGTGCTGAGCATGCCCGACGTGGTTGATGCTGCCGAGGCCGGCCTCCTTTGGGCGATCGGTCAGAACCATGTACCACGCAGCCTGTTCCGCCGACCATTACGCGACGCTAAGGCGTCCTGCCCAGACCTTACGATTTCGGGCTGCCTCCAAAGGACGACAGGAATTTCACTCCCAGGGTCCTGTTTAAAGCCTAACTTTAATAAAAACGATAAGAAACAACAATAAATAACTATAATTAAACCAGCCTTTTAACAATTCAGCTTGAACAATTGAACAGTTGAACTTGAACAACTGAGCTAGTATACAAGTTATTCTTCTGTCCTTACTATTGCTGCGGTTTGCCATCCCGATGGATAATAAAGGAATATATCGTGATGCTTAATTTTGAAAGCTGTGCGCAATCCTTGTGAAATAATTATTAATTTACGCTATTAATTAGTATAAAATCATCCATAATATTGGAGTGTTATTTGCCTATTTTATGCAATATAGCCTACCATAGGTCGAATCGCTGTATTTATTTGGACTAGTGAGTTTACCGTAGCAGGTGGTTTTGTTGTATAGTCGATATCCTGGCTTGCAGGTACAGTTGTAGCTTCCTACTGTGTTAGTACAATCCGTTGTTGTTGAAGCATCGCAAAGGCCCATGCGACATTCGTCTATATCTAAGGATATTTGATCATGATACATCAGCATTTCTCTCGATTCTAGATTATTTTAATACTACCTACAATCACCCTGGCAAAGGCTGGCATAGTATCGACTAATAACGTACAATACGGAATTTCCACGTACTTCTCCGGTGAGCCTTTTAGAACTGGATGCTAGTTATTCAAGCAACACAACATTATTTTGCTGACAGGAATATCGCGGATATAGTCCTATGAGGCACTATACTTAGAATATGTAAACACTGCAGCGTAGACTCCCAATGAGCACACCTTTCTTCAAGTAGTTTACCGTCGTGAAGCTGGCGCCAGACGCGCTCATTATTAGCTGCTAATAATGCTTGATCACTGCAAGTATGTTTGCAATGATTATCTTTCTTTGGAGGCCACCATTAATCATCTAATTTAATCTGTAATTTGGTATCCCTATACGTAGCGGGATTCTTGATACCTTTAGGGCCTCCTTTTTGTAGCCGAGTTGCAATGATAATGTAAACTTAGCCAATAATTGTGAGCTTTTTCTGAATCAGAGACACTAACACTTCACAGCAACTTTCAAGTTTGTACAATGTGATCCTTTGTCTTGCCTTAACAGAAGGCTAGTTCTTAAATTACTTATACCACATGTAAAATGTATAAATATTATAAAGTCACAAATTACCGACTACGCTTACTCTGGCACATGTTCTACATGACCTACTGCCCCCAATTAAAACTGTAGTATATGCACTACGTCCACGTAAACATGACAGAATTCTACCTGTTGCAGACAGTCTGACACTCAAAACATTTATTGTTAGGATGTTTTATTCGTGATTATTTAATAAATAATGTACACCAAAGATCGGTTAGCAATTGGCTTAATAAAGGATACACTTACTTACTTACTTACTTTACAATCAAATAATAACAGGCCCTACACATCATATATCAAATTAATTTATTGAAATTACATGCGCTACTGAATTTGGTAACATATTAGGGAATAGGGGCTATACGTATTTAATTTGTAATTTTTAGTCAATCCTTTGGGAATGAATATTTCTAGAGAGCAAAATTCAGTAGACCTATGTGTGTAGTCTGAAAATGTTCTTAATCTAAGGAAAGTCTTAGAGAATACTGAGAAATGTAGGCCTATATAAGCTTGTAAAGTGTTCATACCGAAGCTGTAATTTTTTATGCCACGAACCTTGACATATGTCCCAGAAAGCTTTCCTTTCAAATCCTGGTAAACAACGGCAACGAGTGATTTTTGCAAAATTCAAGTCAACAGTTGCGCAGGTTTCGTTCTTGGAACAATCTCCGCCTTCTATCATGCAATCTACAATGTCGTTTCAAGATTTAGTTTCTTAGAAATGAAAGTAAAGGTGTAAATTTGTTTAGCGTTTATAATTGCAATTTGAAAATTTATCTATCATTGTCAGAAGCGAACTACGGAGCTTGAAAGTTGTCAATTTATAAGCTTATACTAGTACAAAAAGCAAAAATAATTTTAATTATTTTATTATGGAGTTATTTTTGACCTCCAGCATAGATTGCAAAAAGTTGTACAACGCACGTGGGCAGCAAAACGAAAGGTCCATCATCTATTATTTTAAGTTTGGTGGCTTGCACGAATGTATCGTCAGATCTTGATGATCGCGGTCTGCGAGGTTACGTAGTGCGCAGTCATTCAAATAGGCCTACTTTTGCTCCAATCCTGAGACAAGCAGCAGCGTTGATGACCGCATGCAAACAAACCCAATGAAAAAACTGATGACGACAAACCTCGATTTTTTACTCTGCAGCATCTGCAAGAAGAGAGAAACTCAAACCCAGATAAGATTAGGCCCTAGTAATCTTATTTTAGTGGAACTAGTGTTAAAATAACCTCGAATGTTGCAACTGTTTCCAATCCATCCAGCTTTGCAAGTAGAATTGCATTCTCCAGTCAGATAGACACATCGACTGTTGTTGTAGCAGTGACACTGTTTGGGACATTTTGGACCATAATATCCAGCCGGACACACTAAAATGTTACAATGTATTTTTTAACGATATGGAAAATTAATATTCAACTAATTGTGTTTGTGGGAAGGTGTACAAGTAGATGCTTCTTTTGATGTATTTTGTACACAACATTTACAGGGTAGCCTGTAAATTTTCAATCGCCATTCACTTCTAGTCATGCAACATGTAGTAAAAAATATCATGGCTAGCATGAACTATACAATTAATAAATGTTAGAGAGCTGTAAAGATTATAAAACGACTAGCATTTGTACCCGGCTTTGCCCGGTTTCTCCCCAGGCGTAATTTTTAACTGCTGCAAATAAAGGCTATTTGCTTACTTACTTTATTTGCTGAAGGGCTTCAAATATGTAAACTGCCCATATTTCGGAATGGAAACGACATTTAAAGGTGAAAATAGTTACTCTGCCCGTGTATTTGAATGCAATGACCTGTGACAAAGGTAATTTAATGTGCTCTTGCTAAGCATATGCGCCGCGTGGGAGTTAAATTTATTGTCAGCCCATAAATATCATAACCCGCCACCTATCGAATGTGGTTCTCGATGGTAATCCATCTTTGCCGCTTGATTTGGTTATGGGTTTGAAAATCAACTGAAAAGTTCATAGAACGGAATGGAAAGTAAATTGTGAGCTGAAAATAGTTGGATTGAGATAGAAATCCGAATAAGAACGTTCGTTAAAAATTTCGTATCGCAAAAGGGTTACATTGGGGAGTTTTTATTTTCTTTGACCTAGAAATTCGCTCGTGACGATGATTTGAAATCAACGCTCATCGTGATATGTTGCGAGATTACGCGGTGACCTAGATTTTAAGGCGTTTGACTCAAATGACCACTTTTAAATTAAAAATGTGTATAATTATTTCGGAATTGAGTTGAGAATAGTCGCGTTGACTTATAAATTCGCGTAAGAACGTATTGTAAAAAGTTTCGTATCGCTAGAGCGTTCTATTCGTGAGCCTTTAGCTGGACAAACAAATGGAAGACAAACCTTCAGACTTATAGTATGGATAAACATGCAAATTTCCGTTATTGCCTAGGCTATAAATTATAAATGGCCTACTAAAATAAAAGGAACAGCTTTATACACCCGTGCTCGAAAGTATCATCAAATGAAATCATTCAAGCAGTTGTTAAAAGAGCAAAGGTTCGTAAAATTAACCTACCAGAATAGACACTGTTGGCCCAGCCTCCGCCGCATTTTTGCGATCGGTTACCTGGACATCGATCCGAACAATCGTCTTCATTTATGGGGCCATATTTCGCGTAGCTTTCTCCACAGAAGCAATGCCATCTGGCCTAAAATGGCAAAAAACGCATGTATACGTGTATATGTTGTGACGTTTGAATCGGTTTGATTTGTTTCTGCCTTCGGACATAATAAAGCAGGCTACTGATTAAAGATATTCGCGTGCATTATTTTATGACGTAAATACGAGAAGGATCTTTCTTTTTATCATAGGAGACAACAACAAATACTTTACCTTATGAAGGTCCACAGAAGACAGGATTTCAACCTTAAACAAATACAGTTAGGCCTACTAGACGATTACCAGTAATCATTCTCGACCACTTATATGGCACTGAGGGCCGAATTAGGCTCGGTGTTTTATTATTATTATATTCGTTTATTGGTAAAACAAAAACTGATAGTCACACCGCTATCAGGCACATTGTGATTAAACACGAGTTACGAGTGAATGCTAAGCAATATTAAACCATGAAACGAAGAGCTCATAATTATTATAAGGCGAGAAATTGTTATCAACTATGTCCATGCCTGATGAATTATTTAGTTAATTAGAAGGAGAGAGTAACTGAGAATGTGATGAGAATGCATGCATGCTCTCTATATAAGACTATATTAGACATTTATCAGGATTGGTGGGCAGAGGATGGCTTTCTATACAGGATTCGTGAGATGAAATGTTTATCATCTTTAGTAGGTAAGACAACGTTGTGAGGGCGTGGTCTCATTTTGTAATGACGATCGACAATCGGAGGAAAAAGCGGCCGAAGAACATGGAAGTCGTTTGTGTATAGGTGTATAGGACGAACTCTGACGCTTACTTCGTAGCTAAAGTCTCCCAATTAGTAGTGTCGAACTCAAGCGCGCCTTATGAATCGACGCTCTTAGATGTGTGCATATAGAATAAGGTTCCTAATAAATGCAGTCCAGAGTCCATTGTCGCATAGGTACGACCTTCGGGGTGGAGGTCTTCACAAACCCAGATTATGTAGACGACGTTTCACTGCTCGCAGAAAAAAATTAATTTCATGGTATTGCTCCTTTTCCTGGAGTATATGAACAGCAAAGCAAAGCTTTTAAATCAATAGGGATAAGACTTATTTCAAGACCACTTTGTATTATCCATCCGACCAGTTAATTAGACTAAGTGTCAACAAATTGGAATGTTTTGAGGATTTCACTTACCTCGGCGACCAATATCAAAGTGGATGAATGGCTGGCTGGATAAACGGATAAATATATCGATAGATACATACTTACATGTCATACATATATAGATAATCTGTCAGAAAAAGCAGAGGCTGCAGAAACTCATGCGGAAGGGAAGACGAATGGATGGACAGACGGATAGACGAATGGATTAATTGAGGGATAAATGGAATGATGCATAGGTTGATGAATGGATGGATGGATTGACGGATATATTTACAGACAAAGACTGACAGATGGATATGCGGAAGGACGATCGTACAGACAGACAGGAAGATGGATGGATAATGGATAGACTGAAAAAATGTATGGCTAAATGGACAGACGCAAATATGGCTGGATGTACTGAAAGATGGAAGGATCGATGAACGGATGGATGGATGGGTGGGTTAATAGATGGGTAGATGGTTGGATGGGTAGATGAGTGGGTGAATGGGTAAGTGAGTTGATGGATGGCCGATGGTTGAATGGATGCATGGTTAATTATGTGTTCACTTTAGTCAATTTAGAGCCGGGTAGTGAAGTTTGAGCCTATTTTCGCAGAATTAGATTGAGTGAAAAAGATTTCTTATTAAGCAAAAGAGATTGTTCTTTTACTACAACTAATGAACTTTGGAGTCCGTTCAATAATGCAAAACAATTTTGCCTGCAGCAAACCTGACTCCTTAGCTTAGCATACAGATTTAATACTTTCAAATAATTGATAGCAACTCCATGCGTTTAGGTAGAATAAGTTCATTTGGCATAGACTTTGAGTTTTGGATGAATACCAGAAATAAATTTAGACACAGAAATGAATCACAAATTCTAAACAGAATGCCGGTCTTTTTTGCGTGTAGGCCTACCTTAAGGTTTGTTGCAATGACATCCAAATTAATATTGCCTTATATTTAATTTAGACTTTCATACAACTTGAGTAGAAATATAATAATTTCATTTTTTAACCATGATTTAGCATTGAGAATAAGCCAATTAGAAGAAATTACTGCAGTATCATAAATGATTCTTGTTGAATACCGTTTAAATTAAATTGAGGCTCTCACATTATAAATTCGTAAAATAGCTAACATTAATTCTGAAGTCGGTGATTTCACTGATCCATTATATCCATAGGCCTACTATCAGACTCAGTCTCATCATCGTCGTCTTTGTGGTCATCAGCCAAAATACACCACAACTATGCTTGCTCACCGCTCAGAGTGAAAACTTGTAGTACTTAGGACAAGCCATGTCGAAATCCGATAGAAAAGAGAAGCCAGTGTAATGCAAAGAATGTTATATGAAAGACATGAGTCTTAAGTTCAGACTTGAACGACATCAAAGCATTGTCAGAACGATCTGAATTGGACAGCGACTTTCAAAGCTCCGGACCAGCGAGTGAGAAAGCCAGACAACCCAACACTTTTCGTGTGAGAGACACATCAAACGCCACATAATCCATTGATTGAGAGCAATTTCTAGGAGTAGGCATGCAACAGACATAGGTCGGTTGGTTAAGATGTATTAAGATGTAGTAGCCTATCTTAACAACAGTAAGGCATATTTGAACTGGATTCTTTGCTCAATAGTCCGCCAGTTCGATGCTAAATCAGTTACAGTAGTTATGTCTGCTGGAAATCAAAGCATTAGCCAATAGAATTCAGATAGTATTGTCAAAGGAGATCTACGTGTATTGTACCCCTATGTGAAGTTGAGCCATCTGCATAGTTCCCGCATATGGCTGAGTGACACTGGGGTCAAACACCCTCCAGGGCATTCACATCAATCTAACAATATTAAGAGTTCGCTATAAACGACAAGTTGGCTCGAATGCGGGGATTTACGCTCGAACAGCTGTGAGTAATACGCACAGGCATATACAACGACACCCTGACCCAATCAATAGCATTCAGGCTTGTCTGGTAACATAGCCTAGTTAACTGAAAACTTTCTGGTCGGTGTAGTTGGAAAAAACTTTGCAATTTCTTGCATCCTGGATCTGTCCGTTCCCTTGTCTTTCAGATGTTCAAAATTATGTCTCTGTCTTTGTGCCATATTGAAACTGAATAGTTATCGCTGGATTTAGTAAGGAATGCTTATATTTATAGTCATGTTGTGACTTAAATTCGCCTTTTTAGCGTTCTGGATATGCAACGCTATTGGTCCTTTGAGGTGTTATACTTAGCATTGTTAGCCTACATTACAAAATAGCGTCATCCATTCAGTCTTCGTACGTGCTTGGATTGAGTCACTGTGCATTTTAAAACCATTGCTTTGTCCATGCAATATAACCGTTAGACCTCAAGAGTAATTAAAGCAATCAAGAGTAATGATTGCACGAGTTGACTAATAAACATTTAAGTTATTTTAGATCTCTTCTCATAGTCTGCTAATAACGGAAATTATAATTATGTCATTAGCACACCATTTATAATTTATCATATTATGAAGCACAATATTGAAAACAATTATCAGCCATAGAGCCTATGGCGTTTAGACACAGCAGGATAGCATTGCATTTGGGCTGTGCTGCTAGAACACACCCACACAAACACAGCAACACACTGATATCATAATTATGTATATAACTATATATACATGTATATGCATTATATAATTACATGTAATACACACACTTGAGTACGCCGCACCGCAAACTGGTAAATGGGCTTGCCGTGTTATTGATAGTTGTTGGTCTTTCTTTTGGCTCGAAACACTATACTTCGGGTCCAAAGGAGCATTGACCATAAGTGTTGCATGATAAACGCGTGGTTTCCAAAAACATGATTCTTCTGCTAATAAAGTCTAATTCTACAGCTGATAGTTTCGTTACGCTAGAGACATGCACAACGCAGAATGACGTCCTAGTTAGAGCACTCATTCACACACAAGTTCAAGAGCATTATAAAGATCTGCAGCACATTAATTACAGCCTGTCATCTAAAAAATGTAATAAATTGGCAATTTACTTGTATATTTAAAGACTTTAAATGCAGCTATTTGAGCTAAATAGCGAGCATATGGATTTAATATTCGTTCCATAACTTATACATGGACAATTTATATATGTATGAAGTTGAACAATAGGCTACACATGCTAATTTGTAACCAAACTCCGGATATCAAGAAAATCCCATGTTAATGTAAGTTCGAGTAACAATTGTCATCATTTATCTTTAAAAGGCAAATTTTAATCATACTTTGAGTTATATACGCAGTATACAAGGTTTGGTGTAAATTCAGTGGGTTAAACTATCATAATAGTAATAATAATAATAATAATAATAATAATAATAATAATAATAATAATAATAATAATAATAATAATAATAATAATAATAATAATAATAATAATAATAATAATAATAATAATAATAATAATAATAATAATAACAGTATTGATGTTGATTGATGGAGAGAATAAATATTGTTTTATAATAATAATATTAATAATAATAATAATAACCCACCAATCCATCTGTGAAGATTAGCCATTCCAGAAAAATGCCCCACCCTAATTTTTGCAATCCTGAGGGATCATATGTACCGCGGGGGAAAAATAAAAATAAGAACGACAACTTATAATGCGCCGTAACGTGAACAAATCTCTACAAGAACGCCTAGAATCCTTAGATGTCACTCTAGCAGTTTAGCTGATATGGCAGCTGGCATAATTCTTAAAGTAAAAAAATTGCCTATGCAGACAGCAGGAAATAAAGCAGCATGGTCGAAATTTAGATCATGTTGTAGGCCGCACACGAACGGCATCCTATTATAAATAATACTCCAATGAACTCTTCAATAGAACTACTGCATGGCTTTAGGCATGTAGGCTACTTCTATAACGAGAATACTAGAAAACAGTTAACAAACTGCATATTACTGTATTGAATCTTATATTCCTACATGGCATCACATAACAAAAGGCACTAAGTATTTACCCTGTAGCACCGATTTCACCCCGTAAGGAACTCCTGTAAAGCTGTAGGCCTACTTTCTTCACAACTGCTCATAAATAGATTATCAAACGTGTGATTCTGTGCCTGACTATACTGACTCAGAATATACTGTAATCGAATATTATTATTCCGTTTACTGCTGACATATTTGGCAACTTTTTAATTGAATATAAACTATCCCTAATTAAAGTTTCCCTTTGACATAAACTGTCCCTAATTAAAGTTTCACTTTGACATGTAGGTCTATACAAGCGACAGAGCAAAATTTATGTTTGCTGCAACTGTGTTCTTAAGTCAGTAGCCATTGCCACAATAAATACTTCGGAATATTAGAATTTCATCCGTGTTTGCAAGCCCCGAGAAATTTAATTACGGAGGCTATACCGTAAATATATGGTTTATTTCAAAACTGTCTTCCATCTAAATCAACAGTTTGCTACGCTATTCGCCCCTCAGAATAATGTGCTGTCCACGCGGTCAACTGAAAGTTCTGAAGTAAAACAATACTTGGCTATTCCACCGACTGGCTTGAATGACCGCCGACCAAAGGTAAGACGTAATTTTATATTCAAATTTGAGCCTCGTTGAATATCGTCAGCGCAGCGTACATATTCTGTGTTTAGTTCAGTAGGCCTATTGTATTGGCAATGCAAGAATTAGCGTGTATTGACTCGGTTTGAAATAACTTATTCGGATTAAAGGATTGGGTGAACAATATGATCTGATATGATAAAAGGATTGGGTGAACAATATGATCTGATCTAATGTCATTTGGTATAGAACTAACCTTGCCTAGTCAGGTCTAAGATTGGATCACTGTATTCCATTTTCACTGCTAACGATCTCTGTTGCAGTCATTCACTCTCACTCACCCACATTCACTCACTCACTCACTTACTCACTCACTCGAGCGCTCACTCGATCGCTCACTCATTCGCTCCATCGTTCAATCATCCAATCAATCATTTGATCACTCAATCACGCAATAATCAACCAATCACTCCAGCATTCAATTATTCAGTTATTGAATCACTCAATGAACAATATTTATGCTCATCGTCTATATTTTTTGTACTAGGTGTTTGTACCAAATGGCTATATCCTAGATCAGGAATAAATTGAGACAGAAGATTAGGCTTAATGGCGTTATTACTAGTAATTTCATTGACTGTGCTCTCAGGATGTGTGCGTGCCTCGCACACTTCGCTCTCTCCGTTTATCATTGATGTTCCGGGTTTGACATGCAGCTACTTGGTACAATTATTACTTAGTTCCTGTTCTAGTATTTCAGAGACGTGTGTACACTATGTAGGCCTAATCATCATTATCAGTAGCTCGGTGTGTTTTTTTGCCTAGTAAGTCTAAGTTCGCGTTGAAATCCTACAGTTCTAACGCAACAACATTCAACATAATAGCCTACCAGAACTGTAAAAGTAATGCATAGATTATTTGTTGGTTCCAATTTTTATTTATTAAAGTTACGTCGAACAAACCTAGAACTATGAAGAAAAGAAGTCGCATACTTACTTCAATACTACAATGTGTCCTTTATTTGAACTTCCTTAAAGCTTACTGCGAAGGTGAGTGATCTGCATTTTTTTGAAATGGTTTATTGTTCACATAGCAAAGGTTACTGAAGTCTAATTGACTAACTTATAATAATTTGATGTTAATTATAACGCGTAAATTAAATGTGCTCATTACTATTCGTGTAAATATTAATGAGCAAAATCTCAGAAACCGTCCATCAATAGTAGGTTATGTAGTTTTACCCTCACTCGAGCTCCGGGTTTATCAGGTCGACGTTGCCAGGGCATGCGAGCATCCGTACATGCGAGACATTTAATACAATCAATTAAGCCCAATTATCATTATCAGTAGCCCTATGCGTTCTTTTACTAATAGCTCATAGTTTGCATTGAGAGATTATACTGCTGTAGTGTAGGCATATTCTGCAAAATATCCGACCAGAACAGTACTCTAATAATATTTCATGGTCAACGTTTTACTTTAATAAAGTATTATTAAAAACCGAGAAACATGAAGAAAAGAAGTCGATTACTTACGTCAATACTCCAATTTATTTGTTATTTGAACTGGCTAAAAGCTTACTGCCAAGGTGAGTTACCAGCATCTCTTTTAAGTTATTTATTATACACAAAGGTCAGTTACTGTTATTACTATTTTAGAACTTATGATAATTCTATGCGTCGTTTAGGTGTATTGTGCTTAATATATTATATTAATGAGCAAAATCTCAATGAATGTCTTATCATTGTAGGTATAAGAGATTAATTCGTGCAATGAATGCGTTGAGGTATTTCTATCCAATGGAGTGATTTAACTAAGCAGCTGACTACAAATGTAAATTCAGATTAACTGAAACATGTAGAAAGTTTGAGAAACATGAAATTAACTTTTATCGAATTTATCATATTTAACTGAACATTGATGCTGGCATAGCCTACTGCTTTATTCCATTGCACTGCAACATTGAATTAGCTGAACGGGGCTAAAAGTGTTTTACTGCTAGTTTTCATTTATACTGAAGATCTGATGACCTCTTTTCAGCGAAAATTATAGTCAGCCAATATTAGTGGGTTCCAGTTGCCCTGAAACCTCTTTTCCATCGTCGCATTGTCCGGGTGTCCACCATGCTAGTCACTGACTGCACCAACATAATTATGATGTATGTGCTTCCAATATAGGCCTACTACAGTAGAGAGTTATTGACCTCTACAGAATACAATGTCATCTGCTAGCATGCTCATTGCCAACATTGCGCCCAAATACGACCGATATGGTACCCGTATACAGCCCACACGGGTTCCATATAACTCCCACGGAAATACAGGCAGGGAGAGGATTGACTGCCACGGGCTACAGACGACGCGGTATTCCACGGACGTTTCCCTATCAACGTATTAAACCGTTTGGGGTCTTCCTAACTTTGGCACACTTATCAGCGTCATATCAAATGAACCAAAATGCAAAGCATTCATACACAGCAATCACATGGAATACAATACAGTGCTACAACAAAAGCGCTGCATTGTTATATTGAGCTGAATGGACACGTCTTATGTTCCGGCCTCGGTTTTCATAGATTTAAGAAATGTAGGTACACCAATAACTTCTTTCTTAGTTGGTTTTCTGCTCAATTGTTTCGGATATCTCGTGGCTTACTACGACAACCTAGGCGCAGGACATAAGCCTCTCATTTACACATCCGCAATTATAAGAATGGCAACGTATAATACATGCATACATTATATTCACCCATTATTATTACGTTTCTTTTCCCCGGGGTTTTCGTGCTGAGAGCGCTTCTGAATAGTTATTCTGAGAGAGGCGCTATATAAATCTTTGGATACAATACAATACAATTATACGCACGCACAAATATAGTATGGTCATTAATTTTGTGTTATGAAACGTCCAGGTATTGAATAATTCAACATCTTACATCCGTTCATATATAATTCAGATCATGTGTACAGCACCCATCCCAGGCAACTACTCAGAGGCGCCCCAGCCCCGATATAAGTGGACATTTGTTAAGTGCTTGTAAAGGGTTTGAGCGTCACTACAGCTATATGGGTCAACGACCCAAAAGGCAATGACACTGCCTAACATAGTTGCCTCATATTAACCTATTATTGCATGTGTCCAGCAGTCACCGTCTGATCGTATGCACTTCGACGACTTAAGCGTGTCATTTATACATTCTCTATGTAGACCTAATATCAGTGTTATGCTCCTGACAATACTGTAGTTGCTTTTGGCAGCTATCTGTGCTACAATTTTTTGTTCCGGATTCCGTGCTCAATCCTCTTTTACCAGGACTCATTGTTAAGTTAGACTCATAATAGCAAAGTCTTTGTAAATGGAATCTACGCCCAAGATGATAAGTAGTTTACTTAAATAGGTTATCTCAGTTTTAGTGCTGTGTTGCTGTCAACGACTCTGATATTTCATTCGGTTGTAAAATATACACTTAACCTATTAATGGCATTCTTATACAGAAGACTATTGCCAAAGCCGATTAAATTAAATGCATACATTATATTCACCCATTATTATTATTATTATTGGCTATGATAGTCTATTTATTATAATTTGCTAGGCTATTAGAAACCAACTAACACACAGACAAGGACTTCGAGAGAATCGGAGCAATAAAAAGGTTGTCTATTCTATTGAAGACATTCAGCAGTTTTGACAGATTAAAAAGAAATTTAATGATTTCAAAACGATACAGAAATAACTTTTCCTGGCTTCGCGTGAGATATTTTCTTGACGCCATTCCATGGTTAGCATAAGATAGCCTATATCAAAACACTGCTTTTTAATGAACTTTAAGTTCTTATAACTTAATTTCTCTCATAATGAAACTGAAGCAAGTTAACTAAGTTGCCTTGTAAAATTTCAAAGTTCAGTTGCATCAGCAGATGGTTGATTGTGATGCAACGCTCATTTACATTACGAAACGTAATTTAGTAAAATGAACTCCTTTACATCAAGTAGACCTATTTGAGACAATAGGAAGTAGAAGACCAAACTGGTTCTCTGGGTTGGAATTTTATCGTGGAATCTTCTCAGATGCCACATCGCCATTTATTCATGTATTCTGTTTCATTCACTTGGATTAGAAAATGGATTATAGTATCAGCGGTAGGCCTACGAGTAACGCAGTTGCTTCAAGTAGTCTACACAGCGGAAACTTGAGGTTGATGAGACTTCGGTTAAAAGCGCAACTTCCTGGTCTTCTTATTTGTTGGCAAAAGTGACTCGTATTAATCGATACCCAGTGAGCCACTGCATTGCACGATGCAGTTGTATGCTATGGTTATGTATGGACGTTGTTGAAAGTATTGTAGGCCTAGACAGTGTGCCTTCGGGCTTTACAAAATGTCAATTAAGCTCAGGTTTGTAAATCTTGGCTCATTGCACGCACAGTCAATAGCGAACAGTTGAATGCGTCATTCTAATATAACACGGCTGACTAGAAAGCTAAGCTCTGACTTGATAATATATTACTCCGGTCTCCTAGATGCATGTACCTTATATATATAGGCCTATAATTGAAGATGCATAAGTGAATTCATTTGGTTGCTGCTTGTCAGTAATAAGTGAAATTCCTAGGTCACATCGTCGATATGTCGTTGTATGGAATTGATGCTGTCGAGTAATGCAAACTATCATTATAAAGTAATATGGAAGCAAATTGGATCTTTGCAGGATTATATTTGTTAAGCATAATTCAATCATCGAAATTCTTCACCGAAGGTCAGTTTATCTCGTGAATGGGACTTTGGGAATATTTGCCACTCCACGAATGTTCTAACATTATCTTGCTTAATTTAAGTTGCCATTTTGATTTTTAGATACATCGTCTTTTAATATTGGATAACGACGTGTCTTAGGTTGTCTATGTTAGCATAACGAATCGATGCACAAGTACATTGTGTATATTGTGTCTTGTAGAGTTATGCTATTGCATTGGGATGGCGCTCTATGACCTTCTGGAGTAATTTTTTTATATCCCCACATTTTGCTCTATTTGATAATATTATTACATTCATCAGTTATGGGTGCCACATCGGAGATATTATTAATTATTATTAGCAACTTTAATTTCTGTAGCGCCGGCGACTCATGTACATAGTGTCCACTGATGGCGCACCAAAATCAAGCCTTAATCGCGTCAATAACCAAAAGCTTCTGTCACGGTGACAGAGAGAACGCCTTCGATTGATAAGCGAGATGAAAAAGGTAGGCCCCTAAGTCTTGAGCTTAGACCGAAATAACAGAAAAGCATTTGGAGAACGAACAGATGCAGGCAGAGAAATCAGAAATTTAGGTTTAGCACCCAATCAGTTTGTCCAATGTCTTATACAGAGGCATCTTAACTGTTTTGATTGAGAGCTCAATGGACGCTGCGAATGTGGATGGACGCAGTCCGCAGTTCAGTTGCGGAGAATATTCGCCAAAAGTGGGACTCGATCTAAATATTGGAGTAAAAATAATCAACCCGACGGCTACTAAGATAAATAGGTCGTCTGTATAATTTTTTCAGTGTTTTCTATATAAAATATGCATAATTTTATGACTGATGAATATCCTTCCAAATATATTGTCATGTTTGTTATGAAGGAAACATCCAAAACAATTATATTGGTTGCTTTTATGACGACGCGAACGACCAGAATGGGCTGGAGAAAATAGCATTTCCGAACAACACTACTTTGACCATAGAGTTGTGCATCGGAGAGTGTCTACAACAAAGTTCAACATATGCCAGACTCGAGGTGATTATTTTCCCGCCTTTTAAATTACATATTGTAACAGCTGTTTCTTAATTTGCGCATTCAGAAAGAATTTAAAATGAAGCTCAATATCTGGCTAATATGCATTTTATTTCCTTAGCTTTGAGCCTATTTAGTCTACTAGGTTTACCTCGCAATTAGTTGACTATTCGTTAAGAGTAAATATTTCGACGAAGTTAATTAACACAGTGAGCGTATTTTACTTTTATTGTCTTGCCTGTGGAAACCTTTCCAATCGAGCTTCAGCTTTTATCAATGCCAAACGAGTGTCACTACCTGTGCAAGTTTAATTTAGCACTCAAAGTAAAACAAAAACATTTGTGGGCATAGATGTTGCAGAAATTTTAACTATCCAACCACCGTTGAATTGAAATGTGTGTCATGCATTATTTCTAGAATTCAGAAGCATGCATTTGCGGGAACAACTTCGGTGTCACATTACCGGATACTTCCTGTAACTCACTCTGCCCTGGCAATCAGTCAGAGTATTGCGGTGGATCGAACGGACAAAGAGCTCTTTATTCGCTCTACGTCGGTAAAAAGTTTCAAAGTTATTTTTGCAACATGTTCTCAGCTACATTAAATATTAGTGGAGAAATGACAATGAAAGTAATCCTAAAATGTTGAGCTTTATTCTATTCTTAGAGACTTCCCATGATTGAACTATAATAGCTTGAAATAATAGATGTAGGCTATATCGTGATAATCCCTTGACTACTCTTTATTTGCACTGTCAAATTTTTATTCTTATGGTGTTATATCCCGAAGCATTATCTTCAAACAGCCTAACTTATTCCAATTGGTTAAATTAAGCCGCATATACCAGAAAAGTATCACAACACTAAGTTTTGGACAGTTGTATTTCACGCACCTTCAGCTGTTGTGAGCCTCGCATTTGGAATCAATTGCTTTTCAATGCGCTTTCGTCCTAAACAAATCGCTTGCAAAGACACAGTTCTACTCTAACCTTTGCATTACTCCGTCTTGACCTCGAGCGCACACTCAACCGCGATTCAAATACATTTCACTACCTTTAAGTATGTAGTAGGCCATATGTAGTATGGAATAATTATAAGTAAATTAAATGAAGCATATAGTACCTGCACTTTTCTTATGTCGATGTCCTTTATTTTGAACAGTATGCGAGATAGGCTATTACGGCTCCCAGTGTGATCAGGTGTGTCACTGCAACAGACAAGCTCCTTGTGATCGAATGACTGGAAAATGTCCAAACGAATGCGAGGGAAAGTGGTTCGGTACAACTTGCAGCAACAGTAAATATTCAATATTATAATAAAATTGTTGTAACCAATTAGAAGTTTGCCCGTCCTAAGACGATGAAATGTTTTCGAGTTTTGAGAATAATGCTACCGTGTACCGAATCCATGATTTAGCCATATTTTCATTCATTCATTGTGATAATTTATTTAGCGCCTTCGCAAGAGACCTACTCAGAGGCGTATTCTGCGCTAGCATATTATGATGTTAAGTGTCATTAAGAACGAAAATATTACATCAGTTAGCAAAACAATGCACAGCAAGCTAGAAGAGTCACCAGTGACGGGCCCACGCACACACGTGGAATCAACCAACGGATTCCCGTCGAAAGCTAACAGATAGCAGGTAGCCTATGTTCAGAGTCTGAACGTCGATTAATTATTAGAGCGGCCACAGCTGACAGCTTTCACAAACACATTGACGCTGCCGACGAGCAGTCACCTCACTGGTTGAAGATGACGCACGTCCGGCTATTCGTAGAGACACAAAGAGGACGCAGAATAAGGCATTCGTCGTGTGTCGGTCAGTAGATTGAAGCGCCTCCAGTGACTGAGGATAGAGGTCACTCCAATGGCCCGCGTCGGTCGTCCTCCATCGAGACGAAAACACTCGGCTACAGGCGGCGTACAGTCGTACACGTATGGCGCAGGCTCGACCGTATATGAAAAGGATTTGCTTGATGCATGGGCCAAGGCGACTTGCGAACAAAATACCCTCAAGCGCACAAAAAGCTTGGCAAAACCGACGAATAAACCCGGCGGTTCGGGGCCGCTATTCCGGGGGGCCGCTATTACGGGGGTCCACTATTCCGGAGGTCCACTATTCCGGGGGTCCGCTATTCCGGGGGTCCACTATTCCGGACTAATGAACAGACAAATATAATCAGATGGGGAACAGGTCGATAGTCCGAAGGTTCGATAGTCCGAAGGTTCGATAGTCCGAAGGTTCGATAGTCCGAAAGTGTCATGGTAAAACATATATGTGCATGTAAACTTATATATGATTATGTAAATTATATGTATATATAAGCATGTATATGTATGTTTGTACACATATGTATTTATATCTATATACATGTTATATAATATATATATATGGATATAAGTATATATATATGATATATATAATTATGAGTGCATGTGTATATATATGTATATATACATATATATGTATACGTATATGTGTATATGTATGTATAGGTATGTGTAAGTATATATATTTATATATATACATATATTATGTTTGTGCATGTGTATATATATGTACATTATATGTATGTATATGCATGAATATCTATCTATCTATATGTATATATTTATGTATATATACGTATAAATACATAAATACATGTACATATACATGATACATATATATATATATATATACACACACATATATATACATAAGTACATATATACGTAAATACATATATACACATAATTATACATGTACATTGTACATATAAACATACATCTATAAATTCTATATACATGTATAGTATTTAAATGCATATATACATATAGATAGCCTACATACATATATGTATATTGTAAGGTTACTATACGAATGTCGTTTCAGGGTAAAAAAGAATGTATATTATAAAACAAAATCCGTAATAGTAACACACATACAACCTTATCGAAGAACATCAGCTACACACGTCTCCAGGTCTCGAGAACGTTGCACAGCAAACAAACAACTTGGTTGGCCACAGCGGACACGAAACCAACAGTTTTAACTAGTTAACTAGACTTATCTAGTACATGGAAGTCTTGGTCAGTTCTACTGAAAATTCGACACCACACGGCAACAGGCCTAACGAAAACTGCCAAGCTTCAACGACGATTCTTTCACATTGGTTTAAATAGGAGAGAACACTCCTTCTAAACTATACATGATATATTTCATCATCTATCCTAATTTCTGTCTCTGTTACAGTAACGATATTCGTATATTTATAGTACATAACATCACGCCTACTTTTTATATATAGTTCAGTTCAATACTAAATATATTTAGCTTTATCTAGAATGTCTCTTCAATCTAGGACAAAGTACCGTAAACAGTGTCTCGGTTGGGAAGGTCTCCCAACAATACACATATATATATACATATGCACACATATAATTATATATATATCATATATATAAATATATATACTTATATCCATATATATAACATTTGTACATATATATATAAGTACATGTATATATACAAACATATATGTATACATGCATATATATACATATAATGTACATATACATAAAATTTAATATGTACATATACATAATATTATATGTTTTCCCATGAAACTTTCGGACTATCGAACCTTCGGATTATCGAACCTTCGGACTATCGAACCTTCGGACTATCGAACCTTCGGGCTATCGATACGTAACCTGCAGGTACAACGCGTTCATTAATCCTACTCATTATTATAAACGGAGCCCAGAACCAGAATGGCGGAGTCAGACGCATCCAATAGTGGACCCCGGAATAGTGGACCCCGGAATAGTGGACCCCCGTAATAGTGGACCCCAGAATAGTTGGAATAGTGGACCCCCGGAATAGTGGACCCCCGTAATAATAGCGGGCCGGTACCAACCCGGCACGCAAACCTAGCACAGAAAACTTGGTCGAAATTACGAGCATAATTCTGCATTTAGACGAAATAGTCCGTCGAAATGACGGATAAGCTTGGCTCAGCGACCATGTCGGCCGGTGGCGCGCAGTCTGCGCATGTCAGTTTATTATTTGAAAAAACGCCTTTTAATATTGTTCATAACTCCTCTTTCAAATTGTGAGCTTCAGTTACAAGAAACAAGTTACAAAACGGCAATGAATCAATTCAAGCCATAAAAATTAGGAAAGTATTAGCTCCATGAATGGATTGGACATAATTATTTGGGCAAGCATTTAGTATCGGGGTGCGTATATTTCCCATGCTGTCGTTGGTCGCAAGAAAACGGTGCTGGTGCGCCCTGATTGGCCGATTGAAATGACACATGGAGTATCAATTGAAGGCAAATACAATACAATACAATACATTACAATTAAAAATTTATAGCGCTTTAACAAGACAAGTCTTGCACGAGAACGCGCTGCACTGTGTTCGTAGCCATAGGCTGGTGCAATGAGAATAGATAAATTTTTATTTTTGATTCAGATGCAGTAGCAGTTGAACATTGACGGCCCATAAGTAATATTTTCAACACAATTCCGCGGCGGAAGACCTTTACGCATGCGCAACCGTCGGCGTTTTTGTTAAAAATGCGTTACCTTATCAATTGGCGGCGTCAGGGTCGGTTAGGGTCAGGGTTAGGGTTAGTGTCGTCATTAGATAAAATTCTAAAAAACATTCCGCTGCAGAAGTACATTCTTCATGCGCTGGGTGGCGGAATCTTCCGCCGCAGAAGTCCCACGCATCTCGTATTATTTTACTGGGCAACGACGTCTCCCCAGACGGCCGTTCATCACCTGGAATATTTCCTGGAAAACAATTAGGCTAGGGTGTTCCAAAAAAAACTTTTTTTTTTAAAGTCTTCGGTCTCACCAGCCAAAACGTTTCTTTGTTAGATTATAATGTTTGGGGGAAATTTTAAGTTTTTCAGATGCTATTTAGGAGTCCCCCAAAGAGTCCTTACTTATGTCTTAATTTTTAGCATGAAATGCAAGTCATTTGCACATGTTTCAATCTAGGATATAGCAAGGCTGTTATAATTCACCCGGCAAAATATATTTTATCGCTTTTCAACAAAATATTATGTGTACTACTCTATGTAGTTCATAAAAATAATATTCTGTTATCCCCAGACTGGTGTGAACAGTCAAGAAATGTAGAAAATTGACAATAAAATTAAATATTAGGCCTATTATAATAATAATAAATAATAATATCTTTTCTTTAATAAGCGCCTGACATACGCACTGCGCTGTACATTTACATGTTATGCAATTTAAATCTTAACTACTAACAGAACAGACAGCTTGCAATACAATTTCGCACTAATGAGATAGCAGCCTACAAACATATCCGCCCAACGGGGGCTCGAACTCGGTACCTCTCGGTCTGTGTGCCAGATGTTATCCAATCCGACACGGGCATTAATTGTAAAGATCGGCTGTTTAACGTATGTTTCAACACGGGGTGCGGCTACGCTGTTGGCTATCATTTAACACTGACCTCTATGTATATAATAGTTCATTAAATATATGGATACTATATAAACATGTGTAGGGATAGGTGTGTGTATCTTTTTATACATATATTTAACGGGAACCAACGACAGCACAGGACAATTCTTAAAGTAGGTCATAAATATACGCACCCCGATACTAAATGCTTGCCCATATTAATTTTGTGCACGCATGTTTGCATTTATGTATGTGTCGTTCTCTCTGGCTAAGCCAGACTTGAGCGCCCTCCAACGACAATAAATCAATTCAAGCCATGAAATTTTGGAAAGAATGACGTCGATGCGTGGATAACACGCATGTATGTATGTATGTATGTATGTATGTATGTATGAGCACTTATTATAGCGCCCCTTCAAGATTTCTACTCAGAGGCGCTCCCGACTACAGAGAGGACACTGAATCGGAGTTTCACGCCGAAGCGCATGAGCAACTGCGAGTGAAGGACTTGCCCAGGGTCCCTACGCGGCGGCTTGAGGTGGATTCGAACCCGCAACCTTCCGGCTGCCAGGCAACGAACATACCCCTACACCACCGTGCCCCACATGTATGTGTCGCTCTCTCTGGCTACTCCAGACTCGAGCGCCCTCCAGCGTATGTATGCACGTATGTATGTTCTTATGTATATGTCGCTTTCCCTACAGCGGTGTTGTACCGGCGTTGATTCCGTTAGTAATCGCCTGCGTGGTGCGTAACCGGAATGTTGACTTTACGACACTCTGCTATTATATTATTAATATTCAAATTAGTCGTGTTACCTTAATTTGACAGACTATTGACCAGTCTTACTGAAACCGAGAATGGTCAACAGTATTAAACGCAGTCTACAAGATGTACAAGTGCTGGCATTCTACCCTTGTCAATTTAGTGTGTGATGTCGTTATGAATAGCATGAAGGTAGTTTTCTAATGGCAGAAACTTCTAATTGCAGTCTGAAAAGGATAACGCAACAAGTGGATGGAATGAGCTTCAAGGATGAACAGTAGCTTGAGTACCAACAGACGAGAATGATCAATAGTTGATCTTTGGTGTAACGATTTAACCAATGATATAATCAAAACCCTCTTTCAGAAGTAATGTAGGAATTAAGCCAAACAGTGAGAGGCCATTATTATTTGAGAAAAACATGAGCTTGCAAGCTTCTGCGAGAGTTGTTGACTGAAAATGAAGGCAAGACTTGATAGACCGTGGTGACTAATGATGATGATAATAATGATAATAAAGGGATAGACAATGACAACGGCGCAGATGATGATATGGAAGTAAATGTTGATAACGTACCAATAGTTCTCGATAAAACAAATTTTTAAGCATCGAGTTTTCTTTATACCAAAACCACTTTATTTAATTTTTGTTTACTGTAGCACAATTGTCAGAAAAGTATATCGGATGCTTTCGGGATAACGAAACACGTGCCATTTCGGGATATACTTATAACCACGGACAAATGACAGTTGAAATGTGCTCTGACAGTTGTATTTTGCTAAACAACTCAATTTTCGGTTTACAGGTAAACAGATTACAGATTTTTTGACACATTCTATGATGAACAATTTTATAGATAGAATAAAAGTGTTTTTTAAAATCATCACGCTAAAGGCATCAGTTATAGGAGTCTATTCGCTTTTATATCAGCCCTTGTCTTTCTAACTCTTGAAAATGATCAGTTACACAAATATACACGAAATCTCAGATAATCACGCCCGGTACGAATATTACTAAAGTACACAGCGAAATTGATCCAAGGGAATCTCGCGACCAATCAGAGGATGAGTGTGAATTTGCCTAATGAATAATCATGAATATTCATCTGCCTCTAACAGAAGTTGAGCCAGAGACAGAAAGTGCGAAGTAAGTAAGTAAGAATGTTCTTTATTAAACGCAAGCAAACGCTCAGCGCTTTACATACAAAGTCAGAAATAATTTATGTACACAGAAAATGTAATTAGAGGAAAATTAAGTCAACTACAAAACATATGTCTAACTGTACAACATCCTAGCTAAGAAGCCACGCCTGGTAAGGGAATCAAATCTAGGGAGAACACGGTTATGTGAGCGTGGGCGCAGGTCATGACCAGTGCAATTGACAGGGGGAGAAGGTCGTGGAGGGTGTGGCTAGTATTTGTTAAGATGTTTCTAAAGAGGTCTATATCAGCTTTTTTGCAAAGCTCCTCAAAGGTGGGGAAAGATTTAGGGTAACGTGGCACACGGTAGAGTCACTCGTAAACTTTTTATTCACGTGTTGAGTGAAATTTAAAATTAGACTAATACAATCAAATCAGTAAGTGGCACAATTAAACATTTATGTGACAAGGTCAATGTCGTGATCTGTAAGGTAGTGCTGTCTCGGTGGACACTATAGCGGCTTATCAGAGAAAGCTAGGTGAAAGACCGCTTTATAATGACTCTCCACGTCAGAGTAGTCCCCAGTGAACTCCGATAGCCTATATTGATAATCGGCAGGCAAATGTTTCATAATTATTATCGGCCATTTCGCAATTTATCAATTTAAATTCGACAGCAGCTTGTATTGTATTTTGCAGCAAATTCTCACTATTTCTGCTGTTCATCCCTTATTCACTTGAACGTCCATCGTCGACTATGAACCTTTATGAAAGAAACAGAATCAAGAGTACGACTCTAATTAACAAGAGGAAAGCGTAATTTTTCCACTTAAAATTAAAATCGAACATTTCACGACCATGCCACTTTGCGGTTTCAAAAACGGCAAACTAATATTTCCTCAGCTGAAGAAAATGTATTGCAGATTAGCTGTTGATATTCTTAGCATTGTCAATTGGCGTAAGCAGAAGTTCTGCTTTTCTTTGTTTTAACACACTGTTATTACAAACGCATTTTAAAGTTATTATTATTCAATAAGAAAAACTATTAAATTGTACCTTTTGGTTTTCCATTAAATTTGCTATCATGACTATGAGATGAACGTGGTTCTCAATAATCATCCTCCAGAAATCTTCTACTGTTTCTTCGCGAGGTCCTGTACATAAGACAAATGAAACCATCACTTAAAATCTCATTAAGTTAGCAAACATGCGTCTGCATCACTGCCCTTACCGAATAGACAGTTAGACACCTCAAAGAAACTCCAAACCCCATGAGTGGCAGATAAAGAATAATTTAAACAATGGACACAGGACATTGACCTCACCTAATTTGCTAGAGTGACATTCTTGGTGAAACTGCTGTCCAAGAACACAAAAACTAAGAAAAAATGTTCGCTGAACACGAAAAAATGTACATATTCTTTGCTGTTTCATTGTGTTAAATTGCCTAATGGAAATTAAAAGGATTATAGCTTCTATTTTTTTAAATTTAATGCCAAGTTCAGATGAAGCACACAATCAATTACTTTGAAGAATCTTCTAGGCCTACTAAATAAATCATTTCAGTTGCTTTGCGGAAAACTTGTTAAAACTGCAAGCTACAAAAGTTTCAAAAATTCAGAGTAAAATTATTGATGAGAACGTCAACAAAAGCGATTACGAGAAATGTACACATTCTATACTTTAAAGGAGATGACTCCTCATCTAATGCTTCATGTAGATCAATCAATCAATCAATGCTTTATTGCTCACCGAAGAAAACATAATCACGTAATCACAGACAACGTAAACAGAAATAAACATGCAGTGAACAATGGGAAACCCCGAAAGAACGAACCGTTCCGCTAACAGGGGTCGCCCAATTTCAATCGTAATGCAACCAATGGAGTAAATAATAAATAACAATTTCGTGAGTAAACATCAATAGCAGTATCCTAACTTGGTATACCAAAACATCAGTGAACAAAGCAAATATACTTTAATAAACAATGGCTAATAACAAAATAACTGCAACACAGGGCATGGTGCTCTAAAGACACTGAGAGTTCAGTAGGTATGATTTTAGTTTATTTTTAAACTGATGCAGCGTTGGCACGTTTTTTAGATCTGTCGGTAACATATTCCAAAAGATAGGACCATAAATTCTTATACTGTGCTGCCTAATCGTGGTGTTTGTGCTAATTTGGTGATACTTATTAGAGGACCGTGTGTGATGACTATGAACTTCTGAGTTTTTACTAAACCATCGATTGAAACCGCTTGGTAATAAGCGCATGTGGAACCTGCACATAAATTCGCCCACTTGAAGCTTATTGATATTTTCAAAATGCAATACTCCCAGACTTATAAATAAATTTCGTGTGTGGGCTCTATAGGGTACGTTACATATGATGCGTATAATGCGTTTCTGAAGGGTTGTCAAACAGGCCAATCTGGTGCAATAGGTAGATGCCCAAAATTAATAAGGTTGCAATATGAGAGATAAGGATGGATTAGTGAATAGTATAAATTTAAGAGTATGTTTTTAGGAAGGAGATGCCGGATTCTGCAAATTATGCCAATATTTTTGGCCAATTTCTGTGAAATATAGGTTATATGTTGTTTCCATGATAATTGATCATCAATGTAGAACCCCAAGAACTTAGCCGATGTCACGCTATTTATGTTTTGGCTATCAATGTTAATAGAGAACGGATAGTCATGAACTGAAGCTATCTTCCTCTTTGAGCTAAATAGAATATAGTTCGTTTTTTTTAGATTCAAAGATAGTTTATTTGCCTTAAACCATGTCCCCACTTTTGCAAGTTCCACATTTAGCCTATTAATCAGTTCAAGAAGTGAACTATCAGACATAAATACATTAGTGTCGTCTGCGAACATAATAAAGTGTAGGGCTGACGAGGCAAGATGGATGTCATTCACGTATAGCAGAAATAGTAGAGGGCCTAATATCGAGCCCTGTGGGACGCCACAATTTATAGCTAGTATATGTGAAGTAAACCCATTGTAGAGGACACATTGCCTTCTGCCCTTTAAGTAGTCCCTAATCCAGGCAAGACACATACCCCTTATTCCATAGTGTTCTAGTTTTTTAAGTAAAATTTCGTGATTCACCGTGTCAAAGGCCTTAGATAAGTCGAAAAACACCCCAATGGAGAAAAGATTTCTATCCCTTGCCTCTGAGATCTTGTCACACATTTCCAGGACAGCCATGTAAGTGGAAAGGCCTTTGCGAAAACCAAATTGGCCATTGAATAGAGTGTCTTTCATAGTTATGAAAGACATAATTCGTATGTGCATTACTTTTTCAAAGAATTTTGAAAAATATGGCAAGATTGAAATAGGCCTATAATTTTCTATGCGCTTTTTGTCGCCCGTTTTAAAAACTGGAATGACTTTAGCAAGTTTCAGACTGTCCGGAATAATACCTGAGATAAGGGAGCAGTTTATTATCGCCGCTAGGGGAGCCGATATGGAATCAATCGAGCGTCTTGCAATTTTGGGATTAATTTTATCCATTCCCTCACTTTGCGTTGTGTGGAATTCATTGGCAATCGAGACCAATTCAGATGGTGAAGTTAATTCGATTCCTATTGAAGTTAGAGTAGAACTTTTTAAATAGTCCGTGTATGAAGTATCTGTAGGACTTATATTAGAGGCTAGTTTGGATCCAATTTCTGTAAAGAATTCATTAAATTTATTTGCTATGTGGTTCTTGTTCTTACATTCCTTATCATTAATATAAAATTCATCTGGCAGAGAGTTGGAATCATCACCATGTATGAGTGTTTTTATTATACGCCATGTTTTGTACAAATTGTTCTCACATTCCACAATTTTCATAGAGTAGTATTGTCTTTCTGCTTCTTTTCTAATACTCTTAAATTTATTTCTATAGATAACGAATTTTTTTCTATTTTCCTCTGAGGGGGATTTTATATACTTTTTGTAGAGACGAGATTTCTTTTTACAGGATTGAAAAAGGGCCTTAGTCATCCATGGCTGCTTAATAACGTCCCTTTTATTTGGCATGTATTCTTTTTCAGGGAAGGATTGCTCATATAGAAGCTTGTAACTATCCAAAAAGGTTGAGTAGGCTAAGTTGGAGTCCCCCCGATTACAAGCACTATAAACTTCAGACCAATCATTCCCCCATAGTAGGCTATTAAATTTAAGTAGAGATTGGTCATTGACCATTCTTTTCATACGAGCTGTAACTGTCTTCTTGACGGTACTTTGGGCTTCAGAAGTCACACAGATTGGCAAGTGGTCTGACATATCATCGATTAGTATGGCCGAGTCAATGGAGTCAAACACAACATTGGTAAAAATGTTGTCAATTAGAGTGGCAGAGTCTTGTGTAATCCTAGTGGGCCTCATGATGGTAGGTATAAAGCGGTGCAAGGATAGTATATTATAGAACGAGTGGGTGAGGGCATGCGAGTTGATTTTAAGTAAGTCTATATTGTAATCTCCTGCTAAGAATATGTCTATTTTCAAACGAGATAAACTCGATAGCAATGAATCAAACTCATGGTTAAACGGCATAAGGTCATTCCCTGGGGGTCTGTAAATGACACCAACCATTAAATCCTTTCCTGTCGTTTGTTTTAATTTTACAAATAGGCTTTCATAAGTCCCAATTTTCGCCTCAGCCCCACTAATTTCTAACGTATGAAAGACACAATCGTTCCTAATTAGAAAACCGACCCCACCTCCTTTCCCCTCGTGTCTACATCTATGTACGAAGGTATAGCCAGGCATATTTATACAGCTGGTAACGTCCTCTTGTAACCAGGTTTCTGTTAATCAAATGAGAATGATAAGAATTCTAACTTTTATTTAAATAGAACGTCAATATATGACCATAGTTATATTTCGGTCTATTTAGTGAGTTATGTATTGCAAGAAATTAGGATGAAAGAGTAAACAGTTACCTTGTGTTGCAATGAACTTCGTCGCTTTATTGTAACCCTACAACGCATATGGAATATGGTAATGCCTACAGTAAATTAGCATTTAAGCCAAGACTTTCAAGTTTACTATTAGGCCTACGAATACGAAGTTCTTGAAGCTAGTATGACAAAAAACGAACTAGAAAACATTAGTTAATGGCATAACATCATCAGGGCCTAAAGCAGTAAATGTTATTTTTCTAATAAATATACTTATTTTCTGTTTTGAAGATTTTTGGCAAGAAAACATTTCCCGTGTTCCAGATATAATGCATTTGAAAAAAATTGCCTGCTGTAACACGAAACATTCGAGGTAAAACAACAGTGTCCAATTAATACCTGAATATAGCTGGCATTGATGTACTTAGAAGTGTCATCGTCACTTTTCATCGACAGAACCACTCGGTTAGACTCGTCTAAAAATAATAGGAACGTAAGAAAAAATTAAAAAATTTAGATTTTATAATCAACCAATCCAATCATATTGGGCATTTGCAAAACTGTGTTCATGGATTGTAAGACGACCGAATCACATTTTAAAACCAGAAAGCAAGTCGTTTAATAAATATAATTAGATGTAGTATAAGGCAATTCATTCTACAAAAAGGTAGTGTATTAGGATTCACGATGTTTCTGAATTGACTTGTTAAAACTACCCAGCAGTCGATAAAGCAAAAAAGCTAAAGAAAACATTCTCAGATAGTATTCTTCAAATACATTAAATTTTTGCTGAAACCAGAAGCATTTTCAATGTTTTGTGATGGTTTTTTAGATTTATTGTACTATTTGAACTATTGTAACTGTTGGTTTTTGGGTGCAACTAAATAGTGAAATTGAGCTTTGGTTTTAGTTTGTGCTTCAAAATTTTGATCTAAGCACTTCATTTTGGTCTTTCGCTTATGCAGATAATAATTATTATTATTATTACTATTATTATTATAATAATTATTATTATTATTATTAAATTTATTATTAATTAGTTAGGCTATTTATTTCTTTAATTTATTAATTAAATTTGTACTGCGCGCACGATCACACCGAAATGTGAAATTGAGGCGCGGGTAGTCACCCGCCAGGAGAAGATGCAGTTAGATATGCGAGTGCTTGAAAGCCAAGGGGAATTAGTAGAAATAGCTGGTAGTCATTTATTGAGAAGTATCGTCGTCACTTATGATGGACAGTACTTCTCGGTTAGACTCGTCTAACAATAGTATAACAATGACATACATTAATGACATAACATAACATAACATAACGTTTTATTCGGTAACCAACTTAATACAGGTTCCAATTACATCATGTTTATACAATTATTGTCGGTTTACCCAGGAGACCCAAAAGGGGCCGAAGGTCCCGCAAGCCAGGGCCACCTGAGATCATTAGGTTAAAAAGATGCATATTGGCCATCAGAGTGATGTAACAGAACTAACGCAGTAAATGCTTAACTAACATAATGAAAACAGACGTAGTCATAATGAATTACACGGAATTATATTAACGAATCGGTTCTTCTTTTTGACTTCAGCCATTGTTCCAAGTGCACAGAAATCCTTTGTTTGCAAATCCACACTCTGTAAAACAAGATACACGCAGTAGGTTATTCTCATTAAATAACAGCATGACTACATTGCTTTGCATCAAAATTTCTATGTGGTCATTGGTTAATTTAATTCCAAGGTAAAGTAAAATCTTGCACTGCTCTTAAAATAATAGATCGGTGGCACCTAACTATGGTCCTTTCAAGGAAGTAGCAACAGTAGTAGTAGCATTTAATTATTAATTAGGCCTACTTATTCATATAGCACCCTTGTTTAATGCAGAAGGCATCAACGCCTCTGAGTAGGTCACTTGAAGAGGCGCTATATAAGTTCTCGGAATGAACCGAACAGTGCACCATAACCAGATCGCAATCAGATAAATATCCAGACGAAGAGTCCACTAAGACACAGAGAGAGAGACAGACAGACAGACAGACAGACAGACAGACAGACAGACAGACAGAGATACAGAGAGACAGAGAGACAGAGAGACAGAGAGACAGAGAGACAGAGAGACAGAGACAGAGAGAGAGAGAGACAGACAGAGAGAGAGAGAGAGAGAGAGAGAGCCTAAGTGGAATATACAATATCCACCATAAACTGATCTAGCTTCAGTTAGGACTAAGCCTCAAAGAATATCCACTCACATGTGTAACGTAAACAAATTAAGATTCTACATACCCTCGAATTGTGTATTCAAGAACCACTTACTTCATATCTGGGGTCTGCTGTTAGAACGCTTAAAACCATGTTAGATATTTTCATTTCTGTTAGGTCTGCTTAAACAATAGTTTTACATGCAGCCTACTGTTGCTCAGTTGGCAAAGCTTCACACTTACGTCGAATTGCTGTTTTATACTCTCTGGATCAGATAGTTCGTTGTGCAATTTTTCCAATGCGCTGCCAGTTGTAGGCCCAATTTCTTCGTATGCATTTGGATCGTCTCCATAAAGACCCGATGCTCGATCTTGAAGCAGAATTTCTAAAACCATTTCAACAAACTTGTTGAAAAGCAGAGCTGAAATCATAATGTTATAATTATTATGGATTTCAAAATGTTAGCATTTCACATACAAATACGTTAAATAGTATTAATTTTATGTTGGTAGCAGCGACAATTAGCAGACATTATTCATTCATTTATTCATTCATTCAGAACACATACTGTATATAACGCCTTCCCAGAAACCTACTGCGACTCATTATAGACACTTGGCGCTACATAATTGTTTTCTTGAATATAGCCCTAATTTAAAACAACTAATTTGACAGAATGCTCATACACCCATTAAATGCGACGAATTACCCTGTGATGAGCTGGGTAACTCTTCCAACTGGTTAGCCAACTTCTCAGGTCGTCTTCGTCTGTAAAACATAATACGTTTTAATTTACAGATAATTTTCTAACCACTTTGGGTTACAGTTAAAGGTCAACGGATACACCGAAATGTTTGTATGTGATAGTCATTTTGCTTATACAAACTGCATAATTACAAATTAAATACATGTATGCTCCAATATAGGCTTACCATTGGTTGGCTTGATTCATGGCCATTATGTTGTGGTCATAAAAGCTTAAAGGTGTTCCAATAATGTTCCATGAAAGCATCGTATGTAAATATTGCCAACGCAGAAATAAATTCTACAACCGCACGATGCATATATTTATGCTAAAGGCTATGTAACGCAAAGGTTATGTAGGCCCTATGTTAGGAAGTACTGCACGCCATGGGGTAAAGATGAACAAGCCCTGAAGAGAATCTATGTGAGTAGTTTCGTGAACGTTAGTTTTATTCAATGCATTTCATGTTAAACGGGTATAAATACCTGTAGAGAAAAAGCACTAGAAGCACAATGCCAACAATCAGAGCCAAACCAAGAATAGAGCCAACCACTGCTCCAGCAACTGCTCCTGAACTGAGTACTATATGTGACAAAATACACAACAGCCTGAGCATAGCATTCTACACTTAAAACGAACTATTGTATATAAGATCATGGGTAGGGGAGACCGGGGTTGGTTGCAACAATTTTCATATTTTCGTGTGCCATTTTTTTATTTTGGAACAACCTACAACCATTTTAGCCCATATATATCCTTTATATCTCAGCACCAAAACAAGCTATAGTGACGATCTCAGTGACCAAAGATGTAGCCACAATAGCTATCTGAACCTAGGGCTTCAAAGTGTTGCAACCAACCCCGGGCCGACTTCAGGCCTATTTCTCTCCTACCTGTCCTCTCCCGACAGCTTGAGAGACTTATAGTACACGAATATATCTACCCTACCTTCATACAGCTTCCACTGGAACAGCTGCTCGAAATTATATCAATATGCCTTAAGACCAACCGGATCAACAACAGCCGCCGCGATAGTCTCGATCCTTCATTATGTCATTGATCTTCTCACCACTAAGCCATACGACACTCTCATATTAATCTCTACTTCTCCAAGACCGTTGACACCGTCCGCCATGCTACACTCGCCGACAAGCTCTCTCAGCTAAACGTGCTAGAGATCTTAAACTGGCTTGTGTGTTAATGTCCTCCAGCAAGCATTCAAGCAATCGCGCTACTCCCTGCGGCCACGGTCCCATAACCGTGAGCTTCCAATGTTTGACAACCTGACTCAGAAATGCTTCCTTGCCCGGATGCTATGCAAATAAACTATGTTTTCCCTAGATCTGGCTATTTAAACCGTTCATTTCCCCCTATGACTAGCCCTAGCTCTTCTTCCTCTATGTTCCCATGATGTACAATAAAGCTTCTCATTCAATTCTTTGGTTGTATATATAAATGTGTGTTTATTTGTTTGAATGTATTAATCTTGCCATGTACAGTTCTGTGCGTTTGCTAGTGCTCCTCAATTATAAAGGATATACTTTCTTATTTTACTTAGGACCGGAGTCGTGTGACGACGGACCTCAGACGTGGCCTACATCAACGCCAGGATCGTGTAGAGATCGGAGTTTGGTTCGACTGCTTACGTTGTAAATGCCTCTAGCCTGTCGATTCGCAGAACCGCACCGCCAAATATTCCGATGATACATAATAATTGATCATCGGCGCTTTCAAAGGTTGAAGATCCGAGCGTATCTTGACCACGTTTCCGCATGGGCTGAATAAAACAACCTGCGGCTAAATACGTCTAAATCGCGCGAGTTGATACTAGCCCGACATGGAAGGATTGACCTTCCGCCGCCAATAGTCGCGTCAATGGAGATACTCGGCGTGACCATCCGGGACGATCTACGAGCATCCTCACACGTTGAGTGGGGCCTTGGCGCCTGCTCTCGGTCCCTCTACGAGCTCCGAGTTCTAAGAGCGGAAGCGTTGCATGTGGTGACCACGGCTACCACGGTCGCCCGTATACTTTACCCCTCTCCTGGTGGGGTCTCACAACGGCAAAGGACCGGAACAAGCTCGACCGCTTCCTGCAGAGAGCTCGGAGGATGGGTTTCCTTCTGGAATCGGTGCTGAGCATGCCCGACGTGGTTGATGCTGCCGAGGCCGGCCTCCTTTGGGCGGTCGGTCAGAACCATGTACCACGCAGCCTGTTCCGCCGACCATTACGCGACGCTAAGGCGTCCTGCCCAGACCTTACGATTTCGGGCTGCCTCCAAAGGACGACAGGAATTTCACTCCCAGGGTCCTGTTTAAAGCCTAACTTTAATAACAATGATAAGAAACAACAATAAATAACTATAATTAAACCAGTCTTTGAACAATTCAGCTTGAGCAATTGAACAGTTGAACTTGAACAACTGAGCTAGTATACAAGTTATTCTTCTGTCCTTACTATTGCTGCGGTTTGCCATCCCGATGGATAATAAAGGAATATATCGTGATGTTTAATTTTGAAAGCTGTGCGCAATCCTTTTGAAACAAATATTAATTTACGCTATTAATTAGTATAAAATCATCCATAATATAGGAGTGTTATTTGCCTCTTTTATGCAATATACCTTAGGTCGAATCGCTGTAATTATTTGGACTAGTGAGTTTACCGTAGCAGGTGGTTTCGTTGTATTGTCGATATCCCGACTTGCAGATACAGTTGTAGCTTCCTACTGTGTTAGTACAATCCGTTGTTGAAGCATCGCAATGACGCCGTCTACATTCGTCTATATCTAAGGATATTTGATCATGATACATCAGCATTTCTCTCGTTTCTAGATTATTTTAATACTACCTACAATCACCATGGCAAAGGCTGGCATAGTATCGACTAATAACGTACAATACGGAATTTCCACGTACTTCTCCGGTGAGCCTTTTAGAACTGGATGATAGTTATTCAAGCAACACAACATCTGCTGTCAGGAATATCGCGGATATAGTCTTATGAGGCACTGTACTTAGAATAAACACTGCAGCGTAGACTCCCAATGAGCACACCTTACTTCAAGTAGTTTACCGTCAGAAGCGCTCATATTAGCTGCTAATAATGCTTGATCACTGCAAGTATGTTTGCAATGATAATCTTCTTTGGAGGTCACCATTAATCATCTAATTTAATCTGTAATTTGGTATCCCTATACTTAGCGGGATTCTTGATACCTTTAGGGCCTCCTTTTTATAGCCGAGTTGCAATGATATGTAAACCTAGCCAATAATTGTGAGCTTTTTCTGAATCAGAGACACTAACGTTTCACAGCAACTTTCAATTTAGTCAAATGTGATCCTTTGTCTTGCCTTAATAGAAGGCTAGTTCTTAAACTACTTATACCACATGTAAAATGCATAAATATTATAAAGTCACAATTTACTGACTACGCTTACTCTGGCACATGTTCTACATGACCTACTGCCCCCAATTAAAACTGTAGTATATGCACTACGTCCATGTAAACATGACAGAATTCTACCTGTTGCAGACAGTCTGACACGCAAAAAATTTATTATTAGGATGTTTTATTCGTGATAATTTACTAAATAATGTACACCAAAGATCGGTTAGCAATTGGCTTAATAAAGGATATACTTACTTACTTACTTTTACAATCAAATAATAGCAGGCCTACACATCAGATATCAAATTAATTTATTGAAATTAAATGCGCTACTGAATATGGTAACATATTAGGGAATAGGGGGCTACACTTATTTAATTTGTAATTTTTAGTCAATCCTTTGGGAATGAATATTTCTAGAGAGCAAAATTCAGTAGACCTATGTGTGTAGTCTGAAAATGTTCCTAATCTAAGGAAAGTGTTAGAGAATACTGAGAAATGTAGGCCTATATAAGCTTGTAAAGTGTTCATACCGAAGCTGTAATTTTTTATGCCACGAACCTTGACATATGTCCCAGAAAGCTTTCCTTTCAAATCCTGGTAAACAACGGCAACGAGTGATTTTTGCAAAATTCAAGTCAACAGTTGCGCAGGTTTCGTTCTTGGAACAATCTCCGCCTTCTATCATGCAATCTACAATGTCGTTTCAAGATTTAGTTTCTTAGAAATGAAAGTAAAGGTGTAAATTTGTTTAGCGTTTATAATTGCAATTTGAAAATTTATCTATCATTGTCAGAAGCGAACTACGGAGCTTGAAAGTTGTCAATTTATAAGCTTATACTAGTACAAAAAGCAAAAATAATTTTAATTATTTTATTATGGAGTTATTTTTGACCTCCAGCATAGATTGCAAAAAGTTGTACAACGCACGTGGGCAGCAAAACGAAAGGTCCATCATCTATTATTTTAAGTTTGGTGGCTTGCACGAATGTATCGCCCCTCTCCTGGAGCCCTTCAATTGCGACTGCAGACCAAACTGTTCAAGCTATTCTGTGCTGTCTCTGGCCCCTCACCGCTCATGACCACCACTGCCAACGATTTTTCCAGGACCACAGAGCTATTCTCTCGACATGGCTATCGAATTCTGACCGTGCACCAAAACTGAACACAACAGCTTGGCTATTGCGGACTTCTTATGATATAGCTTTAGTGAATAAGCGTACCTCTGTGATGGGGCTTTTGTTGGTCACTTTGAAGTTTTGGAGATTTACATTTATATCTGTAATGTATTTTTGCAGTAAATGCGCTCTTGGGCGTTCAGCGATTTAAAAGCTCAGGCGTTATTACGTGTTGACCATGACCCCAAACACAACAAGTACCAAAATAGTTCGACATTTTGTGATTAGAACAGCCTAGACCAAAGTATAATTTGTCGAGCCATAGTAAAAGTTCCACCATTGTCAAAACACGTAAATCCTATGTACTACACTGTGGTGCGGCGTAGTCTCGAGTTTGTGTGTGTGCATAAGTAAGTGTGTTTGCCCGCCCGTGTGTGTGTGTGTGTGTGTGTGTGCGTACAAGCACAGGTACAATAATTCTAGCCTGCTGTGTCTAAACGTCATAGATCTTAAGAATATAGTCGACATGTAGTATCACAATTTTATCAGGGAACTTCAATGCTGCTCCGGAGTTCATTAGTCTGAACAGTGCTATGCGGCCGACATAACAATGTATCTTTCAACTACGTTGTGCAAATCGATGTAAGATGACTGAAAATAAATGACACACTCGTGATTAATGTTCTCTAATAATGTTTAATATGTTATAATTATTGCTCAGCGTTTTGCTACATGTAAAGGCTTCCATTTCCCTGAGATTTTATGCAATTTTGGGTTTACACCACAAATAGCTACGATCAGCACACACACTCAGCAGAAGGTACTTCTGCCATAGATGAGTGTAGCATTTAATGAATAGCCAACAAATCCTTACTCAACTACAGCAAATTCAGAGTTTGACTGGCATCATTTTGACGCCTTGCCATTTCAGTCATGTAAGGCGCCTCAGGCCCAACCTGGACCATAACATGCGATTGTGGCGACATCATTGTCAATGGCAATTTAATAATGGTTTTGAGAGTTTGCATATTATTTGTGTTTTGATGCACGCTTAAACCAGTGGGACTATGTGCCATGAAACACAGGAACAATGACCGCTGTATAAATTTATAGACAGTTCGTTAAAAGACTACAACTATTGGGATTGTTTAATGCTTATTGCTTAATGTTTAGTGTTCATTTAATACGGTTGACATACAATACAAGGGACCCTGGGAAAGTCCTTCACTCGCAAATGCTCATGCGCTTCGGCGTGAAACTCCGATTCAGTGTCCGCGCTGTAGTCGGGAGCGCCTCTGAGTAGAAATCTGGAAGGGGCGCTATAACAAGTGCTCATAAATACATACATACATACAATCATTTAATTAATTATTTTATTTTGCATGGTCATTAAATACATTATAATTAAATGCGCAAACACTAATAAAGTTATCGTGTTACATTTTAACATTTATTAAAAATTTATGAATTCGACAATTTCTGTAACAACTGTCAAATTTTAAAACTCTATGAGGTACATCTTAGCGCACGAATTAAACAAAATTTGGCATGATGACTAACTAGTCCTACACCAAAAGGCAACGATTTATCGTTATTAAGCTTAGGTCCTAGAATTTTAATTTTTTCACGTCACCCTGAAACACGCGTCAATGATGTTTGTTGAAAAGAGATCATCTTGCATAGCACAGTCGACTTACCATTGAGTTGAAGAGCTCTATTCTTGATTTCCTGATGTTTAGTACAATTTGGTAGATGTCAATCATTTCTTCTTGTTTCATCATCTCGAATGCATTGAACGCAGCCAAACAGAATCCACTCAACGAACAATCACTGTTAAACATCGAAACAACGAAAGAAGATACATAGGCCTAACCGATAGAAAAATTTACTTAAGGTAGGCTATTTATGCATCTTTATATTGTACGCTAATAAGTTGCATTGCCAATTACTACAGCTTCGAATATCGTTAGATTGACGTTTTACATTCAAATATAAGATGCTCACTTTAGAATTTTAAGAAATTAAATGCATGAAGGTTTGAAATGTTTCTTTCACTTTCCTAATATCACTGTAATTAATATTCAAAGAGAAAGAAGTATGCAGTATATATACGGTGAGCAGAACTTTCAAAAACCAGGATGTCTAAACGTAATCTTGCGAATAACAAAGCCAAAGAAAGCTGATAGATGTTATCCATGACTTCAAGATTGCAAACTTCAGATCAAAATCCTAAGACAATCGTAAGTTAAATGAAAGTAGTATGGTTAAGAGTATTTCTGACTATACCTGGATACCACCATTACTGGAACGTCGTTCTTTTTCGACGTAAGTTGGCTAACTACGTTGTACAATGACATCAGGCGTTTGGCATCCCATGAACTTTTGCCCACGAACTTAGTAACATGCAGAACCGTAACTCGTGTCTTTGCTGAGATTGATCCCTTGCATACAAAAGTGCAGTAAATGACTTAGAAATCCAGAAGACGACACTTTGGCAAGAGCTGGAAGTGTGAGCCTTTTATATCTTAATAAGACTACGTGGTCTACGGCTCGACTACGTATCAGTGTGTAGCCTCGACTATTGCCTATCCCTTTATTCTGGCTAACCGACTGGACGGCTGACCTTCCTTGACCGTATTCTACGTTCTGCAACGCGACTTAACGACCAAATACCCAAATTCAGTAACGTGTCAAATTACACGCTGGAAGTCCTGCGCTGGCTCCCTGTTCGTCATTGTCGTCATCATAGAGAAAGGCGATGCCAGCTAGGCTGGCTCCAACTTGCCTACTTGACCTTTGTGGGCCTGTGTCAGGTACTCGTAGTAGTTGCTTCCTCGACTTAGAGAACTACTCATTCGAGGTTGTTCAAGTGGCGCGGCTGTGCTATTAAGGAGCGTTACCAACTTTCAGTAGTGCTCTCGTGAAAACTGTCGTGCACAGCGGCGTCGCATTGTATTAATCAATGAGATTGTTGTCTTAATCTATGAAAGACTAACTAATAAAATTAATAACTATTATGTTACAAACGTACTCTACCTGCGCTTTAAAATCTGCTTAAGTCAGAAACATGTGTACCTTTGCGACAATCGATTGATGCTTTAAGCAATATTATAACAGCGCTATTTAATCACTAAATTCAATTAGAATGAAGACCAATGGTCCCGTGCACGTGAGTTCAAGTGCTGTAAAAAGGATCACGTGTATCTAAGCTAGACTTGTACTTCCGGAAAAACGATTTTGACAGCTACAAGGTACCGTGGCACAAGATTAAAGTTGGCATATTTAGAGCTGTAGACGTCAACTCACACTGTTTTGGTATATATCTGAAGAGCCAACATTGGCGTAAGTTGTGTCCTCTGGTTCACCCAATTCGCTTACAGTATAGCGTGAACCGTATTCTTCCTTAGTCATGCTCTCGCAAACCATCGTGCAGTATCTCAGGGTTTTTGGACTATCCTTAGTTGGAAAAAACAACTCCTCTGAACCCTAAAATTAATAAACGCCATGCATTACTGGTCGACCATGCGAACTGGTAAAATTAAATGCAGCAGCAAATAAATTGATGATTATATAATGTGTCTCGTTTGATTTCGTGACCACAATTGGTCATCGAGTATTTCACGCAGTATTCGCTTACCAAAAGCTAGTCAAATAGATCTACAATAATGAATAGTTGAAAAATAATATAAATAATGATATGACTCAAAACCTGGCTCGTATCAGAACGTGTATTTTCATCAATAACAATCAAGTAGAAATGATCAGAGCATTTATGTACGTTAACAAATAGACCATTTTAATATTATTGTCAACTGCTTTGACGCTGACAAAATTTCCTTGCACGAAGGTGCGCATCAGTGTTGATATATATCAATTTCTAAAGGCTTGAGAAGAGAACGAAGTTATAGTCCGATGATTAAATGGTTACATAATTACACATATTACCAGTGCCGCATTTAGGCCCATAATTATAATCATATAGGGTGTCATTTACCGGAGTTGGATCAAGGAATATGATCACGGTACAACTGTGCTCTTTCTGCAATTCCCATAAATTTGTGACAGGATCGACAGATTGTGTTGCAATGTAGGCATCTTTCAATTTCCAGCTCTGTTTCGAAACAATCAGAAACATGAATATAAACTTAAATCTAATAAAATAAATATATAAAACAGCTGGGTAAGTTTGAAATTTGTTGGAGTCTTTGAACTCGAGGAAATTTTAAACTGGTAGGCCTACGAGGCCCTACGTTTATGCATTAATTTTACATATGCGATTTAACAGGGCAGCATCAGTGACGACCACATTCTGAACATTTAAGTTGAAATACGAGTTCTATAGAGGACTGGTTCTCGAAGTTTTCCGTCCCCGATACCATTTACTGGAGTCATATTTATGGCGAAGCACCTGCGTGATACGTCTCAAGGAATGATTTCATAACTGCGTTATACCGTCAACAGGGACTGACGTTACAGGACTATTGGTTAGTTGCAATCGGAGACCACCTGGCTAACGCCGGAGACCAGAGGTATTCTGCAGAAGACACCACTTTGAGAACCACTGCTATAGATAAGAGTTTGATAGCCATATCCTATCTTCTATAAGGAAAATATCATAGCCTCTAATGTTATCAATTTCTGAACTTTTGCTTTTCTTCTCTTCTGTTTCCTTACTTTGTTATTTAGTTCGCTCTTAGATTCTTTCTTTTCGTAATTTTACCATTGCCTAATTTAAATTTTGCATGTTCTTACCTGGACGAAAACAGCGTTCAGATCATGCATCTTGCTTTGGGCAACAACGTTTGACCAGACCCGATATTTGGCTAAAATAATGAAACATAGTGGAGGATACAAGTTAGAAAGAGTCGTCTAAACTTTGCCCTTAAAAGACAGCAAAGAATCAACAGAACACACAAACTGTGACCAAGGTGCAGAATAAGGTCCTCTGATTTTATATAATAACAGCGCTATCGGAAATAGGTATCATTAATCAATGCCCATGATTGCCCCTTCCCTTCACTCTGCGTGAGACCATTGTCTTCTCTTCTCTCTCTCTCTCTCTCTCTCTCTCTCTCTCTCTCTCTCTCTCTCTCTGTCTCTCTCTCTCTCTCTCTCTCTCTCTCTCTCTGTCTCTCTCTCTGTCTCTCTCTCTGTCTGTCTGTCTCTGTCTCTCTCTGTCTCTGTCTCTCTCTCTCAATTATATTACTATTGCAGTTAGGAATTTATAAAGCGCCTCTCTCAGTAATACCCAATCAGAGGCGCTCCCAGTGCGAAGAGATCTGCGAAGAAAGTAACGTCTTAAGACAACGAGAGAGGCCGAAATACCCCAGTTAAGATTACAGATCGAATCGTAGTGGGCAGGTCATTCCAGAGCATAGGACCAACAGATGCATAGGCGCGATGCTGGGCAGTAGCAATCCGTGAGCGAAATACGAGAAGGTCACCCCGGTCTAAAGAGCGGAGTGAGCGACCAGAGGCGGCCGAAAGGGGCCTGCAAATTGAATCGCAAAGATAGCGGTGGGCCAGACCTAAGAGCACCCTGGGTTACTTCACATTTTGAACATGATGGTTTGTGGACAATAAACCGATTTGAAATAGATTCTTTGCGCAACTGGCAGCCAGTCAAGAGAAATCAAGATGGATGTGTTATGTTTATATTTGATGTAAAATGCTTAAAGCAAAATAATGGCTAACCTGTTTCTTCTGGGTCCATTTTCACTTGTTCTATGAACTAAAAAGCAAATAAACTGCTTCTAAAATTCTCCAATACAAAAGTAATTGCGTAAAGTAGCCTACTCTCCAATTATCGTTTAATGATTTGCATTATCAACTAAGGTCAGACACATCCTTACAATAACCACTGCGTCACGCAAAAAATACGACTCTTAATTATTCCGTTCATATTAATAGTCGTCAAAAAGTGGCTCTGCTTCAATCGTCGCCCTTAAAACACTCAAAAACCATGGTGCATCCGCAGATTCTCTACAACTGATCACTCGCGCAACCATCATAGCAAGAACAATGTATGCTTCCCCCGCCTGGTGGAGACTGGCGGGCGCGAAGGACAAATCCCGCATAGAACGCCTTATGAACAGACTAAAACGCTCTGAATTTATTCACACAGATTCCTTTTCTACGAATGTTCTTGCTAATAAACCAGACACTTCACTATTCAAAGCCGTTCTCTTAAATGAGAATCAATCACTTAGATGCCTTTTTCCAACCAACATTTTACGCCCTATTTTTGAGGGCCGGACCATATAACGTTAACCTTCCTTACAAAGACTCACGACATTTTATATCTCGTATGCTATTCCTGAACTCATACTAAGCTATTACTTCATACTATAATATCTAGTTTTTTTCTTCCATGTTTTTTGTTAACACAATAAACGAATATATGATATTGAAGGTGATTTTCTTCATATTTATGATTATCTTGACGCTTCCAATATGGTATTTTATGAAATAGGGCCTAATCCGACTTTTTGTTTTAGCTCATTCTACTAATGTTACCAGATCTATCGCAAATGCCAATTTAGGCCATTTTTTTCTCGAACCACTGTTAGTCTGAATCTGAGCCCCGTCCTCCGAGCATAGATCTAAACAGGTTCAAGCCTAGGTTATACTGCCTTTTTCAGGTGTCTTGAAATCGAATTATTTGCGAAAGTGAATAATATGTATTAGTTTGAAATAGTTCATATTGTTCAATCATTGTAAATCCTGAGATGACTAGAGTTTTATTTTGGCGTCACTAGGCATTGTGCAACCTGCCATGGTTATCTCCTGGGCTTTCAAAACGAAGCCTACCTGAAACTGTTTTTCAAGAACTGATTGTCCAGAAGTTGGATCTCTTCTCTGAAGTTGCTTGTATTTTGACAGAAATTTTGCGGTTGGAATGACGGTGTCTCCAATTTCGAAGGCCAACAGAAGAGCATTGTATACGAAAACATACTGCGCCTAGCAAATAAACCAACACGATCCTAATAAGTGTACAACTGGAATTATAAATGCCAGGTTGAGATTATCTCAGCCTTCTGATGTTTTATTTGGACGAAAGACAAATTAACTGCTTTAGAGACCTACCAAATACTCGTGGTCCAATAGAAAATAGCAATATAGGTTGCGATAAAAACAAATTTTATCCTTTTATTTTAAAGTTTGTTCTGATGCATATTAAGATCATTCAAATAATGTCCAATTAGTTTCTTGATTGTGACAGTAAGATATTTCTAGAAAGCAAAAAGATTTATTTAAATATAGTGGGAAAACTATTCATAAATTAAATTCTATGAAATCGCTTCTCGAACGAAATGTAAATTGTAATAAAGGATGGACAGATCAATTGCACAGGTAGGCTACTTACCAACAGAAGTAGGCCTACGTACCAGGTTTTGAATCATTTGCGGCCTTTGATCTCGTAGCTTTTTTAGACAGTCGAGTATTCTGACATCGTGTTCTACCTTCTCTTGTTCAAGTAGGTAATCGATAGCAATGAATGCACCAGTTCTTCCAGCGCCAGCACTATGTACCATACAACGAATGATAAACCAAAGTTATAGGCCTACCTGAGTATCTGAAGTACACAGAAGCCTCTAGCGTTACTGCTCTAAATATTAGGAGCAAATTGATCAAAATGTTGAGTTAATATAGAGAATTAGGCTACTTTACTATTACTATTTAAAATTAAAAAGTGCTTTCCTAAGAAACAGATTCTCAATGATTTGATCTACCGAGACGACCTAGGTTAACCGAGACGACTTTGGTTAATTAGTTAAGTTGACACGTATTCGAACGCTAATACATGCATGAGCACCGTATAGGCCTACAGCAACACACTGCTCAAAAAAGAATGGACAGTCAGAATTTTTCTTCCCATCAGAATTTCACCGATAATCTTTAACAAACCAGTCAATAATTATGTACCTGCAGTGTACCACAGTGTATTTTTCCGGCTTCTTTCGTTGACGAACTATTTGGCGAAATGTAAGGAAACCTTTGACATCAGTAGGAACTCCATGGTCGGGCCAGGAGAGGTAATGAAGTTGTTTCAATTCAGCAGTTTCTGATTTCTAAATATAAAGCGCAACGGTTTTGAGAAGATGTTAAATTTTAGAATTTATCTACTAAAAATAATTTATGACTGTTAGCGAGTACAATTTCCCAAAAGGCGCTATGCATATAGACAGATATCTACATGTTAAGGAATAATAATATTATTAGGAATGTAGATGGGAAGGTCCGTTTAAATTAGTGCTGTTGACGACGTCGATCAATAATGTTGTGTCAAATAGATGCTCAAATTCTACATTGAAATACCTACCAATTACTAAGCGTATGCACAACTTTAATTTGCTCTTGCTGCTTCAGATTAAATCCACAAACTGTGCTATCTTGTCTCCTCTTAGCACGGTCGTAAGTCACTGCGTTCTGAGAATCATGATCATAGGCGTAGCTACATGGATGCACGAGGAGGCAGTTGCCTCCTCTTGCCTTTTTATATACTGGAACTCTCATTGACCAATGACCCCAATAACCAGGATTTTTGCCAATGGTCTGTGAAGTTGCCTCCTCTTGAATTTGAGTCTGGCTACGCTCCTGATCATGATCGTATTATATCTTTCTGCAGCCATGCATCTATTATGCTTCTCTAATATTGGACTTTTTAATTATGTGAAAGAGTCATAGGACTATCGCTAACTTTAGTTCGCTTCAGATTAATGTAGATGTGATGGCAATCACACAATATTGTGCTTTAAAGAAAAGCCTTTTCTATCAGAGTGGCATCCAGCATACAGCTGTTTAAGATATTGAAAGAGGAGCTATGCAAATATTATGTTGCAAATACAATTATGATGAAATGCCTAATAATGACAGAATTAGGACTCTCTGTGTCCTTCTTTAGATAAACCTACGCTCTGTTCCGGGATATTCTTAAGGTAAGTTTTGGTGTTCATACCTTAGAACACCGAATGCACCTGACAGTGTAATCTGGCCAAGAATCTTCTGAACAAAGAGTCACAGTTATATCTCCGTAAACCACAGGTTGTCCAAGTTCTGGCCAGTACTTCTCACATTTATTCTTTAAAAAAACATACGCACACGCTAGGTGTGAGAAGCTTATTTCAATTACATGTACAATTATTTTGCGTAGTGGTATAGATGATATAAAGTGGTATAGATTAAAGAAAGAAGGTCCGCATTTTACAAAAGACATGATGTGACTAATATATATAAAAATAAGAAACCCCTTACATTTCATTATGACAGAATGAAAAATTATATTAAATTTAGGATCTTCTTCTTATGAATATTTATTTGCAGCACGGTTTGCTAGTTCACAATATACTCTTTCGACAGCAGCTTGTATTGTATTTTGCAGCAAATTCTCACTATTTCTGCTGTTCATCCCTTATTCACTTGAACGTCCATCGTCGACTATGAACCTTTATGAAAGAAACAGAATCAAGAGTACGACTCTAATTAACAAGAGGAAAGCGTAATTTTTCCACTTAAAATTAAAATCGAACATTTCACGACCATGCCACTTTGCGGTTTCAAAAACGGCAAACTAATATTTCCTCAGCTGAAGAAAATGTATTGCAGATTAGCTGTTGATATTCTTAGCATTGTCAATTGGCGTAAGCAGAAGTTCTGCTTTTCTTTGTTTTAACACACTGTTATTACAAACGCATTTTAAAGTTATTATTATTCAATAAGAAAAACTATTAAATTGTACCTTTTGGTTTTCCATTAAATTTGCTATCATGACTATGAGATGAACGTGGTTCTCAATAATCATCCTCCAGAAATCTTCTACTGTTTCTTCGCGAGGTCCTGTACATAAGACAAATGAAACCATCACTTAAAATCTCATTAAGTTAGCAAACATGCGTCTGCATCACTGCCCTTACCGAATAGACAGTTAGACACCTCAAAGAAACTCCAAACCCCATGAGTGGCAGATAAAGAATAATTTAAACAATGGACACAGGACATTGACCTCACCTAATTTGCTAGAGTGACATTCTTGGTGAAACTGCTGTCCAAGAACACAAAAACTAAGAAAAAATGTTCGCTGAACAATAGATTAGTAGGCATACTATAATAAAGAAGACAGGCAAATCCCTGCCATAACTAAAGTCGGGCATTTCCTCTTATAAAAGCTCAATATCAAAGTTGAGAAATGTATGAAACATTTGGAACAGCCTTTAGGCTATTGGAAAACTAGCTTAGTTCTACTGGAGGGGGTTATGTGGGCGGCTGCTCGTATGATTGGTGGTGTCCCAAGGATTGGCCACCTCTCTCTGTACATGCGTGATGTCCTCAACTGACTCCTGGTCCAACAGCGCATCCATTATAGAGTCTAGTCTCCTCTATCGTCTGGCACTGTGTCCTGGGCAGTGCGCCCGTTTATCTTTGGGTGCCCTTTACCTTAACTGCGGCCTGCTCCGGACGCCGATATCTTCGCTCGGCCTCAAGAGGCGAGTTTGTGGTTCCACATGTTCGCACTACCACGAGACAGAATAGGACTTTCTCGATCGTGGGTCCCTCTGTTTGAAATAGCATTCTGTCTGACTTGCGTTCTCGCCGGCGGGACCTGTCTAGCTGTTTTTATTAACTACTCAGTACTTACCTCCTTGGCCAGGCCTAGGTCGGGAGCGCCTCTGAATAGTTATCTTGAAAAGGCGCTATATAAATTCGATAGATAGATAGATAGATAGATAGATAGATAGATAGATAGATAGATAGATAGATAGATAGATAGATAGATAGATAGATAGATAGATAGATAGATAGATAGATAGATAGATAGATAGATAGATAGATAGATAGATATAGATAGATAGATAGATAGATAGATAGATAGATAGATAGATAGATAGATAGATAGATAGATAGATAGATAGATAGATAGATAGATAGATAGATAGATAGATAGATAGATAGATAGATAGATAGATAGATAGATAGATAGATAGATAGATAGATAGCAGTCTTGATCATTGTAACTCTTGCTATCGACGGACTTACTGTGCTCATATACTCTCGTATGAATTCTTGAGGTATATGCACGTTAAATAAGACAATGACAATAACACTAAAGGAGCGTTCGTCCATAATTTGTTGTCCAGTGGATGTCTTTCAAAGTACAGAGGACAGCACTGCGATAGTTCTGACGAGCAGTTTTTGTAATTTTGCAATTTTTCTATCTGACTGCAGTAAATGTTGCTGTTCTGAAATCGATTGGTAATAAATTATAGTAAGTGAATCCAAGAAAATTTGCATTGGAAAAAGCAACTTCTTCACAGCGTGATCGGAAAAGAACATGGTTGAGTCATTTATTGCACCAACGAAAACAAAGCTAAACTTATTGTCGCTCTAATATGAGCTCTTCGTTCATGGTTTAATATTGCTTAGCATTCACTCGTAACTCTCGTTTAATCACAATGTACCTGATAGCGGCGTGACTATCAGTTTGTTGTTGTTACCAATAAACGAATATAATAATAATAATGAATAAGAGTAGGACAATCACATTTTGTCATCTATTTTTATACAATATGCTCTAAAACAAGATTTTTTTATTTTGGCTGGAAGCAGACAATCTGCTTTCTTTATCACACTCAACTGGCATTCACATGACGGCAATATATTGTAGACAATCAAGCAATGTTATTAATTTTAGCCTGGTCGTCGACGTCCACACACTGGGTCTAGTTTAGTGATGTAATATTGTTCAGGAACTAAGATTTGCCTCAGGGTGTCAAATTAGCAACGCTCTATGGAGCGCAATTACTTTGATTAATCTATTTGTCTGTACTTTACAATAATATTATTACTGACATCGAGCTAACTGTTTGGGGTGCCGCTAATGCAATTATTCTTTTCGATTGCAATGTTTAATTATTGACTTCGAGAGCACTGTGAGGATGACGATTTGGGGTCGAGTACTTTGGCAAGTGCATTAGATAACCTGGTATATCGACATCGCATGGAGCGCCGTTGGCTCGATACGGACCGATGTCGTTTTTATGATTTTGTACTCCGAAATTGATGGGATAGATTGGCGAATCGACAGCCATGAGATGACGATTTTGGGTCATAAGGACTTTGGATGCATTAAATTATGATTATATGGGTGTCATTTTAAAACAGCATCTCGTGGGAAAAATGATGAGTCATACGGCAAAACGACATGTAATGGGAAATTCGGATATATAAAAGGCGGAGGTTGGCCGTGGAATAGTCAGTCTGGAGAAGACAGTCTTGAGAAGACAGTCTGGAGATTCGGCCTCGAGCTTAGCATCGGCCTTGCAGTCTCGACTGGTGAAGAGGACCTGCCGTCGCTCTACGGACCAGCCATCCGAGAAGCTGTCGCTAGACGGCCGGCTCGGCAATAGAAAGGGGAAGCAGTTCTCTCGATGTCAAGTTACGTGTTGATGTGAACATTATCGATCGTCTGTAAGAAGAACTAAAAAATCGGTGTTCTGCGTCTGTGCGTGTGTCGCTGGTGACCAATTCAAGCCTCTAGATTTACCACGACAGTCAGACCGAGGACGAATTTTTTGTTAAGCTCCGAGCTTTCGGGCATCCTGGTAGAGATCTGAACCACTCGGCAAAGAAGCGGAATTGAGAAGACCCCGAGTTTCCCGACAATATAAATGCAAAAAGTGGCATGTATTGACCCACTTTTAAATAACTCAATCGATAAATTCTACACGTAAACTGTCTAACCTAATCTAATCTCATGACTTATGTAGCGCTGTGTCGGCATAATGCATAAATCAATCCATTGTCGCTTCAAGTGAAATCGCAGTAAGTCATAATCCATTAGAAAGGCAGATCGAAATTCGATATCGAAACTATCAGCCCATTCAAAATTATAATAAGCTATATTGATATATATATTTAGGTATGATATCAAGCGCTTCAAACATAACTCTATAATTACCTATTATAATAATCGCTGTAGTGTAATTTTCGGGCTACAGTTGTGTGTGTGTATGAGTTGGCCTTTCTGGAGTGGAACCTAGCACGAAACAGATCGCACAAACTGACTATTGTATATAATATATTGACATTCAACCAATCGACCAACCATACAATGAACCAAGCACCCAGGCAACCAATCAATCATCACTCAGTAATATTTCTGTTGGTTGTTCGAGTCATGTATCAGTTTGTTTGCACCAAACAGACGACATGCAGAGAAATTAAAAAATTGCAATAGAAGCTTCAGTAGATAAAAAATGAAAATTGAGAAGCAGGCTGTTTTTTGTGCCTAAGGTTTTTGAATGCGTTGTATATTCCACTTACACCCATATAGGACTACTACTTACATAACAATTTCTGTGACTCGTGACACGTAGTCTTCGTAGCTTGCACAGACTAACACAGCGAATTAGCATAGCCTAATGAACGTATTCGATATCCGGTTTAATTTATGGACTGCAGTGTCAGTGTTGCTAACGGTTTGTGTCTGTCGCATTTGACATAGGCCTGATAGCATAGCCTCAAATGTCAAAATTGATTGTTTTAGGCATACATAACTTGTATATGTGCCTTTCTTTGCCAGCCTAACACACGCCGTATAATGTATAACATAGGCCTATGTGTCTAAACTGTTGCGTTTTGTGGTATTGCCAGAAGCAGCAGTGAGTTTTCTTTTGTGGCACGGTTGCAAATACGTATCAACGCAATTGCCTTTCACTTCCGAATGCTGCGATTATTGTGTGTTGTTGTGAAATTCGCCATATGATTCGTTGCTATTGTCATATTTGCGTTAAATAATCTTCAAGCAACTCAGGATACCACTACTGCCATAAATGAGCATGTAGGATTGCATTCTTATTAAGACTAATAACATACAACACTGAATTTTGATCCAGGAAGCGCCTCTGATTAACTTGTTGTACGACAAGCGCTATATAAATTGGCAACTGCAATACGAAACAATACAATATATCCATTAGGGTGGCTCATCGGCAATGGTGAGAACAAAAATCCTTAAAAGTTGCAGCTTTCGCCCCCTCATTCTGTTCCAAATAATTTAGAAAAAATTATGACCAAGTTTCAGTTGATTCTGAATATGTTTAGAGGTGCCTCAACATGGTTGTACTTAGAGAATAGAGATGTAAGTTTTTTTATACATGGCAGGGAAAGCTAAAGTTAATCATCTGCCTGTATTGGTATCTGGAGAAGGCATTGATCAGCTGCTTGAAGTTCTATACCTACCAGATAGGGCAGGAGAAATAATGGCCGCTGCAGTAGTCGCAGCTATCGAAGACTGAGGTATGAAGTCAGGCATCTGTGGCATGGCTTTCGACACCACCTCGTGGAACACGGGTCTTGAATCAGGTACATCCAATATTCTGGAGGAGAAGTTGGACAAACGTCTGCTATCTTTTTCCTGTCGGCATCATAATAATAATTATTTTAATTATTATTCACTGACACTAGCTCCTTCTGGACCATATGTTCAAGCGTTTCCAGTCCTTCTAGGTTGATATGGATCATGCTGCTTTCCGTACAGGTTTAGAGGATATTGAAGTCACGAGAAATATCACACTAAGCGAAAGACCTGAAGTTTTGAACTTTGTCGAACAATGACTTCAGGAAACTCAGCTACGAGAAGATTACCAGGAACTGCTCAGTCTGGTCATCATAATTCTGGGAGAGATCCCTCCGAGTGGAATTCATTTCCGTACTCCAGCTGGACTTCACTGAGCAAGATAGATGTGACACTTGTTATACAGATTCAAAACCTTCATGTTTGGTCGCATCCAGGCATATGGTGGCCAGTTTAAGCTGGGAGCCAAAAAGGAATATGGTCTATTTGAGCTTCTCTGGTTTGCCCATAGCAGGTGGATACATCCAAGCATGGTTTGCAGCGTTGATGCCAACTTTGGCTCCGAATAATGACCTATTTTTTCTGGAAAGGTTGCAGGAGTACTCCGCAATAAACAAGGTCTTATCTGATGGTGGTGTGCAGAAATAATTGGGCACCTAGGGAACCTGAATGAGAAAATGATATGCCTTGCAATGCTTGATCCGTCTGTCACTCTTGAAGTGAAACGAGGAATGGTGAATTCAATGAAGAGTGGGCCTCATGGAAACAACAGTCAACAGACGATTCAAAACGAATCGCCATGACGGATGGTCTTTCAGCAAACAGAAGTCTAACCTCTTTGCCACTCAGCAGAGTATTCAATTCTTCACAGCATTGAGTTTACCCGTAGACTATCTTCAGATCGGTCCTGGCCAGTGGTGCTACAATTCTGAATTCAAACCAGTGCTGAAGTAGGCCCTATTTCAAGGCACTGACAGTCCTAAACGACACGGCGAAAGAGATGTGTCACTCATTCAGGAGTTTAATGCCTATCTGACCAGAAAGGAAGAACAGAAACAGTTTTTCCTTCACATGGTTGCATGCTGAAATTATAAAGTTGTTCCAAGATTCTAGGAAATCCACAGTTGTGGCCGGACTGAAATGCTAGACATTAGCGTTTAAAGGTAGACAGTCTGTTTTAATGTCTAGAGCCATTTTCAGAACTTTCTTTATTAATTCTTTAATTATCCGTTGAATACACAGTGTAACTGCTTTTGGTTAATAATGTATGCACTGCTAGACAGTAGATATTGTTAGACAATAAATATAATGTGTTCAATTTTTAGACTTAACCGGCAACACTAATTAGCGGCATTGTACGAATAGGACATTCCTATGTAAAACTATACTTGCCATGATGCACCCCTAAACATCATCCTAAAAATCACAAACTTAACAGGAAATTTTATTTATTTATTTGGAACATTTTGAGAGGGTGAGAGTTAAAAAAATCATAAATTATTTTTTCTGAGCCACCCTAATATCCATAATACTTAACTTTAATAAGAACCATAGCCTGTTTTGTTTAACCAGTGTCAGACTTTTGCTAAACAGAAAGGAATGTCTGCCATGTTAGTCAAATAAAGACTATTTAGAGCACATGGCGCTCAACTTAAGGAAACCCTTCTGATTTTCTCTAGTGTCTTCGTTGGCTTAGTTCCTGTTTAAACGTTTCTCAGAACTTCATATTTTTTTACTAATGTCGTAATTGACTTAGTTCCTGTTCAACTGTTTCACAGACGTATGGACTGTGGAGGTCTTGGTTGTATGCTCAGTATGTTTCTCTGTATGTCTCTTTGCCCTCTTGGTTTCTTTTTCATATTCCGGGTTCATAATTTGCTGTTGTATAGACATGCGGGTGCTTGTACATTAATTTTAACCAGTGATATACAATCACTTAGTCCCTGCTCCAGTGTTTCACATATGTGTGTAGGTTTTAATATGATTATCTACAGCTGTACGCGTTCTTTTGACTAATAGCTCACGCTGCATTGATATTCTACAGTTCTAATGGCGCAACATTTAGCATTATTACTCGAATTGAGCAGTAATAGTAGACTACTTTATAGATAATTTCCTGACTCCAGTTATTTTATTTACTCAAATTGTGTCGAATAAAACCAAGAACTATGGAGAAAAGAAGTCGATTAAGCTTACTTACTTCAATACTTCAAGTTGCCTTTTATTTAAACTTCCTTAAAGCATACTCCGAAGGTTAGTGACCTGCATCTCTTTGAAGTTTTTTTATTATTCAGATAGCTCGGGTTACCGGGGTACTGACATTATTATGATGAAACTTGTATTTATTTAGATGCGTCGTTTGTGCCATCCATAGTAACTATTCAGAAACGCTCCCAGCCCCGACAAAAGAGGACAGTTTTTATGTAGACTATTGGTGAAGGGTGAGTGCGCCATTACAGCTATTTGGGTCAACTACCAAAAAGCCACGACTCTGTCTAACATAGTCGCCTTATATTAATTAATCAAAATTGTTCACGTGTCCAACAGTTACCGTCTGATCGTTTGCACTTCTAATTAAGTGTGCCATTTATACATTTTCTTTGTAATATAAGATATTAGTTGTTTTATCTTCTGTTCCGGATATCGTGCTCAATCCTCTCTGCGCGGTCACAGCATTTCAAAGTTTTGTCTGTTTAATTAATTTAAAAAGACATTTATATAATCATTTATAAACTTTAAAAAATTAATCCAGGCTTCGCTTAAGATATTTTCTTGACATCATTCCATGGTCGGTATAATTGATCAGAACACTGTTTGCTTATATAATACTGCTGATGAACTTTTTGTTTTTCAATTAGACTAAACGACCACCCTTTAACTTCAGCTAACTTTATTTTGCTCGAAGAGTGCTGTAAAAGTTTATAACTAGCATTGCAAAGAGTTGTTCTAAGGTGCCATACTAAAACTAAACTACGTTAACAAAGCTGCCTCGCTATAATTTCAAAGTCCTATGCTCACCCAAAGCAGGTGGTTCATTGTAATGCAGCGTTCATTTAAATTACGAAATGTACTCTAGTCAAATGAATTACTTTTCATCAAGTATATGAGACAATACGAAGTTGAAAGTCAAACTGTTTATCTGGGTTGGAATTTGATGCTGAGGCACACCATCAACACTTATGAATGTATTCTGTTCCATTCAGTAGGATTAGCTCAGAGAGTACAGTGTCAGTGGTACTAGTAACGCAGTAGCTTCAGGTAGCCTACGCAGATGGTTGTCCTTGGAGACTCCAGGACTGAGTGGGTAGGGGTTAAATTTGGCGTTCCCCAGGGTTCAGTACTTGGATCCATCCTTTACATTCTGTTTACTGCCGACATATCGCTCTTATTTTCTAGACACAGGGCAAATGGCCATCTTTATGCATATGATACCCAGGCTTTCGTTCATGGTCCATCATCCGATCAACTATCATTAGTCCGTTCTATTGATTGTCTTGCTTCTGATCTTCACTACTGGATGTCGACTAACCGACTCTGCCTAAATGCTACAAGGACTCAGTTGATCTGGTTTGGGACTAGACAACAGCTTTCCAAACTTGACTTTCAATTGCTAACTGAGAAATTCCCTGCCTACACATACTCTTTAAGGATCCTGAGTGGTCGAGTGGGTTGGTGCCCGCTTGCCGCGCCGGCGCCCCGGGTTCGCTTCCCGGTCGGGTCGGATTATCAGAGATTAATTTCTCGGATCTTTACTGCGGGTGGCTCGGTCGCATTATAAACGTGGAGTACAATACAACACACAATACAACACATCACAATACAACTGGGGCGCGGTGGTGTAGGGGTATGTTCGGTGCCTTGCAGCTGGAGGGTTGCGGGTTCGGATCCACCTCAAAGTCGCCGCGTAGGGACCCTGGGCAAGTCCTTCACTCGCAATTGCTCATGCGCTTCGGCGTGAAACTCCGATTCAGCGTTCGCGCAGTAGTCGGGAGCGCCTCTGAATGGGAAATCTGGTTGGGGCCCTATAACAAGTGTTCAAATACAATACAATACAATACAATACTCTTCTAATGTCCGTGACCTGGGTGTCACGCTTGACTCCTCCCTCACATTCACGGAGCACATAGCCTAATTATCTAACCTGACTCGCTCCTGCTTCTTTCAACTGAGGCGTCTCAGAGCCATCAGACGATCGGTCTCTCCCTCTGTCATTACCACCATAGTACACGCGTTTATCTGTTCCCGACTTGACTAATGACTACTGGAACTCACTTCTTATGGGCCTCCCGAAACAGCGTCTTTCCCCCCCCCTTCAATCGGTCTTAAATGCTTCAGCTAGGCTCATAACCCGACTCGCTCGCTTTTCGCATATCTCTACATATATCCTTGATGTCTTGCACTGGCTTCCTATCACTGCGCGCATCCCTTATAAGATCCTCTTTCTAGTCTCAAAGGCACAGCTGAGCAGTGCCCCAAAGTATCTTTCTGACTATATGCGAAAGCCGTTATCTACGACCTCATCTCGTTCATTGCGCTCTGCTGATTGGCTAGAAGTTTTTGTTCCTAGGACTAGGACTGCCCTGGCTCAACTCCGGGCATTTACTGTGGTTGGTCCCTCTACTTGGAATAACCTTCCCCCTCATTAAGGGCTAAACTAATGACTAGTTTTTCCTCTTTGGTCTGTCGTTCTTTAAAGACGTTTCTTTTCCCCCGGGGTTTTCGTGCTGAGAGCGCTTCTAAATAGTTATTCTGAGAGGGGTGCTATATAAATCTTTAGATACAATACAATACAATACATGGCAAAAGTTCAGGTTGAACATACTTCGGTTAACAGTGCTACATCCTGGTCTTCTTCTTTGTTGGCAACAGTGACTTGTATTAATCGAGACCCAGTGAACTGCATTGCAGTGACGTAATGCATGCTATCTTATCGTATCGTATCTAAAAATTTAGAGAAAATTTCTACATACACATAAAATGAACACTTCCTATACATTCTCGTATCGTATCGTATCTAAAATTTGTAGAGCGCCTCTCGCAGCATAGACTATTCAGAGGCGTTTCAGCGCGGAAGCCCTGGGGAAAAGAAACGCCTTAAGAGAGCGAGGAAATCCGGGACATGGGCTTAGCCCGTGGAAGAGGAGCAAAATGCCATTCCAAGTGCAGGGACCTGTCACAGCAAATGCCCGGCATTGAGCCAGGGCAGACCTAACACGAGGGACAAAGTGGTCCAAACGACGGTAGAGCGCAAGGGTCGAGCAGGTGTTGCAGATAGGCTTACGCATGAAGTCGGAGAGATATTCTGGTGCAAGGTCAAGTTGAGATTTGGAGACCGGGAGGAGGATCTTATGTTGGATACGTGAGGTGATCGGGAGCCAGCGTAAAACTTCAGCCATACATGTATAAGTGCAAATGTGGGTAAACCGAGAAAGGCGTGCTATAAGCCAAGCAGCGGCGGTTAAGATGACTGGAGGGGGAGAGTCGCAACTTGGGGAGACCCATGAGGAGCGAGTTGAAGTAATCCACACGAGAGCAGATGAATGCATGCACAATGGTGGTAAAGACGGCGGGAGCGACTGATCGTCTGACGGCTCTCAGTCGCCTCAAATGAAAAAAACCTGAACGTGTCAAATTCGAGATGTGCTCAGTGAAGGTAAGGGAGGAGTCGAGGGTGAAACCCAAATCTCGAACACTGGAAGAGTAACTAAAAGAGGGAAACTTGTTAGTCAGCAGTGAGAGGTCAAATTTAAGCAATTGTTGCCTGGTCCCAAACCAAATCAGTTGAGTCTCAATTCGGAAGTCGGCTAACGTGTAAATCACGGGCAAGTCGATCAACAGAGGAGATCAATGACAGTTGATTAGCTTGTGAACCATGCACGAAAGCTTGAGCATCATCCGCATGCTTATGGCTAATTGCTATGTATGAACTTTGTTGAAAGTATCGTACATTAACTATAATGAGCCTTCTGACTTTAGAGATGTCAATAAAGCTGAGATGTTGTGAGTCCTGGCTCGTAACACGCATAACCGATAGCGTGCAATTTATAATGAGCCATCCTAACCTAGGAAGGCCGACTAGAAAGCTAATCATTGACGTGGTAATAAATTATAATAATTATTGCTCTCTGTCCAAAATGCCTATACACTGAAGATGCATGAGTGATTTCATTTGTTTTGCTGCTTGACAGTAACAAGTTTAACTTCCTAGGTCACTTCGTCGTTGTATGGAATTGTTGATGTCGAGTAATGTAAAGTATCGTAAAATAATATGAAAGGAAGTTGGATCTTTGCTGGATTATATTTATTAAGCATAATTCATTTATTGTCATTCTTCACTGATGTTCAGTTTACCTCGTGAATGGAACTCTGAGAATATTTCCCATTCCAAGGGCGTCCTAACATTACCTTGCTAAAGATGGTATATTAATTTTTAGATACATGGTATTTAATGTTATGAAAAAGACGTGGCCTCGCGTCGGAGATATTATTAATTATTATTACCAACATAAATTTCTGTAGCTCCTGTCTCTCATGTAGGCTACTTAGTATCAACTGATGGCGCAACAAATTCAAGCCGTAATCACGTCAATAACCAAAAGGTTTGTCAATTGGGACCCAGAGACCCTTCCCTTCGGTTGATAAACGAGATCGTAATCGTAATCTCAAAATTTCTACAGTGCCCTTGCACAAAAGCGAAGTCGCGGGAGCCAGCTTATTCAGAGGCGCAGATGAAAAGGCTGGCCTTTAAGTCTTGGGCGGGTCGCAATAACAGAAGGCATGAGCAGAACGAACAGATGCAGGCAGAGAATTCAGGGATTTTGGTTCAGCAACCGGAACACTTCGGGCATTGTCGAATACAGGAGTGTCTAAGCTGCTTTGACCGATAGCTCAATGGGTGCAGTCCGCCGCACAGTTACGGAAAATATTCGCCAGACGAGGGACACAATCTACAAATGATAAAAAAAACTCAAGGAAGAGTAGAATAATTGAAAGTTGATTATCTTCACATTAAACAGATTTCGTCTATTAAGGAAAAAGACATCATCAAGGAAATAAGGTTGACACGTATTTTCTCTTCGGGCCATAATTGTTAAATTGGGTGACAATAGAAAAAAAGTGTCCGATGGGGAGGATCTTCAATCCAAGGTAGGAGTAGGAGAAGAAATGCCGTAATTACCGAAGTAGTATTACTATATTGTCTGTGCTAGGGAAATTATTCAGGATACATTATTTCACAGTTTTGTGAAGGGTCTCGGTGGATAAGGGTATGATGTTGCTCTGCAGTTGGATATGACGAAAAAGATAGTCGATGTTATTAATGATCCATACAGACACTATGAGTTGTGAACATGCAGATGGAGAAACATCAGAATGGCTTGTAGTCGAGTCAACGAAGATATTGGATCGAGACAGGGCAGCTGTCATAGACGACATAAGAGTCCACTTCTTCGGCGACATACAATTAATAATCACTTTGATGCAATGTAATCCTAGGATCTGCATACTGCGGTTATTACGATTGAATAGGTCGTCTGTATCATATTGTGGTTTTGTTTTCTATATTAAAATAGGCAAATGTTATGACTATTAAAATTAAGGTTTAACCTCTAATTGTGCTTACAAATGTGTTGACATTTGTGATGAAGGAAGCATTCAAGACAACTATATTGGTTGCTATTATAACAACATGAACGATCAGCCTGGTCTAAAGAAAATAACTCTACAGAATAACACTACTTTGACTATAGAGTTGTGCATCGGGCATTGTCTACAACGAAATTCAACATATGCTAAACTCCAGGTGATTATTTTAACGCCATTTAAAATTACACATTGTAACAGTTCTTCCTTAACCCTTATAGGGTCACGATATTTCTCAACCGATTTTGGTCACTGGGGGGTAAAAAAAATACCCCCACTGTGATTCGCATGATTCCTATGATAAACTCCGATTTTCAAGTATAAAACTAAAAATGTTATTTATAGAAGGTGCTACACGTGCGCCCGGAAAACTCGAAGGTGGCCAATGCGATTATTCTATTTCATAATTGATGCTGCCTGTCTAAACGCATTCGTCGTGTGGAATCTGAAAAACCCGCAATGGAAAAATCATAAAGGTTCAACACGTCTTGATAAGCGACGTCTTTTCCTGACAGAAGTACTGTTGCTGACAAGCTCGTGGAGCCATTGATTACACAGCGTGCCTCCGATCCATCAATTTCACACCAACCACCTGTAGCAAAAGCCATGTTGGCGATCGGTGTACAACCGGCACCTAGTCGATGCGCAACAAATCCAGCGAAGAAACGTGGTCGATGCCACTCGTGTCCACGTAAAGACGACAAGAAATGTGAACACAAATGCACTAAGTGCAACAGTTTCGTGTGCGGAAAGCATGCAGTCAAAACACTTGCATATTCCTGCTTATCCTGCCCACTTTCCCTCTCTGCAGATGCAGAATGACTGTTCAGTAAATGCTGAACGGTACCGTTTGTGTACATTGTAATATCATTGAGCTTATAATGTCATAATTTAGCAGAACTTCATTTATTCATCCTAATTTGATGAAACCAAAACGATTTCTATATATAATGTTCAGATACTGATAAGGAAACATTGTAACAGCAAGACACTCATGTGTAAAGCATGCATAATGTTACGTTTATATATACCTGAGTAAAATAGCTACGACGTGGTGCATTTTCGTACTTTATAGCTGATTTGGGTGCATGAGTAACTAATGAAACTGGATGCATTCTGTAGATGAAACATGTTTAGGAAAAGTCATAGAAGCGATTTCTTCAACTATTTTCAGGGATTAAAATTTCCGTCAAAAACCCAGATGGGGGTATTTTTTTTACCCCCCCCCGGTGACCCTATAAGGGTTAATTTGCGTATTCAGAAATAATTTCAAATAAAGCGCTGTATCACGCTAACATGCATTTTCCCCTAAACTTCGAGAATATTGACGAAGCTTTACCTCGACCGTAGTTGACTTTTCATTAAGCCTCTGTTTTTTGATGAAGTTATTTCAACTCACTGAGCTCATTTTACCGTTATTGTCTTGCCTGCAGACACCTTTTAATCGAGCTCAAGCTTTTATCCGAGGGTATCACTACTTGTGCAAGTTTAATTTTACACCCAAAGCAAAGCATACACATTTGTGGGCACAGACATAGCAGAAATTTTAACCATCCCATTAGTGCATTGAAATGTGCGCCATGATTTATTTATAGAATTCAAAGGAATGCCTGTGCTGGAACAGCTTCGGTGTCATGTTGCCGGATACTTTCTGTAACTCACTCTGCCCTGGCAATCAGTCAGAGTATTGCGGTGGATCGAAAGGACAAAGAGCTTTTTATTCGCTCTATGCCGGTAAAAAGTTTCGGAATTATTGTCAACATGCTTTCAGCTACATTAAACATTAGTCGAGAAATGAAAATAAAAATTATCCTAAATTGGGTAACTTGGTAGTTTTTAATGAGGCTCTAAGTGATTATTTTAAACGACTAAATTGCTCGACAGTGCTTTCATTGTACTGTATAATTTGTTTTCCTATCATGTCATAGTTTTTGAACATAATCTTCAAACAGCCTACTGTGTTCCAATTGGTTAATTAATCTGCAGCTAAGGTGTTAGGCTACCAGAAAAATATGACAACACTAAGTTCAGAACAGTTGTTCTTTCACTGAAGGTACTTCAGCCTTCCATTTGGAATCATCTGCTACAAAAGTCTGGTTTTCCAGTTCGCAGTCATCTTAAGAATCTCTTGTCTAAACGCACTGTTCTACTAGGTCTCTGTACGTCTTCGCCTTTCCCTCGAGTGTACATTAACCCTAGGGCTACCAAGCTTTTTTTGTAACACGGACTACCAAGGGGGGGTGGTTACCACCCCCTGGATTTCGTGTTTGGTTTTACATATCATAACTTGTAATATAGCATTGGATTCAGCATTCATTTCTGCACAGAATGGTATATTTAGTTGTACATTATGTGAATGCACCTCGAAATTACATCACTTTTAACAACGGAACCCATTAATTAGCAATATTGCATATTATTGCGTACATTTTGTACTTTTTGGATAAACAAATATAAGATTATGTGTGTTTTGAAACTAATCTATGTATAAAAGATACACAAAATCATCCCTACACATGTTTATATAGTATAAATGTACATCCATACATATATATCCATACATATATATCGGTTTACGTTATAACGCTGTATTCAGCCATTTTCACACAGATTACGCGTATTATTATTTATTTTGACCACTTCCGGTATTCAAAAGACAAAGATGTAGGTATGCAAATGAAGCCTTTCATTCCCTCTAAAGAACGGTATCTTTGTTTCTCTTCCAGGAAGACAAATGAATACGCTACAGACAAAAAACTAAGGGGGAGTCCTTCCATTCAGCCATTTTTCACGCATATTACGCGTATTATAATTTATTTTGAGCACTTCCGGTTGTCTCAGGTCAACTCAGTGACCATAGAAATGTAGCCCCACATTCCCTTTATAGAATGGTATAATTTGTGTCTTTTAATATTAAATGACGGATAAGATATAGTCGAAAATCTAGGGGGTGGTATCCACCCCCCTGGTACCTCGGGTATATTGGGTATAACTTTTGAACGGTGTGAGATATCATCTCACATTTTACCTCAAAACGTGTGTATATGAACCCCCTACAGCAACCTAAAAGGTCAAATTTTTATTCCATACGGAAAAAGTTTGAGATGAAAAAAACCTAGGGGGGGGTAGCCCGAGGGTTAATCCGCGCATCAAATGCACGTTTACTTACTTTAATTAAGCACGTATTACATGCTATAAATAAATCTAATGGAACGTAAAATATCTGCACTGTACCTGTTCTTGTGACGATGTCTTTTATTTTTGACAGTGTGCGATATAGGTTACTACGGCCGCATGTGTGAACAGGTGTGTCACTGCAAAAGACAAGCTCCTTGTGATCGAATGACTGGAAAATGTCCAAAAGGATGCGAAGGAAAATGGTTCGGTACAACTTGCAGCAACAGTAAATATTTAATGATATATTATACAGCCAATATTCAAATTAGTCGTGTAATCTTAATCCGACACTCTTAATTTAAAAGAAATGTAGGAATAATGTCAGAAAGTTAAAGAACATTATTATGTGAGAGAATGAACTTGTGAACCTCTGCGAAAGTTGCTGACTGAAAGTGAAGGCAAAACTTGAGAGACCGTGGTGACTGATGATGATGATAATAATGATAATGAAGATGACGACAATGACAACGACGACGATAATGATATAGAAGTAAATGTTGATAAAAGTACTAATACATCTTGATAAAACAAATTTTAAAGCATCGCATTGTCTACATCCTAAATCCACTTTATTTAATTATGGTTTACTGTAGTACACTTGTCCGAAAAGTATATCGGATGCTTTCGAGATAACGAAACACGTGCCATTCCGGGTGGACCTCATCCTGATCGACGCATGACAATTGAATTTTGCTCTAACACGTGTATTCTGCGAAACAACTCAATTGCAGGTCTTCAGGTAAACATGTTACAGATTCTTTATACGCAATGGATGATACAAATTTTACTGTATATGTTAGAATAGTGTTTCCGAATGACCGCGCACTATGCACGAGCGATAGGAGTTTATTCGCTTTCGAATTGACCCTTGTCTTATGCCATTTCTCGCGATTTTAACCTCTTCCTTCATTTTGCTGTTGCCGTTTTTCTCAATCGCCCAGTCCAGCAACATCATTCTTGGTCTTCCTCTTGTCTTTTCCCCTTCCATTCTCCCCTCAATGATGTCTCGCAGTAGAGAGTCTCCCCTCATGACGTGCCCCATCCATTTCCTTTGACGTTCTCTGATTGTATTTATCACTGTTCGTTCTTCTTCTACCATTTCTTCGATGGTTTTCGACCTATCTCTGAGTCGGACCTTCGTTCAGTTCTATCGTCAATCTGTTGACTTAAAATCGTCCCTGCAATAGACTTGACCTCTATTTTCCCCGTACTAGAACTACTATGGCTCAGTCTCGTTCCTTTGCTTCAATTGGTCCCTGTCTTTGGAATGCTCTTTCTCCTTCTGCTCGCACTACAATTCGCTGTTCGCTCTACATTTCTATCACCATCATTCTCTTCTTCCTCTGCTTTTCTCAAAAGCCTGCTTCTTTTCGCCGGGTTTAGCAGTAGAGAGTCTGATCGGTTCACCCTACTAGAGGCGCTTTACAAAAATGCTTAAATACGATACGAAACGATTTCTAATATTTCCTCGTTTGTCTTGTGCTCCTTCAAATTTACGACGACGCTATATCCACATTTCAAAAGCTTCTTGTCTTTTTATGTCCTCTTTCTGAATTGTCCACGTTTCAGATTCATACAGGAACACACCACACCAATGTCTTAAACATTCGCTTCTTTAGAGTTCTGTCTAGTTTCCCTCTCAGGAGTTCTTTTTTCTTGCAGAGGGACGCACTCGTCTTCAGGCAACTATACGGCGACTGGTCCGGTCTCGTTATCTACCGGAATCCTACCAAAGTTTCGAGCAACTTTGCCGAAAAGCAGACTCTAACCTCTTTTCTACCATCATCAGCAACCCTGCACAAGTGCACATGTATTACATCAATTACTGCCTCCCGTGAAAACTGGTTCATACTCGCTACGCCCCAGAACCCACAATAGAATAATACATAAGGCAAACTCTCTATCTCGTAAAACATTTGTCACACGGATGCTTTATACTTAATTTTTTTTATATTTGATGATCTTGTACAAAAAAATGCGGTTAGCAGTTGGTTTTTCAATAAAGGATATACTTACTTACTTACTTTACTTACTTAGAATGCATCTTTCCCCATGTTTATTCTTTTTATTTCCGTATGGCACTTTGTGTCTTGTGTGACCACGTTACCCAGGTAGCAGAATTTATTGGCCTGTTCTATTTCCTCTCCATTTATGGTAATTTTAACTGTTGATTCTTCCATCCTGCTTGCTTTCATAACCTTTTTCTTTTTGTTATTTATTATCATTTCATATTCCGTCGAGATCGTGTTCAGGCGGTCCATCATTCTCTGTAAATCCTCTGGGCTGAATGCCATCATTGCCTGATCATCCGCAAATCTCAGCGCTTTTAGCAACTGTCCTCCCGCCTTTACCCCTCGTTCAACTCCTCTAAAGCCTCTCGTACAATAAATTTTTTGTAAATGTTGAATAGTACTGGAGAGCGGGCATCCTTGTCCCATTCCTCTGCCTATTCTTCCTGGCTCCGAGTATTCACCATCCATTATTTTTACTCTCTGTCGCATATACAGGTTCTCCATTAGTCTCCTTTCATTCCAGTCCACCCACATTCGGCGCAGCGCAGTCATTAATTTCCTCCAGTCCACCCTGTCAAACGCCTTTTCATAGTCTACAAAACATACATAGATTTCTTGATCATGTTGTAGGCCTCTTTCTGTCAGTATTCTCCGAGCCGCAATTGCGTCTCTTGTTCCTTTACATTTTTTCTGAAGCCGAACTGATCCTCTCCTAACCAGTCGTCTGTTTCTGCCTTGGTTTGTAACCTTTTTGTGATGATTCTTAATAGGATCTTTGATACATGGATGAGTAGGCTTATCGTTCGATGATCTTCGCATGCTGTTGCAGTTTGTTTTTTCTTCAGTGGTATCAGTATCGTCTGTAGAAAGTCCTCCGGCCATACGCCTGTATTGTATATTATCTTGACATAGCTTTAGCAGTTCCGTCATTGCCTTTTCCCCTAGGCTCTTCAGTATCTCAATTGGAATACCATCAATGCCCTATGCTTTGTTGTTTTACATATGATTGTTGGCAGCCAGGACATCATCTCTCAGGATGTCTGATCCTATATTGTCGGCATTTGGTGCTTGTACCTCTCCTTGATTCTTTATTATTTCCGCAGGATAATTCCTCGACACTCTTCTTCCATCTTTCCCTTACGTCATCAGAGTACTCCAGTAGTTTACCATCCTTAGCCTTAATTGCATTTCCTCCGCCCGTGTTCCACTTCTTTGTCATTTTCTTGATTTTTTCATACACTATCTCATGTCTTCCACGTTTCTAGAGCATATCTAGCTCCTCGCATTGTTCTTCCCACCATACTTCTCTTGCCTTATAATGTTGTTCTTCTCAATTGATTATTCAGCCTTTTATATTCCTTCTTTACTTCTTCTGTGCTCTTACGTTTCCAGTTTCTCCTCATTGCCATAACCTTTAGCATCTCTGTTGTGACCCACGGTTTCTGTGGTCTCTGCCCCGTCTGAAACCCTACTGTATCCTTCATTTCTTTAATTATGATTTACTTCAGATTCTTCCATTTCTCTTATATTGTTGTATCTGTATTCATCTCCACCACCTGTTCATCTATCTTTTCTGACAATTCTTTACTCATCGTTTGTGTTCTTTCTCTGTTCCATTTCTACTTTGCTATCTGTTCTTCTTTTCCAGTCTCCTATGACAATCACGAAATCCTTGCGCTTGATGTTCTCGAGGCTTTCCTCTATTACCTCATACATGTCGTTCGCCTCATCTTCTTCATGTGCCGACGTAGGCAACTAGGCATTATATTATTATACGCTTGTATTATTGCAATGTCAACTGTGTAAGCTCGTAACGTCACTACGAGAATCTCTTCTCACTCCTCATGTCTCTATATCCTTGACACGCATTTGGCTACCATTTCCGTCAGTACGATGGCTACACCATTCTGACTCATCCCTCGTCCGCCGTATATCACCCTAATAAAATGAAATCTCCCCTTTCTCCATCTGACTACCGATAAGCCCAGGCCCGGTCTCAGCATTGTTCTGACATTCCAAGTCCCAAATTTCACTTTATCCTCTCCTTCTAATGTTTTCGCTTTATGACGACCGTGGAGGCCTTGTCCCACCCCCACCCCTGCCGAGCTCGTTTTCTTCAGCACGGAACAATTCTCAAGGTCTGGACACGGGGAGAAGTGCATCGCAAGACTGGCAGTTTACTTTCCCGCTTACATCGGCATCAAATCATACTGCTTGCTGACAGAGGCACGAGTACGCAAATAACAACACTTCGACATTGATCATTTCACATAGAGTCGAACCTACTACAGCATGACCATTGACCACGCATGTTACCAATAGACCAACGTATCGCACCATACTGACTTTACCGAAGAATATTTGTAAAAGCACAAATATATGCGTTGCTTTCAAGTTAACTTATTTTTGGAATGGTGAGCTTAATCATAGTCTCAAGCCGATATAGTGAACTCTTTCAAATTACTTAAACAATAAAGAGGTACAGCTGATTACTTCGACATCAAACGGTTAGCCGAACCATTGCAGTAGAAACATTTGGATTAGAACGGCTTGAACGTTTATTATTTCCGCGATTTCAGAAACTTTATATGACTTGATGCAAATCAAGAGATTTGTTAAGAGATGTAACACCATTACTTTTGCCACATTAGGCCGGAAGTTATTGCTCCTGTGGAGAAAACTACGCACAATATGGGCCATTAAAGGAAAGCGTTTGTAAGGATCCATGTCCAGGTAACCGATCGCAAAAATGCGGCGGACCTTGGGCCAACAGTGTCTACTCTGGTAGGTTGATTGGACCAAACGTTGCTTTGTTTAACAATGGACTGGATGGTTTCATATTATGATACTTAGAACACAACTGAATAATGATGTTGCTGTTATTTTAGTAAGTCATTTACATGCAAGAACGGCATTGTAGTTAAAGACGTACTGGTCCCGAGGCACCCGATAAAATCGACTGTAACTCCTGGCCCACTCTTTACCCAATGCGTCTGAGCGGCTCCCAGCTCCCGATTGGCGCTCTGAGACGCATTGTGTAAAAAGTGGGCCAGGAGTACGTCAGGAAAGTACTCGATTTTATTGGGTGTGCCAGGACCAGTGCTTCTTTAATTGTTCTGCATTTATTTGTCACAGTAATCATTTTATATTCCTTACTTGTTTCTAGTATTTAGTGTACTTTTATGTTTTATGTTAGACACAGCATTTTTTTTACTGAATATGACATGAATGTAAATGTGGCGGAGCCGTAAGAGTTACATCAAGGAGGCATCATATACTTCCCAACCTTCCCAGAAATACAATTCATTGAACATCTCTAGATGTGTAATGACGCTTTATAATATTTTAGTGTGTCCGGCTGGATATTATGGTCCAAAATGTCACAATCAGTGCTATTGCTACAACAGCAGTCGATGTGTCTACCTGACTGGTGAATGCAATTCTACATGCAAAGCTGGATGGACTGGGAAGAGTTGCAGCGTTCGAGGTTATATTAGCATTAACACTTTGACCGCCGGACCATTTATTAGCAGTACGCCACAGCCCTATAGAACATTTGAATCCCGGCAACCCTATCGTAAATGTGACACGCGGCAGCTCTGTCGTAAATTTGATCGCGGGACCATTAATCATTTATTACCTGTACGCGCTAGCCCTATCACAAAATTATAGGAAATACGGCTATGATCAATAAATTATTATTATTTACATTAACTCTGGAATTGTAAAGAAAATGAATGAAAATGCAAAGAAACTGCTAATTAGTCTACTATAGACTACTTTACAGTAACCTGACCAAAAGTCGGCCTTTGAATTAATAGTCCTGGAAGCATGGCACCACGTAGAGTGCAGGCCTAGAAGCACACGTGATGCACATATAGCGTGTTTCTTTGCGCTTTCTATGCTTGTTGCACACACCACATTTAGTTGTTGCCTTGTAGGTATCTTTCTGCGACGTCATTAATTTAGGCCTAACTAGGCTACTATAGAACGCTTACTTCGGAAAACGTATGGTATGAGTCGTATGCAATAAAAATATGCATCGATAGTAACCATAAGACTGCACTCACTGTTACAGAGACGTCTCCGTTTCACTGCCGGACAATGTGGAACACGGCAGCCCTATCGTAAATTTGACACGAGGCATTCCTAGCGTAAATTTGACACGCGTCAGCCCTGTCGAAAAGCATCGACAAGCCAGGGCCAGACTCGGAATCTGAGCTATCATTACCAGAGGCAGCCTTGATTGCCAGCACCCCTATTATATCCCCTGTATATACGAGTTAACTCGTACTGGCGGTCAATGTGTTAATTATTATACTGAAATAAGCTTACCAACTCTTATCTGGATATGAGATCCTCGCGTGTTGCAGATGTTGCAGAGTGAAATCGATGTTCGTGACCCTGTCTATTTCTTGACAGATGTCTTTTAATGACGTCATATATTACACAGGAAATGTTAGGAACAGCTTCACAATCATAAGACAGCTGAGAACTGTCCGTCAGTCTCTCAAAAATAATCTGATATGAGAAGTCTCGCAGAGTTTTATACTGAGCTGAATTGATTATTTCAGTGTCGACTTTGCTGGCTTACCTCAATGTGTCGTATGGCAGGGTCATCAGCGCTGCTGCTAGTCTGGACGTTCGAATAATAACGGTCAACTACATAACACGCGTTTCAATAGCAGTATCAGTAGCTCGGGAGCGGCAAATAAGTCGAGTTCAAACTCTGCCTTCTCTGGCAAAATTACTTGAATAACTACGCATCACGTTACATAGCTCGCAGACCGCGATCATTATAATCTGACAATGCATTTGTGCCAGCCAACAAATCTAAAATTGATGATGGGCCTGTCGTTTATCTGGTCCGCGTGCGTTGTTCAGCATTCACGCTTTTAAAGCAAAGATTGAAATTGTTATTTATTTTTATACTAGTATATTAGCTGACAACTGTAAAGCGGCAGTTCCGTTCTTATGACGATATGCAAATTTTCATAATTACAAGAAAAATTACAAATCCCAAACCAATTTACACTTTTACTTTATCATCTTACATAATTATGAACTCTTAAAATGTCATTTTAGAATGCTTTGGAGAGTGTTCATTGAATGAAACCTGCACCACTGTTAACTTGAAGTTTACAACAATCACTCGCTGTCGTTGTTTGTCAGGATATACGAGGAACGCTTTCTTGGACACATGCCAAGGTTCGTGGTATAAAATTACAACTTATGTTTAAGCACAGTAGTTAGCAAAACGTAGTTTTTAGCGACAATTCCGAACGACTGCATGTTTAACGACAGTTCCGAACGACTGTATGTTTTACAGACAGTGCAAAGGTCATAATGGGGAGCGGTTCATAAGAGCGACATAGCGAAAGAGCGACGTAACAGAAGAGCGACATAAATACCGTATCAAAAGAGCGACAACCGAAGAAATTAAATAAAAATTCAAAAGAGCGACATAACGAAAGAGCGACAAACATAGGCCCTATATTATGTAGGCCTACTCATTTAAAAGCAGTAGATTTAGACATCGACGTTTTCTCAATAAAACGATTATATAATATTTATATATACCTGCAAATAAACTTGCCGTCCATGATTTTGTGCTTGTTTATCCAAAACAACCTATCTAGAACCACAGACTTGCTCACCTTCACTGGTCAAGATCTTTCGCAAAACTGAGAATATCATAACATTGACTGGTCAGTTTGCCCAATTATCAGAAACTGAGCCCATGCTTCATTTCACTCGCTCGCCTATTCAGTATTCACCCCGACATCCGCGTCCCTTTTGAGCTAACATCAGAGTACGGAATCCCGATGTACATCAAAATATAAGTACAATGGCTGGAATTCGCACCAATAGTCCTTAGAATTTGTTCATAACGAACCTCTAAATAAACACAAACAAACTCTCTCTTGCATATATAAGACAAACTCAGGTAACTCTTTGATAAACAATTGGAATAGCCAATAATTTCTGGCTACGAATACACGACTCTCTAGTATATTTTCAAGAAACCATACTATGATAATAACCAATTTGTTACTCTTTTGTTATGTCGCTCTTTCAAATCATCAATATTTCTGTCGCTCTTTTAAAAGTGCTCTCCCATTTGTCGCTCTTTTGTTATGTCGCTCTTTCGTTATGTCGCTCTTTCGATACTAACCCGTCACAATGACGCCATCAGCTAGGAATGAATGTATGATTTACAGAAAGTTCAAAAGTGACACCATAATATAGCCACGCCCACCTCAAGCCATAAGAGAGTTACAGTGGGGGCACCCATTGTGCTTTGCAAGACAATGAGGTTTACGCTATAGCTGGGAAGGCAAAGCACGCAGCCAATTGGAAGACGAGTCAGCCCCACGCAAACCTCGTTGAATATTCTATAGGCACAAAAGACAATGACAGCCTACATCTAAGAGTAATTGTAATTGTAATTCAACATTTGTATAGCGCCACAGAGTGTTAGGGCTAGGGTTAGGGTTTAGGTTAGGCTAAATTCCAGTGCACGGGCAATAGCAAGAGCACCACCCCTCCCACTCTGAGCATAGCCTATACCAAACTAAGCAACACTCTGCCATAGAGTCCGTTAGCAACTGCTATTTCATTTCAAATGGGCACCTTTCCTTCTGTTGTAACTAAAGTTGTACACACAACCAAGCCCACTACACAAATCTTTTCGGATGGTGCTCTTGCTTCTGACGGTCCTTTAACTATGATAAACTGCTTGAAGAATGACGAGCTCATTGGCAGCCATTGCTGAAAAGTTTACATATTCGAAGTGCACTGCCTGATAAGACTACATCCACAATAATTTATTCTTGGCAACAGTTGCTGTGCTGCTGCTTGAATCATTATTACCTTATTCTAAAGACTCACGATAGAAGCACGTGGAAATTTCTGACTGTTCGTCATTAGTCGATAAATTACACTAAGCGGCTGTCATGTCAGGGTGATTGATTATAGGCGATAATTAATCATCCAGAAACGAGAAATATATTGATGTATCATGATCAAATATCTTCAGACATAGACGAATGTGTACTGGGCCTTTACGATGCTTCAACAACAACGAATTGTACTAACACAGTAGGAAGCTACAAATGTACCTGCAAGCCGGGATATAAACAACACAACGAAACCACCTGCTACGGTAAACTATCAATATTCTAAACATCATAGCTAAACGATGTATGGTACGCTGCATAATTATAAGGATAAGCACTCCTATAATATGGAGAATTTTGTAGGCCCCTATTAATTCGTAACGTGAATTAATATTTATTTTCAAAAGGATGGTATTTAGTTCTTAGAATGTAACAAAATAAGTTTTGACTGATATTAGAAACCTGTAAAATATTTATCAGAGAAAAGACGAAATCGCGAATATGAACTCTTTGATATTAGAAGAAGATGGAGATAGACTATTAATTGCACAATAATTTTGAAGAAATTGTGCGCAGCGATATATTACATATGACATATAAGTCTATTAAATAATATATGAAATAACACTTTACTTTATTTGGCAACTGTTGGCTGTTGCTTGAAAGTATGGAGGTGGAGGTCCTTACGTAATCCCCCGCGGGAAGATGACTCTACCCTGTTCTACCCCCAGAGTCACCAAAATCATTGTCCTTTCTACTTTCGATATAAAACATTCCCTACGACCTTTGCCTATAGTGCTCGTTTTGTGCAAGGAAGTTTCAGGATCTGCCGCTTCTTTGAAAAAAAGCAGCATTGTAAAGTTGTGTTTCTGATCTGACTTTGCCACTTTCTGCGGTCGTCAAATAAGCAGCAAACATCGGCAGCAAACATCGGTCACAGAACAAGGTTGCATTCTTTACTGGCAATAGTCGTTTCTTTTTGAGCTCCTTCTTTACTACAGACTTTCTCTTCCTGACATTTATATATTATTATAATGCTGGCACTACCGCCATTAATAAACGAAGACTTTAAGTTCCTGGAACAAACAAGTATTACGACAAGTCTCTGCATCCTTTCACCCTAATGACATACATGAGTCATTTTCTGCTATTAGATCAATTAGACATTTCTGTTGTCCCAACGATTTTTAAAATAAAATTCGCCATAATTATTTCAAATCAATTATTTCTATGAATTTACTATTGAGGAGTTTATTGTTTCCATGGTTATTTTGGATATATGCTTTACTGTTTATTTTACCTGCTGCGTTTGAATTTGAAAATTGTCCACTCCGTTACCGTCACTTTCACACAGGGTCGAAAATAAAATTATAGAAATACGACTACAAATGATAGTTTTTCAAAAACTTTATGTGTTAGGTAAACAGCATTGAAACGCCTTTGATTTAATAAGGTTGTAATTAAATGAAACAGTACTTATTCTGGCTAAATGAATTATTTTCAGCTGTCACCTGAAATAATGAAATTCCACTCCGGCGCCCGAGTGCGAGGCACTACCGTGCCCACATAAATCTTTGCACTACTACTTAGTTACCAACATCTTACTTACCAACATCTGGGTCTCGTGCAAATTAGTCAGACCATTTATGACGTCTGTGCTTGTGTAAACTTCGTTTATATGCTGACTTTTCGAATTGATGCGGTAATAATTTGGTTTGAAAGGTGTAATCTACGCATGATACGTTTAATAGGCGTCCACTCCGTTACCAAGAATTAATCTACATTGAAGATGCTCATGTAGTCAACAATTATCAGGTTTCATCTCCTAAATGAACAAAATTGATAAGTTGATAAATGTGGTCCACAACGTGGGCGATAATAATTTTATTTCATGTTATGTTGAAATTGTCCACTCCGTTACCTGTCCACTCCGTTACCTCTTACACAGTAACGTAATGGGGTAAATTCGTAGTTTACGTTGCTAAATTATTTGATATTGTCACTTTAACATGGAAGCTGGATTGATGAAAGAAATTGTTTCCCTAAATGGAAGTGGGATTGATGAAAACATTCCTGTGTTCAAAATTGAAGTTGGATTGATCGAAATAATTTTTCCCGTAAATAGAAGCTGGATGGATGAAATTAAGTTTTCGATTCAATAGAAGCTGGATTGATGAAAATAATTGTTTCCGTAAAAGCTGGATCCATGAGAATATATCTTTGCTTAAATAAAAGTTCCATTGATGAAAAATATTTGTTTCGTCAAATAGAAGTTGGATTGATAAAAGTAATTTTTTCCAATTAAATGGAAGTTGGATTGATGAACATATTTCTTGATGAAATGGAAGCTGAATTGATGATAGTTAACATGCACATATGTAGACTGCTTAGGCCTACTTACCAACGTCAAGCACGGCATTGAAGACATTAGAATAATTTAGCAACATAAACTACGACTTTACCCGTATTGGATATTTTGGTAACGGAGTGGACATGTATTGGTGACGGAGTGGACATTTCTTCCAAAAATATGTTTGATTACAGCAGTAGCTTCACAGATATTTTTTATTCATGTGTGTTAAGATAGAATTTGTTTTCGTTTTATTTATCTTCATAACTATATACATGTGTGAAACATAATGTGAACAAATGNATGAAATTGAGAAGCAAACCAGTTTTTTGGACTAAGATTTTTTAGGGCGTAGTTACTGTATAGTGCACTTGACCCATGTGCTAATTACATAAAATTAATTTCGGGATTCGTGACATGACGTCTTCGTGGCTTGCATAAAAACATCGAATTAGCGTATAGGCCTACGTATACGGTATCCGGTTTACTATAATTATGAACAGTACTGCAATTTTGCATGTGTATAGTAACCGGTTTGTGTTGTAGCCTTTGACGTAATAGCATTCTAGCATGCAATCTTCAAATATCAAATTTATTGTCGTAGGCATAATTATCTATACATTTCTTTGCCAGCCTAACACCGTTTACGCGATAGAGTGTATAATTATGTATATACGAATACGAGTCCATACTGTTGCGTCTTGTGGTATTGTTCGAAACAATAGACAGTTTTCCTTTGTGGCACGGTTGCAAAGTATTAATGCAGTTGCCATTCACTTCAGAATGCTACGACGATTAATTTACTATGTATTGTTATTGTGAACAACTGAGGATACCACTATTGCCATAAAAAATGAGCTTGTAGGACGTTGCAGTGTTGCATTCTTATAAAGATTAACACCATACAACACTGTATTTTGATCCAGGAAGAGCCTCTGAATAATTTGTTCCTGGACAGGCGCTATATAAATTTGGCAACTGTAATACGACACAATACAATATATCCACGATCAACTTTAATTAGAACATAACTTGTTTTGTTTAACCAGTGTCAGACTTTACTAAACAGAAGGGCATTTCTGTCATAAAGAGTCAAATAAAGATTTATCAGAGCACATGGCGCTCAACCTTAGCAAACACCTCAGATTTTCCCTAGTGTCGTCATTGGCTTAGTTCCTGTTTAAATGTTTCTTAGAACTTCAGATTTGTTACTAGTGTCGTAATTGACTTAGTTCCTGTTCAACGGTTTCACAGATGTGTGGACTGTGGAGGTCTTGGTTGTATGCTCAGTGTGTTTCTCTGTATGTCTCTTCGCCCTCTTGGTTTCTTTTTCATATTCCGGGTTCATAATTTGCTGTTGTAGAGACATCCTGGTGCTTGTACATTAATTTTAACCAGTTAAGCTTAAGTGTGATTATTTAGTCCCTGCTCCAGTGTTTCACAGACGTGCTAATGTTATTACCAGCAGCTCTACGCGTTCGTTTGTTCACAAAGGCTCACATTCTGCAGTTATATTCTACAGTTCTAATGTAAATGAAGTGAGCTATAATAGTACTGCAGAGATAATTTCGTGATTCCAATTATTTTATTTACTCAAATTGTGTCGAACAAAACCAAGAACTATGGAGAGAGGAAGTCGACTACTTACGTCAATATTTCGAGTTGCCTTTTATTTGAACTTCCTTAAAGCATACTCCGAAGGTGAGTGACCTGCATCTTCCTGAAGTTAGTGATTATTAAGATAGCTCGGGTTACCGGGGTACTTAAATTATTTGATGCGTCGTATATGCATGGGTATCGTGCTTATTACCATTAACTTTCATATAAATTAGCAAAATCTCAGTGTATTATAGTCATAATATTATGCAGCTTATTGAAATTTAAACCCGACGAAATATTGCTCTCTGTTCAACTGCAACCACTGAACATACTATAATCCCCATGGTTTCTTTATACAAAGGCCGTCTCAAATTTAGACAATATGAACGGAGGTAAATGAACACTGAAATATAGAAGTCATATCTAAAATCCTATTTCAAAGCTGCATTAGGAGACAAGATACAGCTAAAGTAAAATCGAAAGTTTGGCGTTTTCAGTTTTAAAGACATAGAAAACAGCTGCATAACGCGAAAAGATTCCTAAGCAGTAGGCCTATAAACATAATTCTCGCGATTTTTTGTACAGTAGTCTGGGTAGGTCAATCACATACAATCATGTCATCATATTGTATCATATTTGCTAAAAATCATCACTCAAGAGTTTGCGTAGCCGAATCCATGAGCGGATCCAAGGTGGCCATTCTGGTCATGGCCCCATTTGAAATTTACACAATCAAGAAGTAGACGATGTACAACATTGTACACTACGTGATCTGTCATTAAGAAAATGAAACGACGAATTATAACTAAAATGCTTAAATGCAACCTGACAATTTGGTTTGGAAGGCTACGACTGGTAGCCTACTGCTCCGGACTACATTGCTGAACTGTTGGCAATCAAACTGGTCGGCGAGCTCTCCGGTCTGCCTCGCGAAATGACTTAATGATACCTTCGTTTCGAACCACCACCTGTGCTCGTCGGGACTTCTCGATTGCGACGCCACGGATCTGGAACGCTCTTCCGCCGTCTGTGCGTGCTGCACGCGGCTATATGGTTTTCTCTAAACTCTTAAAGACGCATTTTTTCAGCTGTTTGATGGCCACGTGTTGAGCGCTTCTGAGAGACTCTTATAAATGCTTTGTTATATTACATTTACATTACATTACATTACCTCAACGCTTATATTAATTTCAATAAATGTCTTGTTTGCTAGTATTGTCTGCAGTCAAACTCAAACACGACTCAAACTGCATCTTAACTGCATCTTACTACTTAACTACATGTAGCCTACATCTCAACTACGAGTGACAGCTATTCCTATCAGCACTGAAATAATAGAGCAATTTGTTCAGATGACAGCTTAAAATGCTACCATTGCGGTGTGGAAATTCAACACATTTTCACAGTGGTGAGGGTAACATCTTCCTCCCCAAACCCTTCCCCAGCTCGGTGCTGCGCGCCTCGGCGGTCGTCCTATAGACGCCCATTTGGCCTCTCATAAACCTTCTAGATCCGTCACTGCCCGTATCTGTCCGCGGATGAGTGTGGACCCATGAGGCACTGTATATCTGACAAATATCGTACGATTTGTTGACATAGATGATATAACATGAAATGGATTTAATTAAGCGAGTAGAAGAAGATTATCTTTGTAACTGTGTTATAATCAGTGCAAAGCGTAAGAATGCTCAATTGCCAATCTATTCTAGGTTTTTCTTGTAAAGCCGTCATAGAGGTCGCTGGTTTAGGTTTAGCACCATGTATAATGCAGACGTATCTTAGAGTAACTGTTTTGACCGATAACTCGATGAACTTTGCGAATTCTATGGAGTGTTGCAGTCCGCAGCGTAGTTACGAAAAATAATATATTATTCATCAAAAGTGGGACACGATGTATAAATGTTAAGAAATCTCGAGGCTGAGTAGAATATTAAAAATTATATTATCTTAGCATTTGGCAAAATTCATTTATTAAATTAAAAGACAAAATCAACCGAATATGGCTGATAGGATTACGCACTTTCTCTTTTGACAAAAATAGTTAAATTGGCTGATACCAGGATGGTAGTTTGAAAGATTTCTTGACGTCTTGTCATCATCCATCATCCATCTATGAGGAAGCGCTGGACGGTGAGACAACCGTGAGCCGTCGGCGGCGGATCACATCGCCCATATTTGTTCCACATCCTATATTCTAGATTGTATACGCGCTTTAGAAACTCTGAACTTGCTGTCATCTGTCAATCTAGTTGGGAATCTGTTGGCTGGACTCAGTGTGCGCGATTTTGTCAATATGGACTCTTATAGTTCCATGAGCAATGTTTAATAACTAACAATTATTTGTTCTTAATGACATTTTAACATTGTGGGGCGCATTATCAAATTTCAGTTTAGGGGTGCATTATCAAATTTGAGTTGTATTGTAATTGTATTACTTTACAGTTGGTGGAGGGGTCATGGTAGATAAAGGGTACTGTAGATGCTGTTCTGCAGCTGAGGAATTAGGAGACCAATAAAATACAGTCGATATTATGCATGACTATACAAACAAAGTTATTTTAAGAACAAAAAGGTCAATTTTAGATTCTAATTTTTCTCTAAAATTTACCTTTTTGTTCTTAAAATAACCCTTGATCGTCTTATATTTGGTATCCTTGTTTCTTATCACAGGTAACCCTTATTCAGACGAGAAAAACAAGAAAGAATTAACCGATTTCCACAATTATTGGCTGAGATCTGATCATTTTTCTTCGATTTTTGTTAGATTTCTTTTCTTATGACCTTGAAATGACCTTGTATGACCCTGAATTTAGTATCTATATTTTATCGGAATATAGCTCTCATCGATACAAACAAATAGTAAAAGTTCATCCAAATTGGACTCTTCGTTAATGTATAATTTTTCTGGACACCCCTACTGTAATATGTAACTGATCTTATGCATATTTCTGGCACTGAAATTTTTAAAATTCATCGTGGATTTAGAAGAATTAGGAATTAAAAGTACTAACAAACTTTAATATTCTTAATATTCGTTGGCCAGTTTTAATATTCATAAATATTCGTCAATTTCTAAAAATCTTAATATTCGTAATAATATTATGAGCATTAGGGGTGTCCAGAAAAATGATACATTGCAGAAACCAACCATTCCCTATTTCTCCCCATTATTCTATTCATATATTGTCTGGAAATATTTTTTACAGAAATTTAAAATGTTAACTGAGGTCCCTCAAAGCCCCCGAACATACCCTACTTAAACACCCAGGACTGAAGGCGCCCATGCTTTTGTCTAAGAACTTGAGTCCATTGTCAATTTACTCTTTTATCACAGAAAATTAACGAGGAGTCCAATTTGGATGAAATTTTTTATGGTTTGTTTGTCTCGATGAGAGCTACATTCAGATGAAATATAAATACTAAATTCAAGGTCATTCAAGGTCATTTCAAGGTCATAAGAAACAAAATTTAACAAAAATCGAAGAAAAATGATCAGATCTCACCCAATAATTGTTGAAATTTGATAATTCTTTCTTGCATTTCTCGTCTTGAAGAGGGCTACCTGTAAAAAGAAACAAGGATACCAAATGTAAGACGATCAAAAGTTATTTTTAGGACAAAAGGGTCAATTTCAGACCATGATTTTTCTCTAAAATTGACCTTTTTGTCCTTAAAATACCTTTTGGACAGTATGCGAGATAGGCTATTACGGCTCCTAGTGTGATCAGGTCTGTCACTGCAAAAGACAAGCTCCTTGTGATCGAATGACTGGAAAATGTCCAAAAGAATGCGAAGAAAAATGGTTCGGTACAACGTGCAGCAACAGTAAATATTCAACATCATATACCAAATATTCAAATTAGTAGTGTAAACTTAATCCGACAATCTTACTTTAAACGTAGTGTAGGAATAATGTCAGACAGTGAAAGAACATGATTCTGTGAGACAGAAAATGAACCTACGAACCTCTGCGATATTTGGTGGCTTAACGTGAAGCAAAACTTGAAGAAATGCCGTAATAACCAAACAGTATTCCTCTGTTGTCAGTGTTATGGAAGTTACACATACGTATTATTAATTTGTCCCTTTGTGTGAAGGGCTTCGGTTAATAATGGACGCTGTGGATGCTGCTCTGCAGCTGGATATGCAAATAAAAGGTAGTCGATGTTATTAATGATACATAATATTATAGACACCCTGAGTTGTGAACATGCGGATGGAGGAACATCATGTAGGCCTAGTCAAGACTACGCAGATAATTATGGGATCGAAACAGGGCAGCTGTCATAGACAACATCAGAGTCCACGTCTTCGGCGACATACAACTAATCACTATGATGCAATCCAGGGATCTGCATACTGCAGTAATAATATTACAACCAACGCGACGAATGTTCATATGATTGTATCATTTTGTGGCATTATTTTGTATATAAAAATAGGCAAATTCTGTTTCCAAATGTGTTGTCATGCTTTGTTATGAAGGAAGCATTCAAGACAACTATATTGGTTGCTATTATGATGACGTGAACGATCAGAATGGGCTGCAGAAAATAACTCTTCAGGATAGCACTACTTTGACCATAGAATTGTGCATCGGGCATTGTCTACAACGAAATTCAACATTTGCTAAACTTGAGGTGATTATGCTTGCGCCATTTTAAATGCCATATTGTAACCGTTGTTTCTTAATTTAAGTTTTCAGAAATAATTTAAAATAAAGATCTGTATCTCGCTAACATGCATTTTATTCCCTAAACTTCGAGAATATTGACAAGGCTTTACCTCGACCGTATAGTTGACTGTTCATTAAGCGCCAGTCTTTTGATGAAGTTATTTTAACTCAGTGAGCTCATTTTACCGTTATTGTCTTGCCTGCAGACACCTTTTAATCGAGCTAAAGCTTTTATCCGAGGGTATCACTACTTGTGCAAGTTTAGTTTTACGCTCAAAGTAAAGCATAAACATTTGTGGGCATAGACATTGCAGAAATTTTAACTATCCAGCTACTGTTGAATTGAAATGTGTGTCATGCATTATTTCTAGAAATCAGCGGAATGCCTGTGCGGGAACACCTTCCGTGTCATGTTACCGGATATCTACTGTAACTCTCTCTGCCCTGGGAATCAGTCAGAGTATTGCGGTGGATCGAACGGACAAAGAGCCTTTTATTCGCTCTATGCCGGTAAGAAGTTTCAAAGCTATTTGGAACAAGTTGTCAGCTACATTACACATTAGTCGAGAAATGAAAATAAAAATTATCCTAATTTGAGTAACTTGGTATTTTTTCAGAGGTCAAAGTTAGAATGATGTTTAAAGTGATTATTTTAAACGACTAAATTGCCTGACAGCTTTTTTTTTGTTCTGTATAATTTTTTCCTACCATGTCATACTTGTCAATAGTTTTTTTAGCATAATCTTCAAGCAGCTTAACTTGTTACAATTGGTTAGTTAATCTGCAGCTACAGTGTTACCAGAAAAATATCAAAAACACTAAGTCCAGGACAGTTGTTCTTTCACGTACCTTCAGCATCATATTTGGAATCATCTGCTACAAAAGATCTGATTTTCCAATTCGCTGTCATCCTACAAAAATCGCTTGTCAAGACGCACTGTTCTACTATGGCCTCTGTATGACTTCATTTTGCCCTCGATTGTATAATGTACATTCATCCGTGCTTCAAATGCATATTTACTTACTTTAAGCACGTATTGGATGCGATAAATAAATTCAATGGAGGGCAATTCCACAGTATTGCAAACGTTACGGACTCTACATTCAGAAGACTTTGAACCGTTCATACAAGCAGAATAGTACTGTTTAAAATATTTTGACATTTTTCCCAGATGCCGCTTCAATCACAGATTATTTTAATATTAGTTAGATTGGGTTGGCCGTTATGTATCCTATCTGGTGAATCAAGACATTTGCGTTACGGACTCTACAAAAAAGTTCCATCAACTTTTTGATTGAATGAACTATCTTCATTTTCTGTGAAACTATTATATGCAAAATCGTTTGAAACACCATCATAGAATTGCCAGGTATTGCTCTTGATTTAGTCATAATTGCACTTCGTTATCTTGATAAGTAATGATACTGTGCATTCACTAATGTACATACTGTGCGTTACGGACTCTACGTTACGGACTCTACAGTATGGACCATAAACAAAATCTGGTTAATATTCATAGCAGCAGTTAATTTATACCAATTACTTGCATCATTTCAATGTTTATAAGGTGCTGTATAGGTTTCACAGCTCACATTAAAAAATATATATTGTACGTTCCATGTTCGCAAACAATTAATAATAACTGTTTGTAACGTTCGAAAATCGGCAATGCCAAAGTTCTTAATGTTTTCCAAGTCAATACTATGCTTGGATCAGTCTGTAGCGCTGGCAACGGGGTAATTGAACTTGAATAGTCCTCTTCTATGCATTATTGGTGTAGGTAGCCTTTCTACGATCTGATCACTGGTGATCCATGACTGGTCAGTTCTGTATGGAAAGCCGAAGAGTTTGCCTGCTTTGTCCTTCTTCCGCATGAACAACGTGCAGTATTCACATTCACGTTCATTATTCAGTCTTACTTCAATCACCTGTTCAACCAGAAGAAATTGTTCAGTGGCAATCACTTTACATTAATGTGCAATGTATATTATACTTATTAAAAGTCCAGAAAATAATATTAAGGTAAAGTTGTCATGTGCATTGATAAAGTGTTAAAATTATAAAGAAAAACATTATTTAATCCTTATACCAGAACTTTAAATAATTTCTTGGTATTTAATATTGAACGTACAATAACACTTGCCTGCCCAACATATCGTCTAGTAGTCTTCTTTGTTTGAAATCCAGCAACAATGCAGTCTCCACTGACAATACCCTGCGGTACTTCATCAACCATCTTGGAAGACTTGTGGCAAATGTTGTTCGAAGCAGCTTCTAAAAATAAACACTTTCAAAAACGTTTATAATTTTTATAGCATCTTAGACGTCTGCTATTCAATTGAACTCAAAATGGCTGCCACGAAAACTTGTAAGCTGGTTCCATGCTTTCCATATAGCAATTCAGAAAGTGCACGATGGCGCCATCTGATGAATAAATTTGAACCATTTTAACGAGATACATATTCATTGTTTAGTTTCCATACATAAATGCATGGATACTTCTGGCCATATCCGTCAATTTCATCAACTGAATTTTTGCTTGTAGAGTCCGTAACACTTTAGTAGAGTCCGTAACTAATATTGAACCTCACATAAAAAATGTGTAGCAATATTAGGAAAAGTTATTTATGCTAACTAAGTAGTCTACAATGGTGAATTGCAGCTATGGAGATACCAAGTTTGCAGTACAATTTTAGATGCACAACAATGAAATTAGAAGCTCCAGAATGTTACGGACTCTACAAGTCATGTTTTGCTCGAACTGAACCAGACACGTAACGTGGTGAATTTATGATCACATGGTATCTTTCACTTATTTTCACCATGGTTATGACGTCCAGGGAAAAAAATTCCACATTGCATTTACATTGAAAGTTTAGCATTAAAAAATTGCATGTAGAGTCCGTAACGCAAAAAGACGGAAGTTTCTAGTTTGAAGCAACGCCGACACAATACCTTAAGCGCAAAAGAAAAAATCCTTTTGGAATATTATACTAGAACCACCCAGCTGCCAAAAAAAATTATTAATAATTTAAAATTCCAATATTTTGTTTTGACCCTTCATGGACCACAATACCGTGGAATGCCCCTGGAACATAAACAATCTGCACTATACCAGTTCTTGTGTTGATGTCTTTTATTTTGGACAGTATGCGAGATAGGTTATTACGGCTATATTATGCGTGATCAATTATGTCTTACTTTGAACAGTATGTGAATTCGGTTATTACGGCTACAAGTGTGATCAGGTGTGTCACTGCAAAAGACAATCTCCTTGTGATCGAATGACTGGACAATGTCCAAATGGATGCGAAGGAAAGTGGTTCGGTACAACTTGCAGCAACAGTAAATATATAATATATTTCCAATATTCAAATTAGTCGTTTAAACTTAATCCGACACTCTGAATTTAAAAGTAATGTAGGAATAATGTCAGAGAGTGAAAGAGCATGATTATGTGAGAGAGAATGAACTTACGAACCTCTGCAATAGTTGTTGGCTTTAAAGTGAAGGCAACACTTGAGAGACCGTGGTGACTGTTGATGATGATAATAATGATTATGAAGATGACGACAATAACAACGACGACGATAATGATATAGAAGTAAGTGTTGACAAAAGTACTAATAGTTCTCGATTACACAAATTTTAAGACATCGCATTGTCTTCACACTAAATCCACTTTATTTAAACTTGGTTTACTGTAGCGCACTTGTCAGAAAAGTATATCGGATGTTTTCGGGATAATGAAACACGTGCAATTTCGCCTGAAGATCCACTTTATTCTGATGAGCGCATGACAGTTGAATTTTGCACTGACAGGTGTATTCTGCGAAACAACTCAATTGCAGGTCTACAGGTAAAAATGTTGCAGACTCTTTGTTGCACTGGAAGATGAATAGTTTTCTATAATATGTTAGAATAGTGTTATCCGTATCACCAAGCACTAGACATGAGTGATAGGAATTTATTAATTTATTCATGTTGGAATTAGTCTCTGTCTTTCTAACTGTTTGCAATAGTCAGTCACACAAACATATATAGGCCTACATGAAATCTCAGATGAGCCTAGTAATCAGATCGAAAAGCGAAACATAATCCCATCCTTCAACCTAAGCTGATAGGAAACCAGCTTATTTTTTTTATAATCAATGTTTGAGAATGTGCTTTCATTTCAAACATTAATTGTTTTAAGAACGAGGATAATTATGACTTCACATTAATCTGAAGCAATTAACAGTCAATATACTGTACAGATTTAGTTAGGCATGAATGTAGGCTGCTGTTTGTGTTTTACATGTAGTTTCATGTATTGAACCTGTATGTTCTCGCTGACTACAAAATTATACAAGTAAAGCTTCCATACCCCATAAGGATCAACGTAGTGGATGCGCTCGATTCCTTTCTTCCGACCTGAGCCAGCAATGGACGAATATTCTAAGTAGGGAATGCAAACCCGAGGCCTTTTTTCGAAACCCGGGTTTGCCGGTGTCACGATATAAAGTTTCCCCCGAAACAGAGTCTCCCTCTGGCTGAAACAGAGTCTCCCCGGAGACTCTGTTTAGAAACAAAGTCTCCCCATTGAAACAGAGTCTCCTCTAACTACGATACAAAGTCTCCCCTACTAAAATGCCCCCTCTATTTTCGGTGACTTTTCTATATAATTTTGAATAGGATTTAATACGTACATTTTCTTAAGCAGCCTTAATGACTTTCAAGTTTAATAGTTGAATTGGACTTTAAATAAATACAAAATGAAAAAAGAAAATTATGAAATAAATGTTTTATAGTTGCAAATGCGGCATGTAAACTCACCACTAAGATATCGGGCGCACTTACATGTCATTAAAACGCAGTGGAGAGATTGCATACATTTATAATAATTAAGAAAATGGCTCCCACTAGAATATAAGTAGATTTTTTACGGGAGCAGCTAGTTAGCACTGGTTTCTGAAGATGCTGTGATAAGTCATTCTTAATCAGTCACTAATTGATGCTGTATTCTTTATGTCAACTAACTCTAATTAGCTTCACGCTGATTCTTCTGGTTAGACCTACCACTGAAATTGTGTCGGATATTGGTCGTTCAATATTATTAGCGTCAGATTATCAGGCCAGATTATTAGCTATACAATTCTGAAGCAGCGCATGCGAATAACTACAACTCTACTGGCTTCCTGATACGAGCTAGCCTTGCTTCTATACGATTCTTTATGCGGATTAGGCCTACCCTTCAACTGGTATCAATTAACTTATATGACCTTGCTCTTGATTTTCTGTGATTCTTTTGATGCGTATAATGCCTACCATTCATCCATTCTAGCCTGTTAGTTATTTAGTATTGTTTGCTGGTGTCAGGTTATTACCTAGAACAGGAAAGTCCTAACCAGTGATTGTTAGTGAAGTACTGGCTTCCTGATATGAGCTTGCCCTTGCTTTTCTGGCATTCAGTGATGAAGATTAGGCATTCGCAGAATTATGGGCAGCGTATACCCACTAAATAATTATCGCAGCTAAATCAAACCTATTTTGTATTGACAGGCCAATATCAATTAAAAAGCAATTTTTGTCCATGAAGCCAGTACGGGCTTAAGATAAAGACTGCTGAGCATTTGTTGAACCACGGAATTATTCTACTTAGAATGGAATTTGCTCACGCAGGTGACAAGGCTGAACAAAATTGATTGGTCGATTCGTAGCCCAAGTTTATTTCGGCATAGTCTTAGATGATCTCAACGGATTAAATATTAGTTAGTATATTTTGCAATAAGTTGCATTACTAAGTATTACTTTGTGAAACATTTCAAAATTATTTTCATGGATAAGGCTGAATGTGAAGCTTTGCGCAATTAGGCCTACATTACCAAAAAATAATATCTAGTAGAATATTCTAAAGGTGAGAACCGTCGTCTACTTAGGCCTACACAGTTTAGTTTTTAATTGTGTTAGTTTATGTCATTATGGGCTTATGTGGACTTATGTTTATAATTTAAATTTTAAAAGATTTCAATATTTGTGTAATTTCTCAATTTCTTATTAGACCAAACAAAGAAAAATAAATAATTTGTATAGATTACTTAGTTTTTACTAATAAAGTTGTGTTATTTGCTGATTAAAATTAATTTGTGTACACAAGGTTTTTAATTTTAAAATGCAGCACGAGATGTAAGAAAGTCAAATTATTTTATTTTTCGCTATTTCCGTTTTTTGAGGTTTGAATTTCTTTGAAAAAACGAGGTTATTCCCGTGTTTATTCAGTTTTCACCCTTTTAACAACTATAGTGCATTCTATCTTGCGTTGAAATAAAGTCTCCCCGGGGGAGACTGCATTTCAACGGGGGATGAAACATTCTCTTCCCCAGAGACTTTGTTTCAGAACACAGTCTCCGGGGGAGAATCTGTTTCGATAAAGAGTCTCCGGGGGAGACTTTTAGGGGAGACTCTGTCACGGGACACCGGCCGTAAAAACCCAGGTAACCCGGGTTTGGACGAGTTTACAAATTTTACATGATAAGTATTTTTACTGCATTATTTCTTGCGATAAGAACAGCATCTTCGTATCCAGCAACAAAGTCCAAAGTTCTCCAACATTGAAGAAATTGCATAAAACAAAAAGCTTTAGGAAAATAGTGATAGAAGTTGGTTCATATAGGCAGTGTTTTTTCTAGAACTGATCAAAAATTGAGGACAATAATGGAAGACATTGGAAGGAACCTGAGCCCCTTATTTTAAAAATATATTAAACATCAGTAAACAACGAAAACGCTGAAATTAAGTTAAAGTAACAAAATAATTTTTTATTTTAAATTTAAGTTAATTAAATTATTTTTTAATAACTCAAAAAGTTCATGAAACGCCGTTCTGGAGCATTCTGTCTGAAAAACACATTGCATATAAGAATTGTCAGCTGTCACTGACTCACTATAAATCGTCTACATCACAGCTTTAGGCCCTGCCATTGCCAGCCCTGGGTCCTGTTTACGGCTTGCAATGTCCGACGTCACGAAGGATCTAACCTTATCTCCATAGTAAGCTTATCACTAGTTTCTACATGAATATATAGTTTGCAGATTTTGGAAGATTAGGAAACCCACTGTCTATTAATATCCTGCGCATGTCCTCTGATGTAATAACAATTCTAAAAGGCAGCCCATCACACGCATTCATCCTGGCGATGGTTGCTGCGAGCGTGTGGTCATTTACTTTCAGAAGATGACTAGTCATCGTTACATTCTTGCCCACAGAATCGCGAACAAGGTGTTCCTAAACACCACTCTTTACATTTGCTGATTGAGACATTGTTTTTTAAGTCACTAAATAAAATGTGAAAAGAAAACAGTTTACCGCTATTATTTACGAATTCGATGCGACGACGCCGAGATGTCAATAAACTCAACATTCGAACTGGTCGTGTGAAATGTGAAGCCTCACTCATACGGCGTCACCGATAAATAAGTTAAGTAGAAGTATTATAACACGTGTAAACCCGTTATCAACCAATAATGTCGTTGTATTTCCATTGTTCTGCATTTGTGAGTTTCTGAGCGTGAACGACGGTGAAAGTGACGATTTTCAAATCCGTCAAACCCGGGTTTTAATCGCGTTCAAACCCGGGTTTCGGGTTTCAAAAATGCCGGGTTACCCGGGTAACCCGGGTACCATAAACCCGGGTTTGCATTCCCTAATTCTAAGGTATGGACACGAAGGGAGCAGTGCATCGCTTATCGTGCAGTTTACTTTCCCGCTTACATCGGCATCAAATCCTACTGCCTGCTGACAGAGGCACGTGTACGCAAATAACTACACTTCGGTATTGATCACGTTACATACAGTCGAATCTACGCCAGCATGACCATTGGTCACGCATGTTACTATCACGATGAGAAAATATACATTAGGGCCTATATATATAACGGCTTATAACGCACAAATAAACACATCACTTAGTTATTAACCTAAGTAAGCCTTCACTTTTAGAGCCAGAGATAAGTATAAATATACTTCTGACAATCATCCAAGTCCTAGACTATTCCAGCTCTAATTATATTTGACACGCCATACCCTAAGCTATACTACCGGTAGCAAACTAAGACAGGATTGGTTAGCATATACTTAAGATAGGAATAGTTTACAGTGTATGACATCATGCTTAGTTAGATTCATCAACGGAAGTCTTGCACATCACAGGTAATAACTTACAGGGACTCGCTCTTCATTTCATCCTATAGAGCATCCTATCATGAGGAGAAAATATACAGATATAATTATATAATAACGCATACATGGAATCAAGGCAATATTTTGGGGATACTTTCTATAAGGATAAGAAAGGTGTAAGGATTGATCTTCATTTCTATTAAATTATATAAATGTCATTATTCGAATCAATGTTTGCGGATTAACTATACTTTGTCATTATTATAATAGATCATTGAACCAACTGATCAAATAGTTGTCATTTTTTTATTTAAGTCTCTCCCTCTGTGAGCTAAGGTAATATCTTCCCTAATCATAAGGAACCTCTGCTCTTGATATTCAATATCAAAGCATGATATTACCCGTAGACAAAAGTGTCGCACCATATTGACTTGCCGTAGAATTTTAGTATGAGTACAGTCATGCACTGCTTTAGTTGTTAAATGATGATAGCTTAGTCATGATCTCATTCTGATATTGTGAACTCTTTCAAATTACTTAAACCAATAAAGTGCAATAAAATGCTCTAAGAAGGTACATCTGATTACCTGCAGCATTCAACGGTTAGCCAAACCGTAGCAGAATCATTAAGATTCTAATGGTTTGAACGTTTATCTCTTCCTTCATTTCAGAAACATTTTATTACCTGGTACCAGACAAGATATATTTGTTAAGAGATTAAAATTATAATTTTTGCCACTTTAGGCCAGAATTTATTGCTCCTGTGGAGAAAGCTACGCAAAATATGGGCCATTAAATGAAAACGTTTGTAAGGAACCATGTATCGGAAACCGATTGCAAAAATGTGGTGGAGCTTGGGCCATCAGTGTCTATTCTGGTAGGTCAAATGGACAAATCGTTGCTTTGTTTAACAATTGCTTGGATGGTTTCATATTTTGATACTTCGCGCAAAATTGAATAATGTTTTCTGTAATTGCAACAAGTCATTTGCATGCAAGAACGGCATTTATTTGTCACGTTAATCATTTCATATGCTTTTCGGAGAAGGTTTCTGCCAACAGAGTTTACTTTGGTAGGTCATTGGACCAACCGTTTCTTCATTTAACAACTGCATTAATAATTATGATACTTCGAGCACAGGTGGATAGGCCTACTGCTGTTCCAGTTAATTTAGTAGGCCTAAGTCAATTATATGCAGGAGCGGCATATATTTGTTACAGTAATAATTTTTTATTTCTTGCAGGTTTCTAACATTTAATCTAAATGCATATTTTATTATTATTATTATTATTATTATTATTATTATTATTATTATTATTATTATTATTATTATTATTATTATTATTATTATTATCATCATTATTATTATTAGGCCTATAATATTTATTATCATCATCATCATCATCATCATCGCCATCATTATTATCACAACAGTTATATATAGCGCACCTTCAAGAAAGTGTACTCAGAGCGCTCCCAGCCGAACCCGGTCAAACAGGCCAGAGCAGAATAGAACAGAGTTCCCTATTAGCCTGAGACTCAGTGCCACCGGAAGCCCATTCCAGATCACCGGGCCAGCCACAGAGAAAGCGCGGCGCTGTCGGATAGCAGTCCGTTAGGGGTGTCCAGAAAAATGACACATCGCATGAAAACACCCATACTCAAGTTTTTCTCATTATTCTATTCTTATATTGTCATAAATAGTTTTTACAGAATTTTAAAATGTTATCCTGAGGTCGCTCAAAGCCCCTGAACATACCCTACTTTAATACACAGAACTGAAGAAGCCCATGCTCGGATCTTGGAACTTGGGTTCATTGTCGATTTACTCTTTTTATCACAAAAAATTAACAGATTTCAATCTGGATGATCTTTAGGTTGTTGTGTTTATCGCAATGAGAGCTACATCCAGGTAAAATATACGTTACACATTCAAGGTCATTCAAGGTCATTTCAAGGTCCGAATAAACGAAATCAAGCAAAATCAAACGAAAATGGCAAGATCTTAGCTAATAATTTTTCAAATTGGCTAATTCTTTCTTGAGCTTCTCGTCTTGGTAAGAGCTACCTGAAGTAAGAAACAAGGCTAGTTCATATAAGACAATCCAAGGTTATTTTAAGGTCAAAGAGGTCAATTAAAGAGAAAATCAGCGAAATGGCCATAACTCTGTCAAATATTGTTCCATTAGGGTTATTCATTTACCTCCTTGCACGGGCCGATAAGGGCAGCATTTAAGAAGACAGCGCTAAAAGACTAACATAATCTAAGGTATTTCAAGGTCAAAAGGTCAAAATCAGTGAAAATGGCCATAGATCAGCCAAATGTTGTTTTATTTGGGTGGTTGTCAGTTATGGTCAATTTCTTGCTCTGCCGATCGTAACGAACAACGACGCTGTACAGTCACATATGAAGAAGCCTCAATGCAGCAGTGAGAGACCCGGTTGGCAATGTGGGTAGGGGGGTCAATGGAGGACATTTCGCATGTACCCTCGAGACTCGACTGAACTTAGGAATGCGGCCCACAAGGCATTTAAGCTAACTACAGTAGTTAAGGTGGAATACTACGAAGGAATGAACCAGTATAGAAGCAGAACCTGAGAGAGGAAGCGGGATTTCACCCTGATTTGCCGGAGCTGGTAGTTACAGTTACTGCTAAGGAGATTGATATGTTGGACAAATAAAAATTATAAGCTCTTGGTCTAGGGTTACTCCCAGGTCCCGGACTGAGGATGAGAATTCGAGGAGCGGCTATTTTCGGGCAATGCAACCGAGATCTACCTTATTTTATGAAGACACAGCAATTTATTTTATTAAATGTGGCATGAATGTAAAAGTGGCGCACAAATTACATCAAGGAAACATCATATACTTGCCAACCTTTTCAGTAATGCAATTCATTGAACATTTCTAGGTGGGTAAAGCTGCTTTATAACATTTTAGTGTGTCCGGCGGGATATTATGGTTCAAAATGTCATCATCAATGCAATTGCTACAACAACGGTCGATGTGTCTACATGACTGGTGAATGCAATTCTACATGCACAGCGGGATGGACTGGGAACAGTTGCAACATTCGAGGTTAAGCATTAATTATATTTAAATAAGATTACCGAATCTGATCTGGATATGAATTTATCGTTTTGTTGCAGATGTTGCCGAGTCGAAGATCAAGGTTCGTGACCCTAGCCTCTATTCATTGAGCGATATCTCTCCATAACAACACGTATTACAGGATTTTGAGGACCAGCTTTGCAAGCATAAGACAGCTGAGGTTTCCCTGGTCTCTCAAAAAGAATATGATTTGAGAAGTCTCGGAACATTTTATCCTGAACCCAATTAATCATTTCAATGTCGACTTTGCTGGCGTACCTCAGTGAAGTATGGAATTAGTATGCAGCGGTCATCTACGCTGCTGCTTGTCTGGACAATAAAAACGGTCAACCACACAACACTCGCTTTACAGTAGCAGTTTCAACTGCTACTGTTTCAACTGCTCGGCACCAGCGAATATGTCGAGTTAAAACGCTGCCTTCTCGTGCACAATTACTTGAATAACTTGGCCTACGTATCACGTAACCTAGCTTGCAGACTGCAATCATTAAAATCTGGCAATGTATTTGTTCCAGCCACGAAACCTAAAATTGATGATGGGCCTTTCGTTTAACTGGCCCGCGAGCGTTGTACAGCTTTGTATAATCTGTGCAGGAGTCAGAAGTGTTCGCGCTTTCAAATAAAAACTTGAAATCATTTTTATTTTTATTCTAGTATTATGAACTGACAAGTTACTGAAAAGCGCACTAGATGTAGTTCGTTTCTTATGACGATGTAAATTATGTAAATTATCATAATTACTATCACAATTACAAATGCAAAACTAATTTACACTTTTACTTTATCTGCTTACATGCAAACATTTGAAATATCATTTTAGAATGCTTTGGAGATTGTTCCTTGAATGAAACATGCGCCATTGTTAACTTGAATTTTGCAACAATCACTCGCTGTCGTTGTTTACCAGGATATACAAAGAACGTTTTCTTGGACATATGTCGAGGTTCGTGGTATAAAAAGTTGCAACTTATGTATAAGCATTTGATTGGCGTTAAACATTTCTCCAGATTCTCTAAGACTTTTGTTAGATTAAGATCAGTTCGGACTGCATGTATAGGTCTACTTAATTTTACTTTATAGAAAAAATCCCTTCCCAAAGGAAGGACTAAAGAGAACAGAAGTAATGAGGTGTAAAAATGTTCTAGGCAAGATTATCAACAAATTAAGTATAATGAGCGGCGACACGAGTTAGGTAAATTATTCCGTTATGTGATGTGTAGGGCTATTGTTTGATTATGCCAGAATACGTTTAGTCACTAAGGTGCTAATTTTTGATAGTTTTTTTGTGACGAATAGCGGTTGTAATTAGTAGCGGTTGGTCCTCAGTAAGCGATTAGGCCCTTTGCACCTGGAAATAGGCACTTATGAATGCGCGCCAAATTGTGAGTTCTGGTTTGACTGCGGCCAATAGCTGGACGGGCAGAAGGTCGAGCGGAAGTGTGAGGCGCGTCAGAAAGAAGTAGGATTGATTGAGTAGTCAATGTTTAGCTCCTGTCAGAGTAAGACGGTTTCGAAGCTCAGCTCAACGGAAAGAGAACTGCGGCCGAAGTTACGTTTTCTACTGAGATTTATAAACGTGTGTATAATATATATTTAAGTTTATAGTGGATATATATATATATAGACTTTATTACTTTGCGTCGATGTACGTAATCAAGTGTTGTTTTGCTGAAAAAACTTGGAAAAATCTTCACATTTATATATTTTATATGTGTTATGAGTAATTTAGTAAGTATGCTTTTATTAATGCAAGACCAACGATCGCATTTTGCAAAATTGAAATTTGCTGTAAACTGTTAGTGTCGCTGAATCAAGAAAGTCTAAAACTATTAACTATTGGCAGCTACAACGAGTGTTTCTGACGCTCGCTTTACGACGGTAAACTGCATGATGAATGACGAGCTCATTGGTAGCCAATGGTGAAACGTTTACATATTCGAAATGTACTGCCTGATAAGACTACATCCACAATGTCCTTGATAACAGATGCTGTGTTACTTGAATCATCATTGTCCTATTCTAAAGACTCACGAGAGAAACACGTGGAAAGTCCTGATTGTTCGTCCTTAGTCGATAAATTAAACAGCGGCTGTCATTCCGAGGTGATTGTAGACGGTAAAAACTCATTCAGAAACGAGAATTATATTGATGTATTATGGTCAAACATCTTTAGATATAGACGAATGTTGGCTGGACCTTTGCGATGCTTCAACAACAACGGATTGTACTAACACAGTAGGAAGCTACAACTGTACCTGCAAGCCGGGATATCAACAATACAACGAAACCACCTGTTATGGTAAAGTCATAAGTCTAAATATTAAGAGCGAAACGATCTATAGCACGACGCATAATTTAAGGAAACGGCAAGCCTATAATCTGGAGGATTTTATGCTAATTTTTAACTTCAATGAATATTTATTTTGAAAAGGATGGCGTAAGTTATGTTCCAAGATAATTTTCGACTGATATTAGAACTTTTTCGATTTTTAGCATAGTCACCAAATTTATGGCCCTTGATGCGCTATGTTAAGTATAATTCTGATACATACATACATGCATACTTGCACACATACGTACATAAATACAAGGTAATACATATACACATGCACACATACGTAAATACATTAATACGTAAATAAAATTATAGAATGTACAATTGTACATACATGCATGCATACTTGCATACAGAATACATAAATACATAAATGTGCGCAAATACAAACATACTTAAATCGATACAATTATATCTACATACATACTTGCATATATACAATAATATATTAGGGGAGGGTGGGGCAAAACGCCCCCTTTAAGGGAAATTGTGTCCAGAGAGCAAAACATAATGACATTTGAAAAACATTTATGATCATCAACAACACCTGCACTAATGCTACAATATCACTAAATTTAAAAACTTAAATATATTCAAATTTCGGCACAGAATTGTCTTAAAATTTTTTATTCAACATGGGCATTTTGCCCCATACATGGGGCAAAATGCCCACACCCTGGGCATTTTACCCCACAGATAATATATACTAGATCTTTTTCTTCTTCTTTTGGTTTTCTGCCTTGCTATAAGGCAGGTTCATACGTGCAATGTCGCCATTCATCACGTTGTCTGGCTCTCTCTTTCAGCTTGCTGTAATCCTCCTCCATCATGCAGTCCAACAACATCGTTCTCGGTCTTCCTCTGGTCTTCTTCCCTCCATTCTTCCCTCAATTATAATTCTTAGGAGGGAGTCTCCCCTCAAGATGTGGCCCAACCATTTTCTCTGTCGGCTTCTGATTATCCCTATCAGGGATCTTTATCGTCCACCATTTGTAGTATGTCTTCATTTGTCCTCCGTTCCATCCAGCTGATTTTCTCCATCCTTCGCCATATCCACATCTCGAAGGCCTCCAGTCTTCTGATGTCTTCCTTCCTCAGGGTCCATGTCTCTGATCCGTATAACACCATACTCCATATCATAGACTTGATAATTCTTTTCTTCAGCTTCTTATTGAACTTTCCTCTCATAAATTCCTTTCTTTTTTATAAAGCATCTTTTCCCATAGCTATTCTTCTCTTTATTTCTACATGACACTTTGCGCCATTTGTGATCATACTTCCTAGGTAACAGAAGTTTCCGACTTGTTCCAGTTCATTACCATCTATAGTGATCTTTACTGTTGTTTCCTTTCCTTTGCTTATCTGTGTCTTTGTGGTGTTTATTTTCATATCATACTCCTTCGAGATCTTATTTAGCCGATCCATCATCCTTTTGTAGCCCATTCTGGCTACCTGCCAACATTGCCTTGTCATCTGCAAATCCTAGTGCTTTCGTCAATCTTCCTGCTACCTTTATGCCCTCCTTCACCTCCTCCATCGCCTCTCGTACTAATTTCTCAATGTAGATGTTAAAGAGTATTGGTGATAGCGGGCACCACTGTAGTCCTATCACTCCTAGTTCTGAAAGTTTTCCTTCTAATTTATTCTATATACTTTCTGTCCCATGTATAGGTTTCCTATGAGTCTTCTGTCTTTCCAGTCCACCCCTATTTTGCTCAGTGCATGCATTAATTTCTTCCAATCGGCTCTATCAAAAGCCTTTTCATAATCCACAAAGCATACGTATACAATGCTCCAATTGCATTTCTTGTGCCCTTCCCTTTCTGAAATCCCACTGGTCCTCTCCTAAACAGTCATTTGTTTCTACCCTGGACTGCATTCTCTTTGTGACCAAGCTGGCAACTAAACCTTTTAGATGTCTAGTAAGAGTTTTACTTAAAACTTTATAAATTTGTTCTGCTTTTCTCTTACTAATTTCGCCCGATCTGACTTTTGTCAGAGCAATTTCCAAAGTTTCAAGACCATATTCTCCTCTCTTTGTTTTTCTCTAATAGTTTCGTACCATTTTCTGTAACGAAACACTTTAAGTGCAAAACATATTATAAAATGTTTGCAAACAGCAGATAACACAAATATTTAAATTGGGGTAAAACTGGTAGGCATCTTTGGTGTAGACGCGAAGTCAATCAGATGAGGTAAGACGCCCAGTCACATGAGGTAAGACGCCCAGTGAGGCAATACGCCCATGAGCATCTGACCCCACAACAAGAGTAGTTACATTCCAGACGATACACCAAACACGACTACTTCAATGGCGGTTTCAATTGCACTGTAACATTTCTAAATGCGTGTGAATCCAAGTAAACATACATCTTTGGGCAACTGTAAAACCGTATAATTTACACACACAAAAATAAAACAGGAAATGCTTACATCAGCTTTCGCAAAATTAGGTTTTTGTTGAAAACGAGTGATCTTTTCATAGGAAACACGAAAGTACAATGTCTTTCAACCGGAAATGCAAGTAACAAAACGGTTCCAAGTAAAATTTGGATTAAGTTTATTAGGTGACTGAAATAATGCTCATGGGCATCTTACCTCTCATGGGCGCTTTGCCCCACCCTCCCCTATACATGCAAACATACATTGATCGACCCTAGCTTCTAACGTAAAGAGTTCTACATTGCCGCATTCTGGCGCAAGGATGGCTTCGTAATGCACATTGATCAATGATCGGTTCAAGCGGTATCGTCGCAAAGGTCGTAATCCATTGGAAGTTACTGTTCGTATGTTAGCTATGCTCTCACTCGGAGATTCCGGCAGATTGTGTTTTCTCATGCATTGTAACCCCGTCCTACAATTTGAACCAATAAAGAAATTCGGTTAGCAGGTTAATGCTTAACATGGCAGAACCCCAGAAACATGTTACTCAAGTAGCAAGTCCAGTTCTGTAAGTTTTATTTTAAACTCTGTTATGATTATAGCTTTTCATGTATAGGCCTACTTGTAATTTACTGCAGATGTCAACGAATGCCAATCTGGTACATCCGCGTGCAATCCAACATCAGAAAACTGCGTTAACAACATTGGCAGTTACAGATGTGAGTGCAGGAATGGCTTCGTAAATGTGTATGGAAAGTGCAGAGGTAGGTAAATGCGACCAGCAGTAATCAGATATTGTGTGACAATGCTTTTATGTATAGAATTTCCGCACTTTAACATAACTTACATTATTGTATAGATATCCGGTGTTCTTTGATCACCACCCAACATCCACCATTTGTGTCTAGTAAGATAGGAATCAACGCATCGACTGAATGCGCTCTATGCTAATTGAAGGCCGCAATCACATCAAGCAGAGCAAACAAAGTTACCTGGCCCTGGTCGACAGTCTCAGAGATATCATGAGTTATGCGGGTAATACAAATAATTAATTATGCATGCAAACATTCTGAGCATACATGCACAGTTGCACACAGGCTCATATTTGATATGCCGACATTATTATTTTAATTTAGTCTCGTAAACATTTGTTAATAGAGTTCAATATCGCGGCGGCTACTGGAATAATTTTGGGAACTCTTCTGGCAATCAGTTTGCTGATCAACGCACTCTTGCTAGTATCCCGCATAAACAGCGCGAAATCAAGGAAACCAGGTAACCAAAGACTGTGTGCGAATGTGCAAACGAACTGAATTGGGACGATATTCAAATATGACGGCTTTTCAAAGTACAAAATAAACATAAATAGATTTAAGACAGCACTTTTATCTTGTCTTATCTTACATTTTGTTATATTAATTATCTTATAGATAATGAGGTTTTACAATTTTGTGTAGTAGGCTACCCTTTCTCAATGCTACTGATAAGAACGTTAAATAAATGAACGTCAACTATTTTATACGAAGAGTATCAAAATTTAATATATTTTGTTGTAGAAACCGGAAAAGATGCGGCACAGTCTGAATTTGAAACAAATTCTATAAAAATATCGGACCAGCATAAAATTAATTACGGTGAGGCTCCAAACCGTGTTGGCGAGACAAGCGTCTACGAACAGATCATCCTAGAGCAGCGCCAAGAAGGCGTAAATCCAACTTCCGACTATGAAGAGCTTAGACTGAAGGACTAAGTGAATGCTGCATCATCTATCTGAATATGCTGCAATTACTAGAGAAAGAATAAGCATTCAGAATATAAGTTTAAATGTCAGATTTATCTGTATATGTAGAAGTATTATAATTAGTTTAAATATACTTAAACATTATATTTGAGCCTTAATTCTAGTGAATGTGCAACGCTGTGTAAGCAGAGAAAGCTATATATGTCTATCTTTTACTTTTATACACGTCGTGTGCGTTGAGTTTGTCCAATATCTAGTTACAAACTGTATAATGTATGACTAATAGGCTAATATAATACAACAGAAATGTCATGTATGGCTGTGCGCCGTGTAACGCTGTTTCGCCTTAATTGCCAGAGACAATATTGCTTACGTCACCCAACGTCATCGCAATAACCAATAACAAACGTTGTCATATCAACGCGATATTATGCACAACTACCTGAAGGACGGAGCATAACTATTATTCAGGCGTCCATGGATGGAGGGTTGCAGGTTGGGAAGGAGGGATGGATGGACGGAAGAGAGCGTGGGAGGTGGAGGGGAATGGAGAGAGAATGAGGCATGGGGATGCACGAAAGAGGGAGTGGGAGGTGGAGGGAATGGAGAGTAAAGGAGGGAAGGGGAGGCACGAAAGATGGAGTGGGAGGTGGAGGGGATGAAGAGAAAAGGAAGGAAGAGGAGGGACGGGAGTGGGAGTGGAAGGTGGAGGGGAAAGGAGAGAAAAGGAAGGAAGGGGAGGGACGGAAGAGGAAGTGGGTGGTGAAGGGGAATGGGGAGAGGAGGATGGAAGTGGAGGGTCTAAAAGGGAGTGGATGTGGATGGGAATGGGGAGAGGGGTGGGAAGGGGAGAGGCAGACGAGGAGAGGGTGAGTGGAGAATGAAATGGAGGGGATTTGAAGGGAAGGGGAAGAAAGTATGAGGAGAGAGGAAGCGAGAGAGAAGGGGATGGGTGGGGAGTGGACGGGTAGGGTGTAAGAGATGGGAGGGAGAACAGGAATGGGAGGTGATGGGAAGGGGAGAAAGCAGGGGAAAGGGATGGGGAGAGGAAGAAGAAGTGGAAGTGTAAGGGTGAAGTGGGAAAAGGAGAGGAGAAGTGGGGAAAGAGGTGAGCGCTAATTTCAAATGGCCCACCCGAGTACGCTAATCCTACCGTCCTAGGACGGGCAAACATCTAGTATAATTATTATATTGTTAAATATGCTCCCCGGTACCCTTTGCTGTTTTATCTAGACCAGTCGTAGTCACAGATTTCTAGTCTGGTCAAACTTGAAGGATAAAAGCCTGGCAATGCACGTGTAGGAAGTGTCTACACCTAGGGCATACACTTTTTAAGAACCACTGTCCAAATATGCATTGCATGATCAAAACCGACTAAAAGCGATACATTGTTTATATTATTGCTTCTAAGCAGAATAAATGTAGATTAGCTGGCTGCAGGCTGTCGGTTTTTCTCAACGTGTAAGTTGAGTATAAAATTCTCTTGTATTATAACCCGAACTGAAAACATTTCAAGCTGTAAACCTATTTTATATCAAGCGAGGCGAATTTGCGAATTAGAGATACTCTAGAATTACGACGATTTTATTATCAATAATTTTATTTTAGTTATCACAGTTAACTGTTGAATTATATTCCATTCTGTAAAAGACTTCCAGCTTAAAATCCATAATTCTTTAACTGTAAGTTTGTTGCCATCGGCATTGAACAATTTCTCGACATCAGAATAGGATATAATTTAAAGGCTACTTTAGATTAAGATTGAGAATGAATTTATCTCTTTATTCTTGAGTAATGCTCGGATCAACAGTTACGTGTAAGACAATTTACAACTAGCTTTCGAATTTGACTTCCATTATTTCACATTTTTGGCACCTACAGAATTTTAATGAACAGTGTTAATAGTGTTTTTGGATTCTACCGGATATCAAAAATGTGTAAATGTGAGATTCTGAATAAATACTGACTTACTTCTGACTTATCGCCTTGGCATAAGCCGCTCGTTTATGGAAGACCTCCATCCCTCTCTGTTGTATGCCTCCTGTACCGACCAGCCCATTTCTCCACAGTCCTCCATTATCATAAATACTATAACCAAGTTACTCCATGTTGAAGAAGGCGTGTGCACTAAATACTAATGTCCCCTGTGTTCCCTCTGTGTCCCCCTGTGTCTCCTTTGTGTCCCCTGTATCGCCCTTTTGTCCCACTGTGTCCCTCCTCTAAGGTCCCCTTTGAAGTCCCCCCGGTGTCCTCTGGTTGTCTCCCTTGAAATAACTTTGATGTTCCGCCTTGTTTTCCCCTTGTGTCCCCTCTGCTGTCCCCGGGGGATTCGGCTTAAGTTTCCCATTTCCTGGAGTCTGCATATGGAAGCGTTATTAGAATGCAGACTTCAGCAGTCGAGTAGTTAATGTTGTCAGTTGTTCGTTGACAGTTGGTATTAATAATAAATTGAACAGTTGAACCCCTTCGTGGGGTCTTCTCATCGAAATGTTAACTAAAGCATCGACTGTGTTGTCAACTAAAACCCTCTGCCGGACTGGAGAGGTCCAACAGCGCGGACAGCAAAAAGTAGCAGAAGAAGAGAGAGAAGAATCCACCCAAGCAGATCCCTGCCGAACCTCGAGAGAACTGCTCCGGAGTTTGCCACATCTTTGGTACCAGAAGTGGGGTACCATTCCGAGAGTGAATCAACCGAGTTCCACAATACTTGTTCATATATTTCCGTGCAAGGAATCTATATTAGAGGAATAGTTACTCGTGAAAATAATGTGTACATCCGTTTCACTCTTAAACATAGATGTCTCCCCACTTCAAATTGAACAGTATCATTATTCCGTCGCTTCCTCTTGTTTCCTTTGCATAGGCTACGATTCGCATGGTTCGTGGATGGAAGTCAATCAATTGCATTGCATTTAGTTATGCTATTCGTGACTCAAAGCTCTCGATGGATCATACACTTCTGGATGCTCTACCCCTGGATGAATTATAGACTATTCGATCTGTTCTCTTCTACACTATGTCAACTCTTAAACAAGATACTTCCACTACAGCGGATCCGATCCCGACACAGACCACTCTCTGCGTGGTTGATGTCGAATGTTGACAACGTCACCGTTGTGATATCGCCGCTCTCCCGATCCGGCTGATCGCCGTGAGTGGGTAGCCCAACTCGGTCTCTTCACCGATTCTATCGCCAGATGGAGTCCGACCACTGGGAGAACCTCGTCTTCCAACATGAAGCTAATCCAAAATTCCATGATCATCGATTTCCGGTTTGTTGGGGCACACCTCTCTCTCGACGGGCTCTCAGATCTACTCAGCCTACCACTTCCTCCAGAAGATTGACCGTCTCCGAGCGTCAACTGCAAGTGCTCCATCTCCACAGAACTCTGTCACGGAATCCACCTTTGATGGTTTCCACCGATCTAGGAACTGAGCTTCGCCAGGTACTTAGAATCAGAAATCCTGCGAACTAGACCTACTCATCCCAATTGTCATAGTTAACATTTTCGATGAATTAGCTCCGTTTCTTGTTTACATATTTAATAGATCACTCTCCCAAGTTCATCTCCCTGCTTCGAAAAAATTGGCCGCCAGAGGTAACCGGGTCATGTTCCCTTGCTTAATGACGCAAGGGCCGCCAGCCAGCTGCTGCCGGGAGCCCAGCCAGTTTATAGGAAATTATACACTTAAGAGGTTGGCAGTCACCAACATGCTATCTTGGTGATTTTGATTTGTAAATGATTTTGATGATTTGAAAGAGCGTAAGGGGAGAGAAAGGGCTCAGAAAGCTATGAAGATTTTGGGTGATCAGCATAGATGAGTTTTCTGAGAGAGGCGAAATGTAAAGTATGAACAGCAAAGTACGCAGAACAGAACCTCGGGGAACACTGCAGGTGAGTGTGAGGAATAGATGAGTAGGCTATCCGACAGCATCAAGAGCGAATTAACGTCTGGAAAGGTATCAACTGATAGACAATACAACAGTATCCAAGATTCCAAATACAGAAGAAAGGTGTTTCATTAGGATATCATGATCTGTTTTATCGAAGGTAGCAGATGTGTTAAAAGATGCAGACAAGAGACTTAATGACAACAGGTTAGAGGTTAGATTGCCAGTGAGACGATAGAGGGCAAACCATTTGGTTTAGATAAGAATGACAGATTCTGTGTGGTGCAGGAGACTGATTGGGGATTAGGAAGTTGTTGGATTGCTGGAGGTAGATTGCTAATTGGGTTAAAGTTTAGATAGTGAATGAAAGATTCGGATGACAGCCCATGAGGCGAGCATGGAGAACCTAGTAGGAGAGTTTCGACAGGAATGAGATTTTTTTACAAATCCGTGTCCGTAAGAAATTGCTCAATTGACAAAACAATTGTATAAACAAAGACTTTCAAAATAGCCATTAACAGTCTCATTACTTAAAATATCAGTTCCTTTATTTAAAAATATATGTGCCCGTAAGAGAAAATTTGAATAAAATATAGGGCCTATGCCAGTAATCAAACTCCGAATATAAGCAGAATCCTATGTTACTACACGTTTACAAAACCCATAATTATTCTCCTTTAAAAATAAATAATGTTATCAAGCATAGTAATCGACGTACGCATGCTGGGTCTAGTTTAGTAATGTAATATAAATACATAAAATGGCGTGTATTGACCCACTTTGAAATAACTCATTCGATAAAGCCTTCAAGTAAACTGTAATCTATTCTAGTTAAAAATCTTTTCTAATCTAATGACTTATGTAGCGCTGTATCGCCATCGTGGATGAATCAACCCATCTACCGTTGATAGCTTCAAGTGAAATCGTAGTCAGTCATAATCCATTAGAGAAGTCAGGTCGAAATCCGATACCAAAACTATCAGCCCATTAAAAATATGATAACCTATATTGAAGCAAAAGTTTAGGTATGATATCAATACACATCAAATAATGGTCTTTATTTCCTATTATAACAATCGTTGTAGCTATTTTGTCGGGCTATATCTGTGTGTGATCTAGCACGAAACAAACCGGAAAATCTGACAACTGTATATTGACAAGATGGACCTTCCATGATTAAGTTGTTCTCCCGTCAAAGATTTTATTTGGCGATGAGAAACTCACACGATCTACGTTAGATTCAATTATCTGTCGATTATCAGCGACTCACAGGGTCACTAATTTCCTGTCAGGGGGCGCGGCGGTGTAGGGTATGTTCGGTGCATTGCAGCCGGAGGGTTGCGAGTTCGAATCCACCTCAAGCCGCTGCGTAGGGACCCTGGGCAAGTCCTTCACTCGCAATAATTGCTCATGCGCCTCGGCATGAAACTCCGATTCAGTGTCCGCGCTGTAGTCGGGAGCGCCTCTGAGTAGAAATCTTGAAGGGGCGCTATAACAAGTGCTCAATACATACATACATACATACATACTAATTCACAGAGTCAGTCAGTCACTTACAGTCTCAACCGCTCACTCAATCACTAACTTACTCACTCGCCCACCTAAATCCCCTCAAAACCACTCATTCAGCCAGTCAATCAACCCGTAAATCAAACAAATAATTAATCAACTAATTAACCAACAAAAAACCAACATTTAACCAATCAACCATCGATTCAATCAACCAACCAAGCAACCAACCGGTCAATCATCACTCAGTAATATTTCTGTTGGTTATTTGAGATATAAATCGTGTGTTTGCATCAAACAGACGACAAACATAAATTTGAAGCCTCTGAATATAAACAATAAATGCAAATTGAGAAGCAAACCAGTTTTTGTGCCTAAGATTTTTGAAGGCGAGGTTTATTGCACTTTCACTCGTATGCTACTTACATAACAATTTTCGGGACTCGTGACACGAAGTCTTCATGGCTTGCATAACGCTGCGAATTAGCATATTAAACTTAGCCTACACGGCATCCGGTTTAATATATAAACTGCAGTGTTAGGCTACATGTGTATAGCCAACTGTTTTTATATGTAGCCTTTGACGTAATAACATTCTAGCATGAAATCCTCAAGTGCCAAACTTATTGTCGTAGTCATAGTTGTACATTTTCTTTGCCAGCATAGCACAGTTTATGCGGTAGAGTACATTATTTAGGCCTACGTATCTATACTGTTGCGTTTTGTGATATTGTTAGAAACAGTAGTGAACTTTCTTTTGTGACACGGTTGCAATGGACGAATGCAGTTGTCTTTCACTTCCGAATGCTGAGATTTTTATGTGTTTTTGTGAAATTCGCCATGTGATTCGTTGCTATTGTCATATTTGCGTTAAATAATCTTCGCACAGCTCAGGCTACCACTACAGTAACTGCCATAAATGATCAAACTTTAATTAGGAAAAATTGTTTAACGAATGTCATACTTTTACTAAACAGAAGGGAATTTCTGCCATAAAAGTCAAATAAAGATTTTTCGGAGCATATGGCGTTCAACTTAAGCAAAAACTTCAGATTTTCACTAGTATCGTCATCGGCTTTGTTCCTGCTTGAGTGTTTCACGGACGTGTGTAGGTCTTGCCTGCATGCTCAGTGTGTTTCACTGTGCATCTCTTCGCCCACTAGGTTTTTTTCATATTCCGGGTTCATATTTTGCTGTTGTAGAGACGTGCGAGTGCTTGAACATTAATTTTAACAAGCCAAATTCAGTCACGTAGTCTCTGCTCCAGTGTTTCACAGATTTTCACTCGTGAGTGACCTGCATCTTTGAAGTCTGTAGGTCCTCATATTTTTTTATCAGTAGCTCTACGCGTTCTTTTGACTAATAGTTCACATTCTGCATTGATATAATCTACAGTTCTAATGTAGCAACCTATTACACATTACCGGAAGAGATAGTACTGCATAGATAATTTCATGATTCCAATTATTTTATTTACTCAAATTGTGTCGAACAAAACCAAGAATTATGGAGAAAAGAAGTCGATTGCTTACGTCAATACTTCAAGTTGCATTTTACTTGAACTTCCTTAAAGCACAACCTGAAGGTGAGTGACTTGCATCTTTGAAGTCGTTTATTATTAAGATAGCTCGGGTTACCGGGGTACTGAAATTATTATGATGGAACTTTTATTTATTCGATGAGTCGTATTGGCGTATTGTGCTTATTATCATATACTTACATATTAATGGGGAAAATCTCAGTGTATAGTCGTAATATAATTATTATGCAGCTTATTGAGCCGGTGTGATGAAAATAATAATGTTACAATGGGCGAATAATTTAGAACGGCAAAACGATAGATTACCATTGTGCACTTAAACTTGAACTTCTGCTGAGTTGATGCCGTTTTAAGCAGTTCGAAGCCACTGCGTACATTGTCGTAGAACTCAGCACCTGTCGTTATAAAATTTATTTCTCGATATTGAACAAAGACATCTTGTAGAAACGTTAAATGCTTTTTACATCACTGAAAGTACTAATTATTTGGAAAATTGAAATTAGAACTAAAATTAGTTGAGAACTAAACTAGGAACGATAAGTAAAATTATTTGACAAAATAAAATTAGAATTAGAAGTTAAATTCAATAACACAAAACTGAATTAAAACTGAATTAAGAATTATTTTAGAATTAAAATATCACTGGCTAAAAGCTGATAGCGCGTCCAAGGCTAAAGTAGGCTATTTGTGGTCTGCCTGTAAAGGTAATACGCAAATGTACATGCTTCCACAATGGAACTCATCACAAGTGCGGTTTTGAGGCCGAATGATCAAACTTCTGACGTTAAAACACGACCAAAGCAGCCCAACAACGGAAAACCTTTTTATGCTTCCTAATTTTTGCGCTAGTACTTGTGACGAATGGCTGACAATATGGCCGCCAAAACACAAAAATATGTATATTTCTTGAAAACTATTTTAGCGCTCACAACAGCAGAGGCAGATCCTAGGGTTTTGGCTTTGAAGATCTTGTAATGTTTTCTTGGATTGTTGCATTCCCGCACTATTGCCACTTCATTTGAAATTGTGGCTCAACTATTCATTCATTCATTTAAGGAGTTTGATATTGCGCCCCTTCAAGAGACTTACTCAGAGGCGCTCCCAGCCCTGCTACGACAGTAATAGTTAGGCATTATCAATTTATAAAATGCAGGCTAAGCTGACATCGAAGAGGGCCAAGAGAGAGAGAGAGAGATCTGTGCGACAACCATGGCGCCATAGAGGTCAGACAGAAGGCGGTCTAGTAGGGTCTCCATAATAGAGTGATTCCTTCTAACGACAGACTGCTGGGATGGAAGCAAACCATTCATATCTAGATAAACAATAGGAAAAATACATTTCAGAACCTTAGAAAGAAATGCCACTTTGCAATCGGGCAGTAATTTGCTGAATCACTTGAATCCAGTCCATCCCGCTTCAAGACTGGGTACAGGATAGATCGTTTATGTGAAGCCGGCAGATACGCCTTTTGAATCGAGCGGCTGCACCACATGGTGAGGAGTGGGAGTGAGACGTCTATGAGCTTCTGTACAGGAAACGTAGGTACAGGATCTAGCTCGCACGTTTTCGGCGCGGAGGTTAAAACGAGCACTCGTAGCACAGCACTCGTGACATCGCGAAGAGTAGGAAGGCGACAGCTTGTAGGCGGATAGTCCGACGGGGAAAGCACAGGCGGTTGCGTGACGGATGGATTTTTTCAGGTCTAACTGTGAATTGCCTGTTAGAGAAGTTCTTCATATACATTATTTCACAGTTGTGTGAAGGGTCTCAGTGGGTAAGGGACGCTGTGGATGTTGCTGTGCAGCTGGATAATACCAAAAAGATGATCGATGTTATTAATGATCCACACAGACACCCTGAGTTGTAAAAATGCGGATGGAGGAACATCAGAATGACTTGTAGTCGAGTCGACATGCAACAAATAACTTTCTGACGCAATGTAATCCAGGGTCTGCATTTGGAGTCATTAAAACCAGCGCAACGATTGGTCAAATGTCTGTATCATTTTGTGGCATCCATTTTCCATATAAAATAGGCAAATTTTATGACCTTTTATGGAAAATTATAATTCTGCTTACAAATGTGTTGACATGCTTTGTTATAAAGGAAGCATTCAAGACAACTATATTGGTTGCTATTATGACGACTTGAACAACCAGTCAGGGCTGCAGAAAATAACTCTTCAGAACAACGCTACTTTGACTATAGAGTTGTGTATCTGGCAGTGTTTACTCCAAAATTCAACATATGCTGGACTCGAGGTGATTATTTTTACGTCATTTTAAATCACACTTTCCAACAACTGCTTCTTCATTTGAGTATTCAGAAATGATCTAAAATAAAGCGCTGAATCACGCTAACATGCATTTGATTTCCATAGCTCTGAGACTATTTACTAGGCTTTGTCTGGGCCGTAGTTGAGTATTCATTAAGCGTCAATCTTTCGATTGACGAAACTAACTAAACACAGTCATTTTACTGGTATTGTCTTGCCTGTGGAAATGTTGTTAATCGAGCTCAAGCTTTTATCTATGCCATCCGATTGTCACTACCTGTCCAAGTTAAATTTTACACTCAGAGTAGGCTATGGCAACATCATTTTTGAGCATAGACATTGCAGAAATTTTAGCTATCCGATTACTGTTGTATTAAAATGTACATCATGCATTATTTCTAGAATTCAAAGGAATGTCTGTGCGGGAACAGCTTCGGTGTCAGTTTACCGGATACTTCCTGTAACTCACTCTGCCCTGGCGATCAGTCAGAGTATTGCGGTGGATCGAACGGACAAAGAGCTTTTTATTCGCTCTACTCCGGTAAAAGGCTTCATTGTTATTTGCAACATGTTCTCAGCTATATTACACGTTAACCGATAAATGAAAATAAAAATTGTCCTAATTTGGGTAACTTGGTATTTTTCAGAGGTCAAAGTAGTAATGCTGTTTTTAGTGATTATTTTTAGGACTGAATTGCTTGACTGCTTGCTCTTTTATTTGCACTGTATAATTTTTTGTTACTATCGTGCTCTAGTTTCCGACCATTATCTTCTAGCAGCCTAACATGTTCCAATTGGTTAATTAGTCTGCAGCTTCCGTGCTACCAGAAAATGTGACAACACTTCATCTAGGGGAGTTCATTCATTCATTCAGAAGACTTATATCGCCCCTACTCAGAGGCACTTCCAGCCCAACTCCGGCGATAAAGAACAGTTTTAAAATTCTTGTAAGAAGGTGTATTCAGAGTCTCTAGCTAACAGAACCTGTAGATCTGAAGGAAGATTATTCCACGTGGTCGGCCCAACCATTGAGAAGGCACGACGTTGCATCTTTGAAGTGCGCGCAAAGGGTACAGCAAGTTCGCCACGAGATGCAGAACGAAGATTTCTGCGGGCAGCCAAACCTGAGGTAGGGCAACAGAACTCGCGCAAGCAGGCTGTGGCGCTCCCTAACCCAGACCGAAATATTAAATTGAATGCTCTGGGAAACAGGACGCCAGTGGAGTACTCACGCATATAATGCGATACATGGTCAAATTTTGAGGAACCACCTAAGCCTAGCAGCTGCACGAGCTCAAGCTCAAGCTCAAGCGGGTGCTTCGTTGTACTTTCAGTTGTTGTGAGCCTCTCATTTGGAATGAACTTGAGGGTTCTTATGACACTGGCTTTCCAAATAATAATAATAATAATAATAATAATAATAATAATAATAATAATAATAATAATAATAATAATAATAATAATAATAATAATACCTTTTCTTTAATGAAGCGCCTGACAAACGCATTGCGCTGTACACTTACATGCTATGACAATTAAACAATTCACAAGAACACAAATGACAGAAGACATAAATCTTAACTACTAACGGAATAGACAGCCTGCAATACACGGCGCTAATAGCAGCCTACAAAGCATGTCCGCCTACGGATCTCGATCTCGGTACCTCTCTCTCTATGCCAGTGTGTTATCCAATGCGCTATCGTCATAAAAATCGCTCGTCAAGACGCACTGCTCTACTATGGCCACTATATGACTTCGCTTTGCCCTCGAGTGTACATTAGTTCTCGCTTCAAACGCATGGTTACTGACTTTAAGCACGTATTGATGCCATAAATAAATTGAATGGAACATAAAATATCTGCACTGTACCTGCTCTTGTGATGATGTTTTTTTAAATTTTTGGACAGTGTGCGAGATGGGCTATTACGACTACATGTGTGATCAGTTGTGTCACTGCAAAAGAACAGCTCCTTGTGATCGAATGACGGGACAATGTCCACATGGATGTGAAGAAAAATGGTTCGGTACAACTTGCAGCGACAGTAAATATTCAATATCATGTACCAATATTCAAATCAGTAGTGCAAAATTAATATGCCAGTCTTAATTAAAAAGAAAATGATCAACAGTGATAAAACCAGTTTACAAGAAGTACAAGTGATGGCACTCTATCCTTGTAAATTGAGTGCATGATGCCGTTATGAACAGCTTGAAGGCAGTTTATCTAATGAAAGAAACTTTTAGTATGCAAGCTGAAAATAATAAATTAGCAAGTGGATAGTTAAGTGAATTTTCAGGATGAACAGTGGTATGAGTATTAACAAACGAGACGGATTCTTCATCCAATTAGTAGTAGTTGATGTAAAGAGTAAATGATTAAACCCATGGCATCAAAGTTCTCTTCCAGAAGTAATGCAGGAATAAAATGGCAGAGTGGGAGAACATGATAATGTGAGAAAAACATAAGCTTACGAACCTCCGCAACAGTTGTTGACTGAAAGTGAAGGCAAGGCTTGAGAGACCGTGATGACTCGTGATGCTGATAATAATAATCATAATGAAGATGTCGACAATTACAACGACAATGATATAGAAGTAAATGTTGACAAAAGTGCTAATAGTTCTCAATAAAACAAATGATAAAACATGGCACTATCTTTATCCCAACCCACTTTATTTAATCTTGGTTTACTGTAGCACACTTGTCAGAAAAGTATATCGGATGTTTTCTGGATAACGAAACACGTGCAATTTCGCCAAACTATACTTACGATGGAAATATGACAGTTGAAATGTGCTCTAACAGTTGCATTTTGCGAAACAATTCAATTGCAGGATTACAGGTAAATATGTTACACATTCTTTGACGCACTGTATGATGAATATTTTTCTGTATTGTGTTAGAATAATGTTTTCCGAATCATCACGCACTAGACATGAGTGATAGGAGTCTATTCGCTTACGAATTAGCCCTTGTCTATCTAACTGTTGGAAATGGTCAGTTGCACAAACACATCTGAGATCTCAGATAAATCACATACAAATCGAAAAGCGAGACATCAATAAAATGTGCTTTCATTTCAAGCATACATGAGTTTACAAACAAGAAATTTTTTGATTTTTTAACATTAATCTGAAGATTTTGAAAGTGAATTCAATGTACAGATGTTAGATATGCCTGAATTTAGCCTGCCTCTGTCTTTTTGCGAGCTTCACCTGTAAATGTAAATATAATATAATATTTTCGTTTATTGAAACAATCCGGTTACAGTGTACAATTATGCAATTGAAACAATTCACAAGAACACAAATGTGTGTTCGCCCTAAAAACAAAATAATGCAAGTTAAACTTCCATAGCTCATAAGGAGTATGTAGTAGATGCGCTCGTTTTGTTCAGCACTGGACAACTCTGAAATTCGGGACGCGGGAGAGCAGTGCATGGCACGACTTGGAGTTTACTTCCCTGCTTACACTGGCATCAAATCATACTGCTTTCTGAGAGAGGCACGTGTACCCAAATAACTACTTGATCACATTACACAGAGTCGAACCTACACTGACCACACCTGCTACCAATTATTATAGACCAACGTATCGCACCATACTGACTTTGCCGAAGTATTTTAGCATGAGCACAAATAATTATGCGCTGCTTTCAATTTAACTCATTGTGAAATGGCGAGCTTAATCATAATCTCAAGCTAATAGAGTGAGCACTTTCCAATTACTTAAAATAATAAAGTGCAATAAAGAGGTTCATCTGACTACCTTCAACATCAAACGATTAGCCGAACCGTTGTAGCAGAAATTTTAGGATCAGAATGGCCTGAACACAATATATCTCTTCCACCATTTCAGATACATTCAATGACTTAATCAATTTAATGACAAATCAAGATATTTATTAAGAGATGTAAAACGATTATTTCTATTTCTACCACTATTATAATAGGCCGGAGGTTATTGCTTCTGTGGAGAAAACTACGCAAAATATGGGCCAAGAATTGAATGCGATTGTTGGGATCCATGTTCAGGTAACGAATCGCAAAAATGCGGTGGAGCCTGGACCAACAGTGTCTATTCTGGTAGGTTAATTGGACCAACTGTTTCTTTATTTAACATCTGCTTGCATGATTATGATACTTCGATCTCAGATGGATAGTGCCGTTCATGCTAATTTAGTAAGTCATTTATATGGAAGAGCTGCATTTCTTTGTCACAGTAATCATTTTATATTTCTTACAGATTTCTAATATTTAGTATCCTTGCATATTTTGTTAGGCACAGCACTTTTACTTGGCCTAAATGTGGCATTAATGTAAATGTGGCGTACAATTTACGTCAAGGAGGCATCATAAATATACTTCCCAACCGTTCCAGTAATACAATTCATTGAACATCTCTAGATTGGTAAAGATGCTTCATAGCATTTTAGTGTGCCCAGCTGGATATTATGGTCCAAACTGTCGCAATCGATGCCACTGCTACAACAACAGTCGATGTGTCTACCTGACTGGTGAATGCAATTCTACTTGCAACGCTGGATGGACTGGGAACAGTTGCAACATTCGAGGTTATTTGAACACTAATTATATTGAAATAATAAACCAAGAAATACCGAATCTTATCTGGAGATAAGTTTCTCGCGTGTTGCAGATGTTGCCGAGTCAAAGATCCAGGTTCGTGACCCTATCCTCTATTCCTTGACAAATATATATCAATGACATCACGTATTACAGGACGTGTGAGGACCAGCTTTGTAAACATAAGTCAGCTGAGGTCTGTCGGACTCTGTCCCCGGTCTTCAAACAAGAATGTGATTTGAGAAGTCTTGCAAAATTTAATCTTGATCCGAATTGATTATTTCAATGTCGACTTTGCTGCCTTACCTCAGTGTGTAGCATGAGATTAGTCTGCAACGGTCATCTACGCTGCTGCTCGTCTGGACGTTCGAATAACAACACACAACACTCGCTTTACAGTAGCAGTTTCAACAGCTCGGGAACGGCTAATACGTCGATTCGCTCGCTTCAGCCGCCAAACCAAAAATTTGTGATGGGCCTTTCGCTTAAACTGGCCCGCATGCGTAATACAGCTTTTTGTAATCTATGCACGAAGTCAGAAGTGTCACGCTTTTAAATCAAAAATTGAAAATATTATTTTTTACACTAGTATAACTGACAACTGTAAAGCGCTCAAGATCTAAGCTTAGTTCGCTTCTTACGACGATATATGAATTATCATAATTACAATAACAATTTCAAAAACTAAACCAATTAGCACTTTTACTTTATCTGCTTACTGACAAACTTCTGAAATGTCATTTTAGAATGCCCTGGAGATTGTTCCCAGAATGAAACCTGCGCCACTGTTAACTTGAATTTTGCAACAATCACTCGCTGCCGTTGTTTACCAGGATTTGAAAGGAAAGCTGTCTGGGACATATGTCGAGGTTCGTGGTATAAAAATTACAACTTATGTATAAGCACTTATCGCCTATAGACGTTTATCCATATTTTCTCAAACTTTTGCTAGATAAAGATCAGTTTCAAACCACATGTATAGGTCTAATTAATTTAAAAATCAGCACGGTAATCTATCGTTTTAGCGGGTTTAATTATTGCATTAGTATTCAGTATCGTTTTAGCGGGTTTAATTATGTGAAACTAAGCAATAAACGTTTTTAATCCAGCTTCGATTTCATGACGACATTTTTTCATCAATCCAACTTCCATTTAGTTGCAAAAGATTACTTTTATCAATCCAACTTCTATTTGACGAGATAAATATTTTTCATCAATGGAACTTTTATTTAAGGAAAGATATATATTCTCATCGATTCCGCTTCTATTTACGGTAAAAATTATTTCGATCAATCCAACTTCAATTTTGAACACAGGAATGTTTTCATCAATCCCACTTCCAGTTAGGGAAACAGTTTTTTTTCATCAATCCAGCTTCCATTTTAAAGTAACGATATCAAATAATTTAGCAACAACATAATAAAACCCGCTATTCCGATATGAGAATTTCAGAAATAATTAAACCCGCTAAAACGATAGATTACCATCAGCACAGTAAAGTTCTGTACCTGGATCCGAATTTTTGCGGTCGCCGTAGCGTCTAAGACATCCCGAGAATTGTCTTTTTCAGCACAAAGCTGCTTTCCTTACTGGCAATAGTTGTTCTCTTTTTGAGTTCCTTCTCCACTACGGACTGCCTCTTCCTGCCATTTCTACCTGTTTTAATGCTGACACTACCTCCATTGATAAACGAATACACCATTCGTTCTCTTTGTTCCTGAAATATCAGTTGAACTAATGATTATTCCAAATCAAAATCTAATTATACGGTACAGTCAAAAACCACTGGAACGTGACTTTAACTTCAAGTCCAGACTACTACCAGAACCTAACTCCAATGGACCGTCCGTTTCTGCTTCACTACTGTCAACTCTAGGAAGTCCAAGGCAAACTAGAAACAAAATTCCTGGAACTGAATTCAGCGACCGTCGTCCAACACCAGAACGCCTTCGTCGTCCGAAGCCCTCAGAATTGCTCCAGATATCGCCAGGAAGAAGCGGCAAGATGGCCGACCGCACCGTCCGCCCAGACACACCGCTGGAATAAACCTCTCCAGCCACCGTCTTCGACCACGTGAAAATACCTCACGCCGACTTCTGAGCACCGACGTCTGCTTCCAGGAAATTATTCGACAGCACCGTCCTTGACTTTTTCCGTAGCTTGAGTCGAAAATAACTCGCTTGAGTAGGCCATATAATTTCCGCCAAACACCCGAATTCGCAATGGCTGCGCAGTTCAATTCTCAAACGTAACTTTTTGACCATAGAATAACTCAACTACCAACATACTGCTGATCGTGGTCACGGCGCCATTTATGTAGCGAGCTACTTCTAAGTCGAGGACTAAAACTGACCAAAAGTCAAGTTTTTAATAACTATATTGCAATTCTCGCTGTGTGTTTTTGCATCTCTGAATTTACCGCCATGTTATCGACTTCCTTTTGACTGTTTCCCTGCCCCTAAGTGCACTTAAATACATAAGTGAGTATAAGACCCAAATGACTAGAACCTGACACCTGGGACAGACAAATATTGCGACAAGTCTCTGCATTCTTTCACCCAAATGGCATACATATCGGACGCTATCGCACGTCTCTCGCTCCATTACGGCGCATAGGGCTTACTGTATCACGGAGTAAGTTCTCGTAACCGAACTGCGTGTTAAATAGAAATTAATTATTCTATCATACATCGATGCATTTCAGACATGAAAGCACATGTATGCAGACTGTCTCAGATTGAACATACTTGAGCTATCGACAGAATACTGTGCTGATGTGTTCAAATATGAGGATAAGCCTAAATGTCCCTAAGCAAACTTACTCATGCCTTACAACACAATGAGGACAAAAAATGATGCGATAAGATGGGTGCAATATAATTGCGGTATAACTATACACATTAAGTACTTGGACTATATATTAAAAATATGATTCCTATACTACATACACACATGCAATGCACACATGCATACTTGCATACATACATACATACATACATACATACATACAAACAAACAGCCATACATATACACATACAAACATACGTAAATACATGAATACGTACAAATATACATACATGCATGCATACATGCATACACGAATACATAAATACATGCACACATACAAGCACACATACATCGATATAATTATACCTACATACATGCATATATACAATTATACATGCAAACATACATTTATCGGCTCTAGCTTCCAAGTTAAAAAGTTCTACATTGCCGCATTCTGGCGCAAGGATGGCTTCGTAATGCACAAGATATTGATCAATGACCACTTCAAGCGGTATCGTCGTCAAAGGTCATAATCCGTTGGATATATATGTATATGGCACTTTGTGTTTTCGCATACATTGTAACCCCGTCATACATTTTGAAGTAATAATGAAATGCAGATAGTAGGTTACCGTTTAACATAACAGAACCTCATAAACATGTTACTTAAGTAGCAAGTCCAGTTCCATAAAATTTATTTTAATATCTCTTTTATTATTATAGATTTCCATGTATACTTGTAATTTACTGCAGTTGTCGACGAATGCCAATCTGGTACATCCACGTGTGATCGAACATCAGAAAACTGCGTTAAACACATTGGCAGTTACAGATGTGAATGCAAGGATGGCTTCGTAAATTTGTATGGAAATTGCACAGGTAGGTAAATGCGACCAGCAGTAATCAGATATTGCGTGGCAATGCTCTATGTTTTCCCGCACTTTAGCATAACTTTTATAGATATACATGCGGTGTTCTTTGATTACGAACCAGCATCCACTATTAGTGTCTAGTCAGATAGGAATGAGCACAACGACTGAAGGCTCTATAAGCGAAGGCCATGGCCAATGACATTGAACGACGCAGTCACACCAAGCAGAGCAAACAAGGTTACCTGGCCTTGGTCGACACTCGACAGTCTTAGAGATAATTATCAGGAGTTATGCGGGTAATACATATCCTATAAGTATGCATACAAACATTGTAAGCGTTCATGCATACAAGCAAAAATGTCTACAATTATTTTATTTAGTTTCGTAAACATTTGTTAATAGAATTCAATATCACGGCTGCTACAGTAACTTTGGGAACTCTTCTGGCAATCAGTTTGCTGATCAACGCACTCTTGGTAGTATCCCGCATAAACAGCGCGAAATCAAGGAAACCAGGTAACCAATGACTGTGTGCGAATGTGCAAACGAACTGAATTGGGACGATATTCAAATATGACGGCTTTTCAAAGTACTAAATAAACAGTAATAGATTTAGACATCACTTTTTTTATCCTTGGCTGCATTATATTTTCTTATTTTAATTATCTTATCGATATTGAGGCTTTTCAAATTTGTGTAGTACTTTTTCTCAATGTTACTGATAAAAGTCTATTAATTTTTGTTAGTGAAGAATATAATATATTTCTCTTATAATACAAAAACTAATCAAAATATACGGATGGGCTTTGGTTTTACATTCAGATTTGTTGACGGAAATCTCAGGGTTTGAAGCAATAGAACAGATTCTACTCAAGTCCCTTTAATTATTTGAGGATCCATATCGATTTATGCGTGTAATTGGATGCAACATGGAAACAAAAATTACTATGAAATTTGTGGACGTTAAATAAAACCTCAAAGTATGCCTTGTTTGTAGGAGTAGAAACTTCTCTAGTTTGTACCATTGCTACGCAAATACAGCCCCTTACATATACATATAACTTAAGTGTGTGTTGTAGAACCCGCAAAAGATATGGAACCGTCTGATTTGGAACTAAGTTCTATCAAAATATCGGATCAGCATGAAAACAATTATGAAGAGGGTCCAAACCGTGTTGCCGAATCTGACGTCTACGAACATAATAATAAATTATCATCCAAAAGCAACGCCATTTAGTAGTACATCCAACCTCTGACTATGCAGAGCTTAGACTGAATGACTAAGTGAATGTTGCATCATCTATCTGAAAATGCTGCGATCATTAGAGTAAGAATAAGCATTCAAAATATAAGTTTTATCGTCAGATTTAACTGTTTATGCAGAAGTGTTTAGCATGTTGTTTAGTTTAAATATACGTAAACAGATATTAGAGGCTTAATTATAGTGAATGTGCAATGCATTGTAAGCAGAGAAGGCTATATAATAATTTGTCTATCTTTTACTTCTAAAAGTCTCGTACGTTAAGTTTGTCCAATATTTACTTACAAACTGTATGATATAGTTATTGTTCAAGTACTCTTCGGTGTCCATTACTGTTTATCTAGATCATTCGCAGTCACAGATTTCTCGTCTTGTCACACTTGGTGAATAAAAGCTCGGCAATACAAGTACTGGAATTAAGGCCTAAAACTAGGGCATACACTTTTTAAGAACTCCTGCCCAAATATGCATTGCATGATCAAACGGACTAAAAAGCGATACACTTTATATATTTCTTCTAAGCAGAATAAGTGTAGATTGTCTGGCTGCAGGTTGTCGATTTTTCTCAATGTGTAGGTTGAGGTTTTCTTGTAATAGAACCCGAACCGAAAACATTTCAAACTGTAAACCTATTTCATGCTAAACGAAGAGAACTACGACGGTGAATAGCAATAAATTGTTTTCAGTTTTATTATCAAAATTTTAGTATATTTATCACAGTCTACTGTTGATTTATATTGCATTCTATAAAAGACTGTCAGCCTAAAATCCACGATTCTTGGACTATAAGTTTGTTACCATAGGCATTGAACAATTTCTAGACATCAGAAGAGGATATAATTAATTTTTATACGTTAGATTAAGATTGCGGATAAATTTATATCTTTATTAACAGTTACGCTTAAGACAATTTACCACTGGCTTTTGAATTTTGCTTCCATTATTTTACATTTTTAGCACCTACATAATTTTATGGAGACACTCGAACAGTGCTTATAGTGTGTGACGCAATGTTTTTGGGTACTTCGTGATAGCAAATGTTTAAATGTGAGATTCTGAATGAATACTGGTTCATATACGTGTATTTCCGTGTTTACAAATAGGTTCGGTAGACCTCTACGTGACAATCAACATCCTTCGTCGTTAATAATGTAATCTTGTTATCACTAATGTAGTGGCCCAAACGCAATTCAAAAAGTCGTTCGCTTCAAATTTAAACTGCTTTCTAATATAATGACATTCCGTCATGAGGTTACAGTAATGTGTTAAATTAAGCACTTCAAAAGCAAATCATAGAAAATAGATGGCTCCAACTACTCGCGTTTTGATTAATGGTAGGGCCTAAACAGAGAAATCAGGTGTCGGCTGCTTTCTGAGCATAATTATAAGACCTAAATGTATAATTATTTGTCTTGTCTTTCACCCTCCTCGAGCCGAAGTTTGGCGGCGCTATGAAAACCTTCGTTACCGTACACGTGCAGATACTCCGTGTCTCTATCAGTAATTGGTCGAACGATAGTTTAGTTCACTACATGATGCATTGGTGCAGTCTACACATTAACTATAGTCTAATGGAAGGTGAAATTAACGAAAACGAGTTGGCCTATGTGAAGACAATGCCTATTCAACTGTTGCGGAGATTGTTTTACTGATGCTACAGAGAAACGACGTTGTACTAGCAGTTACAGTGGAATTAGTTGGTTTTTATTATGGGCAACGGAAAGAAGTTAAAACCATTTGTGACAACAGAAAGAAAGCAGCAATAACCATGTGCAAACACGAGATTTCAGTACGGCCAATTGAAAGCTAAAAGTAAGAAGAGAAATAGTTCAAACAACCAGATTGTATACAAAAGGGATTGGTTGATGACATAGATGGCATCGGTTAGCTCGGCTGGGGATGTCCTATTTTCATTTGACTCTATTTATCCTGTAGTTTCAGCATCCTTTAAACTACACTATTTTGATTCGCTAAATGACCATATGCGCAACGCCAATTACTAGGTTACTTAAAAACTAGTAAATTTGACATCTTAATACTAACTTAAATGCGTATGCGGTTATGATGACAGTGATAGCCTAATAGTAGTCATACACGTGAAACTGTAAAAATTAACTTGATGACAGATTCCGCTATGCCGGTAATGGTGTATGTAAACTATGTATGTGTATATGTGTAAGCAAAATATTGCTTAGTTAAGGTTTTATAATTTCTAATGTAGCTGATCAATTTTGTTAGAGCTCCAAATTGTAATCGAAAGCTAATGTGGGTGTCTCTGCCAAGCGGGATGTATCTTGATCCCTTTGGGCCTCCTATTGTAGCCAATTATAAATTCCTAAATACAATACAATGCAATAAGTTAAATGTGGCACCAACTCTGCACTCAACTGCTCATGAGCTTGTCAACAAATTCGTGAATTACATCGCAATACACTTCAGAATTCGTGAATCATAGGTGACAATTTAAAAGTATCCCTAGTAATTTACATTAATTCATTAGTTCCGTTCAAACTCGAAACTTGCGTATTTTGCTATACTTTTAAGCATGTTTCCATTTTTGAGATGTTATGATAGTGGTGGACTTTAACCATGGTTCGACACGCAATACTTCAGTAGGCCCTACATGTTGTTGTGAGAGCAAAATCTAGGGCAATTTTGCTATATGTTTTGTGTTTTTGTCATATTGAACACAGGATAACGCCTTAGCCTTTAAATCTGTAAACGTTCAAGAGCGCACTTAATACAAACGTACATTACAAATGTAAAAGTAAATCTACAAAACTTCAAAGTGACCGCCAAAAGCCACGTCAGAGCAACAAGCTTATTCATCGACACAATGTTAAATCAAGTCCACAGGAAAAAGTTTTTAACAAGAATGTATAGGCCTAATTTTGTGTTAACCAAAGTGCGGGTGTGCAGTTGGATAAAATAATAAAGAATATACTTACTTACCTACTTACTTACTTAGGTTGTTGTGTTCAGTTTTGGTGCTAGGTCAGAATCCGGGAGTCAAGATAGATCGGTGGTGCTGAGGAAATCGTTGATAGTGGTAGTGATGGGTGGTGAAGGATCAGAACCGGCATAGCTTGAAAGTTCGGTTATTAATCGCAATCGGAGAGATCCAGGAGAGGGGCGAACTAGCGAGCATCATTCTGTCGTTAGGTACTTCGTTCCAAAGAGGTGGCACACCGTAGACTAAGGAGGGGTTACAGAATTTGAGAAAGGAGACTGGAGAAATATATCAGGAAGAAATAGTAGATCTGGGGGGTGATGGTACTGTAGATGATTTCGTGCATCTGAGAGTGATGGAAAAACAGCTTTGACGGCTTTTTCATAAGTTTACATAGACGTCACCCAAATAAACCGCCTCCAAGTTATTCAGGATGCCCTCGCCCGTGCTGTCACCAAAAGCCCAAACACCATCACATCACTCCTGTCCTCAAATCACTCCAGTGGCTCAAAATTCCTGAACGAATAGAATACAAAGTCATATCACTCACCTACAACACACTTCAAACCTCCCAGCACTCTTCTCTTTGTCAGTTGTTCACGATCCAGCCACTTCGTCCAACCCGCTCCTCCTCCTCCCTAACACTGCTCCGCCCTTCCGTCACCTCATGACTAAAATTTGCAAATCGCTCCATTGTCATAGCTGTTCCATCTCTTTGGAACAAACTTCCGCCAGCACTACGAGAAATATCTTACCCATCTTACGAAGTCACCAAAACTCCACCTCTCGCTATCTCTCCACAGGTCTTTCACGCGAAACTGAAAACATTGCTTTTTGACAAATCCTATCCTTAATCCAACACTTCTCCCTGTCTAACTCGCCGTCTCAACACCAAACACCATCCACCTTAGCCGCCTGCCTGTCGGCCTGCCTGACTCTCTGGATTTTGACCCCTGCCCATCGATTTTTTTTTGATTGAGCGTCTGTAAATAAGCTGGTTCCCTTTGTGGGCACTGTAGAAGTTTCGAGTTTGCGATTACGATTACGATTTCGTGATCAGCGTAGAGTTGATGATCAACAGAGTATGAGGATAATATAAGTTTACTGACGGAACAATTGTAAAGTATGAACAGCAGGGCACCGGGAACAGAACCTCGGGGAACACTGCATTATAAAAGTGTGAGGATTAGATCAATAAATAAATCAATCAATCAATCAATCAATCAATCAACCAATCAAAATTTATATAGCACCCTTTCAAGAGTCTTACTCTGAGGCGCTCAGTGTCAAGAGTGAATAAGCGAGAAGAAAAGCATAGTCTATAATTCATAATGCATTGATCCCATATAGAACAGTACCACAGATTTGAAATACAATGAAAAGTCATTTAATTCATTAGGATAGCATGTTCGAAGACAGCAGGTTGCGCAAAAGATACAGAAGAGAGACTTTATTGCAACAAAATTATTATAATTTGCCTTTGAAACTCAATTTTAGTCATCCATTTTAGTATGCATAGTATACAAGGTATCGTGTTATTTTAGTGTTACAAGCAATCATAATGATAATTAATCAGCTGCTGTAGTTCATACAGTGGAAAACTTGGTTTTGTACACAGCAAGAGTTAAAGCAATTTTTTATAAAAATATTATGCTATACATGTAATGTAGACTATATAGTGGACTGAACCAGAACGACCTACTACACACTAATGAACTCCTTCGTATGACTAGAGTTTGTCTTTGGACGTGTAATTCTATTTAGACGGTATGAAAAACACTAATTGACCTTTGACTGTGTTACAAAACTACAGCCATAGAAATATCAAGATCAGGTTTAGGCCTACGATACATAGAGTTTAAACTGCATCTATGGTCTCTGTGTAATAATTGCGAAGTAAAATGCTGTAAGGGTCTATTCACATATTTAAACTTTAAAGACGTCTTTATGCATTTCCCAACAATTCTGTCATAGTGCGGAGTGCGGAAGCTTAGGTAGGGAAGTAGGAGCACAGCTCAAATCCTGCAGGGTATCCGATTAAAATGCAAATAAAAGTTAATAAGCGCATGACAAAAAACCGGATGTTGTTGGCAATACGCTTCGCAGACAAGATTGATCGCAGTCAACCATGTTGACCAAAGCTCCGATGGGGAAAACCCACGCGAGGCAGATATGAGCGCCTGAGGTTTCTCGTCCTCGTCTCTTTGAACTATGCCGCTCCGGAAATGGTATGGATAAGGTAATTGATAACTTGCTGAGTGATGAACCACATACTGCGATTATCTCGAACCAAGTTAGTCACCATCGGAAGATCTTTTCGTTTTCGTGACGTAGTTTCGGATTCGTTGGCTACCAAACAAAGTTTAGTAGGCCTATAACGAAAACAGGGAAATCCCTCCCATAACTAAAACCGGATATTTCCGCCTATAAGGGAACCAATGTCAAAGTTGGGAAATCTATCAACCATTTGGTATATATTCGTGTAATCTTTGGGCCAAAGGAAATATTGGCTAATTAACATCGGGATTCAATGGAAAAGTTAGTCCTTGCCCAATAAACAGAAACACTAATGACAGATTAGATTATGATTCGTAGCCAGCAGTCGTAATCATTGTAACTCTCGCTATCGTCGAACTTGTTATGCTCACATTCTCTCGTATGGAGTCTGGAGGTATATAAATTATGCACGTTATCGTCCAGTGGATGTCCTTCTAAGCAGAGAGGACAACACTGTGATCGATCTGACCACCAGTCATTGTTATTTTGCCAATTTTCTACATGACATCAGTAAATGATGCTGTTATAAAATCGGTTGGAACTACAGTAAATGAATCTAAAAAGATTTGCTTTAGAAAAGGAACTTCTTCATATTTGAGCCTCAGCCTGATCGGAGACGAACATGGTTGAGTCATTTAGTGCACCAAACGAAAACAAAGCTAGACTGAATAACAGTGGGTCAACAGTGGCGTAACAACCTAGTCGGGGGACCCTTGGACACTCTAAGCTTGGGGACCCTTACCAATTAGCCTAACGAGATTAAAGATTGAAAATAATGAGATAGACTAGCTATTTAAAACCCAGTTCAAAAAAGGGTATTAACCGTTATCCATATGTCACGTCACATTCATAGGCCATAGCTAGGCTATCTGCGACCTTCGTATAATCCGTCCTTTGCTCGACTTCAAACTTCATCTACATTCGCTACATGATCTATATTTCACACCACATTGAACTACTGCAATTATTTCTTCCTAGACATAGATATTACCAAAATAAACCGAATCCAAGCTATTCAGAATGCCCTCGCCCGTGCTGTCAAAGTCACCAAAATCTCCAAGTACCAACACATCACACCTGTCCTAAAATCACTTACTGTCTTAAAATATCTGAAGGAATAGAATATAAAGTCATATCACTCACCTACAACACACTTCAATCCTCCCAAGTCTGAGCCTTCCTATCCGTCCGTCAGTTGTTCACCGTCCAACCACTTCGCTCAACCCCTCTTCTGCCCTAACTCCTCCCCCGTCCGTCATCTCTGACACCTCATCAAAAAAATTTGCAAATCGCTGCAATGGCTGCATAGCCATATAGCTTTTCCATCTCTCTGGAACAAACTCCCGCCATGCAGTATTTACAACAATTATCTGATCCATCCTACGAGCTCACCAGAACCTCAACTCTCGGTATCTCTCCATGTCTTTGAACCGCCTTTCACATAACATTGAAAACACTGCTTTTCACAACTCTTGTCCTGATTCCTCCTCTTCCCCTCATATCCCTCACCGTTTCAACTCTAAACACCACCACCGTAGCCGTCTGACTGTCTGCCTGGCAGTGCCTGACTGACCCTTTGGATCTTGACTTCCCGCTGAGTCCTGCCTATTGATTCTGTTTTGGTCAATTATCTGTGAATAAGCTGGTTCCCGCGACTTCGCTTTTTGGGCCTTGTAGAAGTCTCAAGATTACAATTACGATTAACCATTTGGAGGTGAGGTGGGGTATGACACACCCCAAGGCTATTCTACGCTGCTTTTTCTACGGAAAACGTAGAACCAGCTTGGATTATTTTTGTCTACCTTAGTGAATGTGAAATACGGACACTTTAGGACACTTTCAGGTACTTTTGGACGCCATTTTTTTTATTTCTTGAATATTAAAGTGAAATTTTAATTTTTCGTATACATATTGATTTTAAGGAATTTAAAAAGTAACGGCACAGTGCCGAAAAATGTGCGATTATAAGATATTACTGCATAATAGTGTTGCATCGATGCAAAATTGATCCATTATTACGGGTATTATGTCACGACATTGTCACGTGTTCCCAAAATATTACATGTTTTGAGGGCCACGAAGATGCCATTGCAAAGGGCCGCTTGATTTTGAGCGCCACCACGCTGGCCATATCAATTATGATTGAAAACTGTTATTTGTTCCTGAAAATCACCAGTTTAGCCGACAATTGGTTACATAACTGTAGTTTAGCTCACAATTTATATTATAGTTGATATTGCGACTTGCAAGTAATTATATGTATTGGGGTATGTCAGACCCCACCTCACCTGAAACGTTACAATGCTTCACCTCACCTCCAAAGGGTTAATAGTTCAAGGCAGAGCAAGAATACAACCGAAATGTATTGGCCAATGTAACCTGTCGCTTATAGACTAGTCACATGCAAAGCTAGTGTGCACTACAACTTGCATCATGTAACTGAGAAGCATGCTGACAAAATGTGACTTTTTTATTAAGACATTGTCACGGACAAACTGAAAAGTACATTAATTTTTTTAAAGTTAAAACGCTTGGGGGTTCTTGGGACCTCGGGGACCCCTGGACTTTGTCCACCTTCGTTATATGGCTGTTACGCCACTGCAGGTCAATCAAATTTGTCATCTATTGATACACTATGCTCTAAAAGAAGATTTTTTCATTGTAACTTGAAGGCAGCTGAGTGAGCTGACAATCTGCTATCTTCATCACACTCAGCTGGCAACCATTGAAGTCACATGACGGTAGCAGATTGTAGGCAATCAAGCAATATTATGAAGCCTGGTCGTCGACGTACACATACTGGGTCTAGTTTAGTGATGTAAAACAATTAATAAAGTGATGTGTCTTGATCCACTTTGCAATAACTCATTCGATAGTGGCTTCACCTAGACTGTCTAATCTGATCTTATCTAATCTAGGCTGATCTAATCACTATGACTTATGTAGCGCCATGTCGCACAATGCATAAATAAATCGATTGGTCGCTTCAAGTCAAAATATTACTCAGTCATTATCCATTAGAGATGACAAGTCAAAATCCGAAACCAAAACTCTCAGTCCCTTAAAAATAGAATAACCGAATAATATTGATGCAAATATTTACGCATGTTATCAAAGCGCATCACGCGTCTATTATTGCCTATCATGATGTCGTTAGAGTTATATTGCTATGGTAGGCTACATCTTGTGTGTATGCGAAGGCCTTCCTGTAGCATGGCCTTGCACGAAACAAATTCCAAGAACTCACTATTAAGCTTACTATATTTATTGACTCGATTATGTTAAGTTGGTCTCCCTGTCAAAGATTTTAGTTTATATCGCGTTGAGATATTTATTCGAGCTACGTTAGATTAAATTATAAATCTGTCGATAATAATAATCGGCGTTTCACGTAATCACTAATTCACTCTCTCGGTCAGTGACTCACTCATTCACTAACTGACTCATTCCCTCACTCGCACACTCATTCTCCCACTTAAGCCAAACCATTCAATCAGTCAATCAGTCAGTCACTGAGTCAATCAAACAGTTAATAATCAACCAACGGCGAACTAACATTCAACCACTCAACCAACCATACAGTCAACCAACCAAGCAATCAATCATCATTCATCACCCAGTAATATTTCTGCTGGTTGTTCGAGTCATGCATCAGATTGTTTGCATCAAACAGACAACAAGCAGACAAATTAAAAAAAATTGCAATAGAAGCTTCAGCGGATAAAATATGAAAATTGAGAAGCAGGCCCGTATTTTGTGCCTACGGTTTTTGAAGGCGTTGTATATTCCAGTTACACAGCCGTCTACTAAATACATAGCAATTTTCGTGACTCGTGACACGTAGTCTTCATGCCTTACATAACACATCGAATTAGCATAATGAACGTAGCCTATACGATATCCAGTTTAATTTATGGACTGCATCAGTGTCTGTGTAGTTAATGGGTTGTGTGACTTTGTCTGTCGCGTTTGACATAATTGTATTGGTGCATGCAAGTCTCAAATGTCAAAATTTATCGTTTTAGACATATCTTTACCAGCGTAGCACAGTTTGTTTACGCGGTAGAGGGTATTATATAAACACTTATTTATGCATATATAAAGCACATACAATATATAATATATGTACAGGGTGGACCATAAAAACAAAACCCCTAAAGGTTTTTTGCTAGTATTTCGGCCAAAAGTAAGAATTTTTAAATCAAGTTTTACAGGCTTAAAAGTAATACATATATACACCGTGTCTCAAAATAAACTGTGCAAAATTGTTTCTGTCAGAACTTCGTCAAATTTCCACCAATTTTAATAAGTTTTGGTAGGTAGATGGCAAAATGGCTGAAATTTCATGCTATACATAAATTTTCCACCTTACCTGACTCCTATCACCGCACTACAGTTAAACACAGAGGTACCAATTTTACACGGACATAAGCGCTTAGACGGCGACGCCACTGGCCGACAGCAGCATCAATGATCGACTGGTCAAAGCGCGCCGAATTCACCGGATCTTAACCCAGTCGACTATAGCATATGGAGTGTGCTGCAGGAGAAGGTTTACCGCTCCAGAATAGCCAACGTCGACGAACTCAAAACGCGTCTGATCGACGAGTGGGCGCTTTGACCAGTCGATCGTTGATGCTGCTTTCGGCCAGTGGCGTCGCCGTCTAAGCGCTTCTGACCGTGTAAGCGGGGCACATTTCGAGCACCAATTCTAACACTTTTAAGCAGATCTGTCGTAACAATTAAAAACTCTGCTAAGTAAACCATATTTTACTTTAGTGCGTGCTAATTAAGTCGTCAGATAATTTGTTGCATGTAATAAAATTTAAGCGTTATATACAAAATTGGTACATCTGTGTTTAACACGGTAGTGCGGTGATATGAGTCAGGTGAGGTGGAAAATTTATGTATAGCATCAAATTTCAGCCATTTTGCCATCTACCTACCAAAAATTATTAAAATTGGTGGAAATTTGACGAAGTTCTGACAGAAACAATTTTGCACAGTTTATTTTGAGATACGGTGTACGTACAAAGGCCAAATTTCACCAAACAATTTCAAACAGAAGAAGCGTTATATATCACTGTAAGTGGGTCTACCCACTGTTTTTCTTTCTGGATTACATTTTTATGGTCAACCCTGTATATATACATTATATATATTCGTTTTTTCATTATAAACCAGCACATGTCCACACTGTTGCGTTTTGTGGTATTGCAAGACACAGCAGTGAGCTTTATTTTGTGGCACAGTTGCAATGGACGAATGCTGTTGCTATTGTCTTAATTGCGTTAAATAGTATAATCCTGAAACAACTCATGATTACCACTACTGCAATAAATGAGCATATAGCAAGTTGCAGTATTGCAATTTTATAAAGACTTACGTGTACCATGAAACACTGTATTTTTATTCTGGAAGCGCCCTAGAATAATTTGGTCTACGATAAGCGCTTTATAAATTGTCAAATGAAATACAGTACAATGCACTATATCGATGAACTACTTTAACGAATCAAAATTTGTTTGTTTAATGCGTAGCAGACTTCATAAACAGATGTAATTATCTGCCAAATAAAGTCAAATAGAGACTGTTCAGAGCATATATGGCGCCCTACATAAGCAAATCCTTCAGAGTTTTCCTAGAGACTTCATTTGCGTAGTTCCTGTTTAAGTGTTTCACTGAATTTTAGATTTTTACCAGCGTCAACTGTTTCATTGACGTGTGGAGGTCTTGGCTGCATGCTCAGTGGGCCCTGTTTCTCTGCGCGTCTCTTCGTCTACTAGTTCTAGTTTTCATATTCCGGATTCATAATTTGCTGTCGTAGAGACATGTGAGTGCTTGTATATTAATCAAACCATTTGAATGTAAACAATCCTTGCTCTAATGTTTCACAGATGTGTGTAGGTCCTGATATTATTATCAGTAGCTCTACGATTTCCTTCGACTTATAGCTCACACTCTGCATAGAAATCCAACAGTTCTAATGTAGCAACATTACCCAAAGTGAGGAGTAATAGTATTGCATAGATAATTTCGTGATTCAAATTATTTAATTTACTAAAAATGTGTTGAACAAACCCATGAGCGATGGAGAAAAGAAGTCGATTGCTTACTTCAATACTTCAAGTTGCCTTTTATTTGAACTTCCTTGAGGCATTCTCCGAAGGTTAGTGACCTCTATCTCTTTGAAGTTATTTATTATTCAAATAGTTATGATATCATTTCGATGGAACTTGTAATAATTCAATGTTTCATATATGCCTAGCGTGTTCATTATTATTTGTGCAGGTATTAAGTAAGAAAATTGCAATAAACGTCACAGGATATATTATATGCTTCATTAAGATTTAAAATCGACAAAAATGTGTAGGCCTATATAGGCTATAGGATTTTCTGCAACCTGGTAGGCCTAATTGCGTGACGCACCTGAGCATGCCCTAATCCGCTGTTGTTTCTTCATATAAAAACGGTTTCAAACATAGACAGTCTGAATCTGAGGTAGATAATTAATGTGAAATTCTATTCTATCCTGTTCGATTTTCGGATGTAAAAGCGCCTCAGTAGCCTACAACCTAATCAGATAAAAAATGGCGAGGGGACAGATCGTCGAAAGGCACGTAGACGCTGCAAATTATAAAAAAACTGGACCTCAGTGCGAAGAACCCCTCGAAAAAAGAAAAGTCTTAAGAAAACGAGCATAAACAGTAATGCCCACAGATAAGATCTCAGCACGTGTCATTGCTGGAAGGTCATTCCACAGCAAATAGCCAACAGAAGAATAGGCACGATGCTGTGCTGTAGCAGTCCGAGACCGAGGAACTAGAAGGTCATGATGGTCTAAAGAGCGGAGAGGACATTCATAGGTAGCTGAGATAGACCGCCTAATAAGATCACAGACCTAGCGGGGAGCTTGGCCCATGAACGCTTTATAGGTAAGAAAGAGAATTTTATACTCAATACGAGCAGTTAGGGAAAGCCAATGAAGATGTTCAGTCATAAATGTCGAAATACGTCAGAAACGAGGAAGTCAGGCGGGCACTCAAGCGACCAGCTGCATTAAGTGCTGATTGAAGCGGAGCTTTGGAAGGCCAATAATAATAATTAACGAGTTATAGTTGTCAATGCGGGAACAGATGAAGGCATGAAGCATGGAAGAAAAAATGGCGAGGGGACAGATCGTCGAAAGGCACGTAGACGCTGCAAATGATAAAAAACTGGACCGAGAGAGACTAAAGATATGTGCAGAGAAGGAAAGAGTACTGTCTAAAGTAGCACCTAATTCACGGACTATGATTTTGTCGAACAAGTAAACTGAGGGAACCGCTTGGCATATAAAGCGTAATAAAGTTTAAACATTGCTGGAGAGTATCCAACCAGATAAATTGAGTCTTCAAAGAGTTAAGTGAAAGGCGATTAAGGACATCCAGCAGTTGATAGTAGCAGAAAGAGATTCAATAGATTGGGAAGGATCAAACTGGTGTGAAGAGGAGCCATGAACGAAGACATGGACATCATCAGCGTATAATAGGTGACCTGAGGCCGAGTGTTTTGTAAAGAGACGAGGAAAATTGAAAATTCTGTTGCTTTGAGCTGAATGTTAAAATCCTGTTGTTATGAGCTGCAATAGGAGGCAAGATTTATTCAAAGGAAAAACGAGAGTTTGGAATGCCAGTTATGTATACATTGATAACGGTTACAGGTGTTTAATAGAGAAACTTTCTATAGAGTAGGCCTACACTTGCAATTGTGGCGATTTCCTGATGTTTAACATCGTATAAAAGTAAATCAAAATCAGGTTTTCATATGATGTTGTTAATACTCATGATCTCTGAAGTTTTTCTTAATCGAATTGGCTCACAAGTCGGTGTGAACCCATGCTAACCCTACCTAATTAACACATATCGTGAGAGTTTTGTTGACGTAGATTACATAGAATACATGTAGCATAGATGTGAGTGTTTAACAATAATATTTGATTTCTGTCAGAATCACTGGAAACTAGGTTTTCTTACTGAGAATGCTCAATCGCCAATCTTTCCTAGATTCCTTTCGATTGTGGTGATAGAGATCACAGTTATCAAGCCTATTATCATCCAAAACATTCCACAAAACTACGGCAGTTTCAATGATGAATTTATACCCTGATGTTCCTTTCGGGCTTTTCTAAAAATTAATGCATGTGTCTAAATGTCGTATGCCTGGTGCTGTTTCAAAGAACCAGTCCCAATGTATTGCTTCCTTTCCAGTCAAAAGACTGTGAGCTTGAATCAAGCAAACTCTAATCGTCCATCTTTCCAATGTTGTTAGGCTAAGTCTCTTCAACGTTTCTTCATAGTTCGGTTCCTTTTATCCTGACAGTTATAATCTACACTTTCTACGGTTTTATGTCACGTTTCAGATACAGATTCGACACGTGGATGCATTAACTCCACTCTGTCCCCACCATATAATTGTGCAACCTAACCCTAGCCTTTTTGAATAATGATGAATTAGTATTTTTGCTGCTCAAGTAGATTCCCTTGAAGGCTGTACAGTATTACTGTTACATAATCATTCCTAAAACCTTTTTGCCTTTACTCATATTTAAATACTGTCTAGAACGAGACCAAGGCCAAGGGACTCCAATACGAGACCGTGTTCAAGAAAGCATACTTTGTCAGCAATCTGCCGTTTACTACTGTTTTAATCAGGGTTACCACTCATTTGTTGTTTTAAAATTTCCTGACTTTCCCTGACTTTCCAGATAACTTTGCCAAAAATTCAAGATAAACATTTAACGAAGGGTTGAACATTAATACTATTTTTACTATTTTTTACCGGTACCTCCTGCCCTACACCGGTTCTTTGCACCTATTCATATTAAGAAGTTCAGTTTAACTAAATGAATATGTAAACTTACCAACACGATCCTAATTGCTCTTCGAAATACCAAATAACCAAATGTGATTCACATCTGTGAGAAATTTGAGCAAACTATGTCAATGTTACATCACAACTGAAAACCAAAACAACAAAAAAATTTTACCCTTGGTTCCTTTTTTACTGACCAACAGTGATATCCCTGACTCCTGCTGACTTTAGAGACCCTTCTGAAATGTCATGACATTCCCTGACTTTCCAGTTTTCCAGAGAAGCTGCTAGAATCGCGTATCGTAGGCTTATGACATGGAGCCTACCAGCAGTAAGATCAAATTTCTTGAATAAAGCAGAAAGCGAATAATATCAGAGTCCCGTAGTTATACTAGTGTCCTATTGGACAACATGTAGAACCAACATAAAATGGAGTCTTATATTAGATTCCAGTGTGTAACGAAATCTTGACATCGACCTTACTTGCCTACTTCTTTGAATTTGAATTGGTAATTGCTAACTCCAAATTTCTAAAGCGCTAATCTAAAGCTAAGCACAGGGTACCAGAATATTCATCAGCCATGGCAAATTGAGGGAACAACCCACTTGTTTACAGTTACGAACTTAACACATTGACCGCCAACACCCTTTTAACCCACACGCCAAGCCATCATCATCATCATGTAGGCCTGGTGATCATCCTATACTTCGTGATGGTGGTCCATGGTCGAATTGGCCCAATAAATCCGCCTCTGATCATCTTAATCATCATCATCATCGTCATTATCATCATCACCGTCAACATCATCAACATCATCATCATCATTACCACCAATATCATCACCATCATCATCACCACCACCATCAACATCATCATCATGATCGCCACCATCATCATCGCCATCACTATCCTCCTCCTCCTCCTCCTCCTCATCATCATCATCACCATCACCATCGTCATCACCTCCGTTTATCATCAACATCACCATCATCATCACCTCCGTTTATCATCATCATCGTCATCATCATCACCATCATCATCATCACCATCATCATCATTACCATCATTACCATCATTATCATCATCATCATCATCATTATCATCATCGTCATCATCGCCACCACCATCATCATCATCATTACCATCATCACCATCGCCACCATCATTACCATCATCATCACCACCACCACCATCACCATCATCAGCAGCAGCAGCACCATCATCATCAGCATCATCGTCATCAACAACATCCACATCCAACAAGGTCAAACCGTTAAAATCATGGAAAATGGCTGTAGATCAGCCAAATGTTGTTTTATTTGGGTGGTTGTCAGTTATGGTCAATTTTCTTGATTTTGACCTTTTGACCTTTAAATGACATTGGATTGTGTTAGCCTTTTGGCACTATGTCTTCTTAAATGTACCTTATCGGCCCGAGCAAGCAGGCAAATGAATAACCCAAATGGAACAATATTTGGCAGATTTATGGCCATTTCACTGATTTTTCTCTTAAATTGACCTTTTTTACCTTAAAATAACCTTGGATTGTCTTACATTTAGTTGCTTTGTTTCTTAGCACAGGTAGCCCTTATCAATACGAGAAACTAATGAAAGAATTAGCCAATTTTAAAAATTATTGGCTGAGATCTGGCCATTTTTCAATGATTTTGCTAGATTTTGTTTATTCTGACCTTAAATGACCCTGAATTTAGTTACTATATTTTACCGGTCTAGACAAAGACAACATCTTAAAGTTCATCCAAATCTGAAAAGAGTAAATCGAAAAATAAACCCAAGTTCCAAGATCCGAGCATAGGCGCCTTCAGTTCTGGAAATTTAAGTAGGTTGTGTTTGGGGGCTTTGCACGACCTCAGGATAACATTTTAAAATTCTGTAAAAAATATTTATAGACAATATGAATAGAATAATGTGAAAAACTTGAGTATGGGTGTTTTCTACGATGTGTCATTTTTCTGGACACCCATACAGATGGTATTATACAGGCAGAGTAGTAAATATGGTCTGTGATGTTCCTAATCGTACTGTTTTACACTAGTCAACTGGGAATCAAAGTGCCACTTTCAATGCACTGAAGTTAGCTACTGTATGACTGGTATTATTTTGTGACGTTGCCCAAACGCTGTCACGGAAACAGAGTCCTATGATGCATCGAAAACGGAACACTAATTAGACATGTGCAGCTGTTGACTAGTATAACGATGATGAATTAATTATTCTGAAAGTGACATCTTACGTATAATTATAAACTTATCTCCGGCTATAATTTATTCTTCGAATGGTAGCATCAATGGTCATACAGCTGCAAAAATGGATTCCAAGATTGCGGATGGTGTCAGCTGGGTGGAAGTGTCACCAAGGGCAAAGATACTGCCGTCAGTCAAGTAGATGGCGACGCCTGAGGATGGTGCACCATAGTAACTCAGACTTTGATGGATTGAGTTTGAGACGGTTGGATGTCATCCACTCTGAAATGGGTTTGATACACTGCTGCAGCAGCACTCTCTGTTTCAGTTCAGCGGTTTGTGATGGTTCACGGAAGAAGTAAACTTGTTTATCGTCCGCATAGCAGTGGAGGAGAGTGCATGCATGCACTTCTATAATTCTCTCTGCATAGGCCTATATAGCACAAAGAGGAGAGGACCGAGCATTAATTTTTGTGGGACACCACAGGTGACTAGCTTACGTGGCGCCTCCTCCCTTGCCAAATGGATGGATTGTAGGATTCAAGTCATCCGAGCGCTCCTTGATTCCAAACGAGCTGCCTATGATTTATATGATTTTAAGATTAATAGAGATATGATTTTTTCCTTCTGAAGGTTGTCTGTCGTTAGTCACGTTTTACTTCCAATGCAGGTACCCTTCAAAGCCAATATATTGGCTGTTATCATGACACCTCGAGCCAAGCCAATTGGACAGTACGTGTTCGGAATAGCAGTAATATGACTATAAGATACTGCATACAGACATGCAAAGATAATAAAACAACTTATGCCATGCTTCAGGTAACCTAATATTGTATATCTATGCATGTAATATTGCATTTTGGTAGTTATTATATACCGACTCTAAATTTGCCATCTTAACATATCCTTAGTTAGCAATTAAAAATCTAATCAACCGGAACGATGCTGCTATCAAAAGAAATTATTCTCTGAAATTGTTGTTCTGTCAAGAAAGTAGTCTTGAAACGTTCATGCTCAACGCTCATAATCATCAGTGATGATCCGAGATCCCTGTTGTAGATTTCCGTCTTCGAGTTAATTAAACCAGACTATAATAATCGAGAACAGAGGTTACCGCAACAGTCGAAAAATAGATCACTGCTTCAATAATTGAAGTTGAACTTAGCTAAATGCTCGTATTTGTAAAGACAGACTAATACAACGTGAAAGAAATTTTGGCCAATATGCATCGCCAACTAGTTTGCAATGTAAACAAATATGTCAGAAATTGATCTTCAAACTAGTCTTAGACAAAAATGATTCAAACCCACTGTAGAGTTAGAAATATAGGAAATTGTCAGGTTTTCAGTGATGATGTCATCGACCAATATTAGTTCTTCATTTACGTTTATTTATTTTTAGCTTAAAATTTAGCTTAAAATTTAAAACGATCTGCTGCATTTCTGTGCATTTAGTAGGCCTAACAGACTGAATTAGATGGTGAATAGGCTACTATTTAATAATGTACGTTTGTCAAATCGCAGTTTAATTATTTGCAATGTCATTGTGTCTAATACAGATAGGGCCTACCTTGATGCTGTTTTCTCAGATTTGAACCTACCTAATCAAGTATTTTCACTCGAAAATAAATATTTGAATTGCCATTTTGTAGGTTTGGTTTTTGTTTTGTCTTGCAATAATAATACATTTTGTTGTACATTATTCATCTAGGACGGAAGGAACTGTCTGTGTGGAGATGTTTTAAACGCTAGTGTCCCTAGTAACGAGTGTCAAATACCTTGCCCTGGAAGTAGGAATGAAGTTTGTGGCGGATCTAAGGGTACGATGCGCTTTAACGTGGTTTACACAGGTTAGAGTTTATTAATTTCCTTCTGACATAATTATTGCAGCATATTTTTAATGATAAAAACATGAAAATCAACGTCTACATAATATGCAATTAATTTAAGCCCTGCTGAAAAGGAACACTTACTTTTAAACATGCATTTTTGCAACATTTATCAAATGTGACTATGAGAGTGCAAATTTTCTCCGATATCATGTTTTTAACACTATAATAGTTCATGCAATGACAGTTTATACGACGTCTAGTCATGCCGTAATCTATCATATTTTATGATCTGAAGATATTTCATCTTCTCCAATCATCCTCATCCTATTTCACCCACTCAAGCCCGTCTGTATCACTATATGGGCTTTTTGTAAACATAAAAGGAAGTTCATTGACCGGTTTTGACTAGAGTCGTGTATAGAATTGTTTGATAGTACTTAGTATTGACGTGTTATAAGACTATTTTAAAATGCATTAAATAAAACAGGTCTGTTTCAGCCGGACTTGAGTGCAAGTTCCACATTTTTTCCTATCTTATTCCGGTTTTTTTAATTGTAATTACGACATTTTCTAGAGCATCGTCAGTAGCAAGCTACTTTTGTGATGCTTTACACACATACACAATGTAAATTGTCAGCACATTAGGCCTATGCTAAGAGCTTGATAGCAAGTACAGTTTTAACCGTTTTTTTTAAACATAATAGCTTTTTATTTCCTGGATAGCTGCGGGAAGACTGTTCCAGGCACGTGGGCCAGCGACCCGAAAGACCCGATCGCCCGCTTTAGTTTTTGTTGCAGGAATGAAAACATCAGCGGACTTTGATGAGCGCAGCCGTGACCTGTTGGAATCATCTGATAAGGGCCTGATGTTGTCTGCGAGATAGTGTGGTGCGCAGTTGTTTAGACATTTATGCACCAGGATGCAGAGTTTGAAACTGATGCGCTCGCCAACTCTCAGCCACTGAAGCACGCCTTGAATCGCGGTTGTAATATGGTCGAATTTGTTTAATCGCAAGAGCAGGCGAGCAGCAGCGTTGATGACCGCCTGAAGCCGAATGATACTGTGCTGTGGCAAGCCAGCAAAGGAGACATTGCAGTAATCGATTCGGCTCAGGTTTAGACTTTGCACGAGATGGCGAGTCACATCCTGTGTGAGAGACCGCGAAACAGACCTCAGCTGTCTCAGGATTCCAAAGCTGGTCCTCACAAGGTCTGTGATATGTGACGTCATTGACAAGTCACTGTCGAAGAAAAGACCGAGATTGCGGACTTTGTTATTTAGCTCGACAGTATCCGCACCAACTTCGAAAATGTTTTGATCTAATTTGTCCACCCTGCGCGAGGACGAGCACCACAGGAATTCTGATTTTGATGAATTCAGCTGTAGTCGATTGCATTTCATCCAGTCAGCGATGTCACTGATGCAGCTCACTGAGACGGACTGCAGATGATGGACGTCAGTGGAGTCAGAACGACAGAAGCCATAGATCTGTGAGTCATCCGCGTAGAGATGACCATGCAAACCATGCTTGGATATTATGGCCAAGATGTCGGTAGTGTAAAGGAGGAAAAGATTGGGTCCCAGGACTGAGCCTTGAGGAACGCCACAGGTAAGGATAGTCGCTGTGGAAGAGGAGCCGGCATGGCGGACGCATTGCTGTCTGTCAGTCAGGTAGGACGTCATCCACTCCAGCGCAGTGGATGACATGCCAAAAGATAGATGCAGTCGCTGGAGCAGAATGTCGTAGTCGACCGTGTCGAATGCGGCAGACAGATCAAGGAGTGAGAGAAGAGCGAAGTTTTCATAGTCGATTGCAAGGAGAATGTTGGACAGAACATCTGCGAGAACCGTCTCAGTAGAGTGGAAAGCACGGTAGGCCGACTGTCTGGGAACAAGTGGTTGATGTTAAGGTACTTAACCAGTTGCCTGGATAGGAAAATGCACACGAGCTCTACAAATGCGACTGACCGCTGACACATACGGCGTTTATTTCCATCATCTATTTGTTGTTGACTAACTTTGCCTAGCTTAGCTTAACTTCTAATATTTTCATTCCATTAATCTTATTACCAATTGTTATCGTTTATTGATCTTTGGATTAACATATTTCAATATTGTGTCTACGGTAAGTAAGTAAGTATTGTATTGCATTGTATTTATAAATATATAAAGCGACTCTTACAGTGAACATCAAACAGAGGCTCTCCCAGTGCGAAAGACTCCGAGAGAAAAGAGTAAGTAAGTAAGTGTATCCTTTGCTATACCAATTGGTAACCGCATTTTGCTGACAGCATTTTGGTTTACAAAGCAGTCACTTTTGTGGTCTAGAGAAGCCTAACATACCATAAAAGTCGAAATAAGCCAACTATCCTTGGCGTTAAACAAGATCATAACTCATCCGCATTCTGACTTTTTTCCGAGACAAACTGTAAAACTATAACTACAGGGTGGCGCAAAATAAACCGGACTATTATGGTATTGGTTTGGCATTTAATATAACATTGAATGAACTGTAAAATTTCAGAATTTCTGAATGCGTAAGAAATTTCAGTCAAAGTGATGTTCAATATGTCCTCCGTTTGCTGCGATAACCAATGATAATTGCTTGCGAAACTGTCCAATAGCTGGAGACTTTACACTGGCTCCATACCCGGCAGCACATTGAGTACAGGATTGCTACCTTGGCACGACGATGTCAGCTGGCTCTAGCCCCAGTCTACCTGCGGGAGCTTCGCTGCCCCTCGGGTATTCAAGGTCGCCGCCCCTCCGCTCTGCAGAGAAGGGGTGCTCTTAGTCCCATTTGCACGAACTGCAACTATGCAGAATCGAGCCTTTTCCGTGGTGGGTCCAGTGGTCTGGAACGGGCTCCCCCAGGAGATACGCCTGCTCTCTGGGACTTTTACTCAAGCTTTCTTTACTAAGCTCAAAACTGTACTTTTTGGCCGTGCTGGAGTCGGGAGCGCCTCTGAGTAGTCCTCTGGAAGGGGCGCTATATAAATTTATGAATGAATGAATGAATGAATGAATAACTATGCAGTCTAAATTATTAACTGACATTTTAACAGCATGTCCTATTGGCTACTACGGTGCTGGATGCTATCAAGTGTGTCACTGTAAGCAGTACTTACCATGTTACCGGTTTAATGGAAATTGTCCCAACGGATGCGAGAGTAGCTGGACTGGAGACAATTGTAACAAAGGTAATTCTCATGAAATACATATTTAGCTCGAGACTTTGGCAATCCGAGTAATCAATAACAAAAATTCACGTGACAATCTATATATATATAAATATATGTGTAATGTAGATACATCTGATACATGTAACTAAACTGTCATGGGATTAGTTAGAACTTATCCTTAGTCTGTGCATGATACAATTAAACTTAGGCTAAACAAATTTAATTCTAATTATTCACAAGGATTGAAAGTTGCGTAATAAAATTTGGCTTTTATGACAACAATTATGAGATTGTCTTCTTTTTAAATTTAGAATTGAACGTTTTCAACAGATACATTGGATGCTATGGTGATAATCATGATAGAGCAATGACCAACTACCGCGAATATAAGGGAGCAAATACAATAGAATACTGTTCAGCAATATGCGCTTCAAACAGTACCACGTATGTAGGATTGCAGGTAAGTCAGCACGTAATGAATTTTTACGGTGATTGTAGTCAAATGTTGATACATTTTACAACGCCCGCGTCTTTAATTCTTTCGCTCAGATCATATTTCATGCTTTTTGCACTGGCTGTCTATACGACGAATATGACGGTTTAAGAGAGATACGCACGCCATATGTTCCACGGGAGTGTCCGTAGATGAGTATAACCGCGAGCTGCTAACGCTTGTTTCGACTTTTGTAAACCCCATAAAATTATTCAGTGCAGCGTGGACTTGAATCTCTTAACTCGTCGTCAGTGAGTCACAGACGCAAATCCGTTGGTGTGGTTGCACGCACTGTTGATAACCTGTCAGAATCGTCTCACTCGTCTGTTATTCGAATATCACTTGCCAATACATGAACTTGTCGCCGTACAATGCAGAAAACAACATTCTATTAATCTGTTCCAGAACAATCGATATTCGAATGAGCACCACTATCCGACAAATTTTCGAGCATTTGAGTAGGCCTATCTAGTTGAGGCGGGGATGTGCCATATTTCTTTTGCGCTTGTACTAGATATTTTCTCTGGCTCTCGACTAAGTGCCAGGATAATTTACTGTGAGGTTTGTTGCATAAAATGGAATCATTTAATTATGCTGAACTAATTAGCATTCCTAATTAAGTATTCAAAACTCAAAGTTCTTATGCGTAGGATTTGTTCTAGCAAGATTTATTTTAATTTATGAGGCTTCTTGTGGGTATTGAGTTTTATGTTTGTTTGCAACCTTTTCATAATTTGGATCACTTAATGCTTAATGAGGGTCATAAACATCAGTATCGAAAGGCGCTTTGCGCATAATTATGGATACATAAGTCTATGTAGGACTTGTTAGTTGAAAACTTGAAATGGATACATAGGTATGGTGGCCAATTATTTTTTTCACTTTATAGGCCCTATTATGAATATAAATATTTTATTTCGTTTACACTAGTTTTAATAATAATTATAATAATAATAATAATAATAATAATATTATTATTATTATTATTATTATTATTATTTTATGCCCGAGGTATACAGGATCCCTCAGGGACTTGAATATTAACTATATAGAATGTAAAATATCCGGAATGGCCCTATTCGTCTGTTTCCTGGCTGGTGAAAGTGCCTCTGAACGCCACCGCGTTAAAACGTTGAATTGTTAGCGAGAGGCGTTGTTTAAAAACAATTATTATTATTATTATTATTATTATTATTAATTATAATAATAATAATTACACGATTTGCATAGCGCCGTAGCTCAGCAGGCCTGGCGGAAGGAAAGGGAACTGTACATGAGATAAAAAAATCAATGACTGTCATATGATTGTTTAAAAACACACGTCTTTAGCAGTGATTTAAATGTCTCCATGCATTCTTTACACGGTCTGAAAGACTGTTCCATGCAGTGTGCACTTCGGCAGAGAAGGAAAAGTCACCAAACCTCGTAGAAGACCGCCGGACTTGTATCAGATTTTTTGCAGTTTTATGTTAATTGTATGCATATTGAAACATTTTATTTAAATTCAAAATGTATTTCTAAATTATTGAATTTTGTTTAGTATTCTAGTAACTGTTTCTGCGGAGAAAGCTACGACAGATATGGCACAAGAACAAGTTGCAATATGAACTGTTCAGGGAATTCCAATCAAATCTGTGGCGGTCCTTGGGCAAACAGTGTTTATACTGGTTAGTGATACACAAAGTTTGAATAATGTAACATAATTTTATGCAGAACTCGACATCCGTTATTTTTTGAAGATCAATATGACTGAACTAAAGCAGACAGTTCCGCCTTCAACTTCAGCTCGTTCAGAATGCAGCAGCCAGACTTCTGGCTGATCTACCGAAATATTCACACATATCCGACTACATGCGACGTGAGCTCCAATGGCTTTCAGTTGCTCATCGTGTCCAATTCAAAATTGCTAGGCTAGTTTGGAAGGCTACAACTGGTACTGCTCCGGACTACATTGCTAAACTGTGCCTTCCAGTTGGCACTCAAACTGGTCGGCGGGCTCTCCGGTCTACCTCGCGAAATGACTTGATGGTACCTTCGTTTCGAACCACCACCCGTGCTCGTCGGGACTTCTCGATTGCGGCGCCACGGATCTGGAAACTCTTCCGCCGTCTGTGCGTGCCACTAATGCTGCATGTGGTTACATGGCTTTCTCTCGACTCTTAAAGACGCACTTTTTCCGCTGTTTGATGGCCACGTGTTGAGCGCTTCTGAGAGACTCATAAGTGGCGCTTTATAAATGTCTTGTGGTACATTACATTATAGACTAATATAAAATTGGTTTAAGCTGATCTCACCCCATGAGCTCAATTATAACAATGAGCCGGGTTAGTGGCGTCGCTATGGTTAGTATTACCCAGTGCGGTAGCTCATGGTGTCACCCATGGACCTCCACCTTTACCAGACCATACAGAATCCTTAGCAATGTTTTTGTACTAATGCTATTTGGTTTTTCCAAAGATTTTGTTCTTTGTGGGTACTTTGTATGCAAGTCGCCTTGGCCCATGCGATTGCATCAGACCCATCCTTCTGATGTACGGTCGAGCCTGAGCCACACAAACCGTGTACGCCGCCTGTTACACAGTAGCCGAGTGTTTACGGCTCGGTGGAGGAAGACCAACGCGGACTTTTGGTGTGACATCGTCCTTCAGTCACTGGAGGCGCTTCAATCTACCGACCGACACACGGCGAATGTCATTTTCAGCGTACTCTTTGAGCCTCGACGAATATGCGGACGTGCGCCATCTTCTACCAGTGAAGAACTACCCGTCGTCAACGACGCAACTTGGCTCAGAGACTCGGAACATACATGCCATCTGTCAGCTTTCGATGAGAATACGTTGTTTTGGTCCACGTGTGTGCGTGGGTCCGCCATTGGTGATTCTTCTAGCTTACTGTGCATTGTTTTGCAAACTGATGTAATATTTTTGTTCGTAATGACACTTAACAAGTTAACATCCTATTGGCTAGAGCAGAGAGCGCCTCTGAGTAGGTCTCTTGAAGAGGCGCCATATAAATTCTCAAAATGCGATGAATGAATACTCGTAAATTGTAATTCCAGTATACACTGTATAGCAGAATGTAATGGTTAAAGTAGTGATAAACGACTAGCAGAGTTAAAATTGCATATGCATATTTAATTTTTTATTTAATTTTAATAACTTGCCATCAAATCAGACGTTACATAATTTTAAATCAAATAGCAAATAGTAATATAATGTTTGAACTATGGAGGGTAATAAAGGTACCTGCATAATTATATTGTTCGGTTCTATTTTTAAATAACTTCAGTCTGTCCGAAAAGAAGTTACGGTAAAGATTGCGTTACTCAATGCAACTGCAAAAACACAGACACATGTCATAATTCAACAGGTAGGTGCACCGGTGGATGTCACCCTGGATGGTACGGCAACAGCTGCAACCGCAGAGGTATGTTTAATCCAAATGTTTTGAAAGTTATAGTGCAACTGATTACGAGCAAATGGAGTTATGGTTCGTTGACGAACGCACAATCGCACATGTCTACGGGCATTTGTTTGAGATGGGATCCATAAGGTCTTTACTGCATAATAATGGGTTTTATATTAGAATAGGGTTCTATGTAAATTTTGCTTTATGTAGGCATACGGATAAGATCGTATGTATTAGCATTTAGCAGGACAAATTTTCAAATCAATAGCATGTGCACAATAGAAAACCACAATGACCAAAGAGAACTTGGCATAAATTAATTATTACAAACATCTCCAGACGTAGGCTTATATAATGGGATCTTGGGGATATAGAGCAATTTGCTAGCTATTTGATCCAAGGCTAATTAATTACTACTTTCAGATGTATATGTTGCAGGGAATGTGTATAATCAGGGAATATGTATATACCCTGAAATTTTCAGGGTATATGTATATTCCCTGATTCACTCAAGGAATGTATACACTATACATTCCCTGACAAAACCAGGATATATGCATATACCCTGAAAATTTCACGTGGTTTCTACACACATACCCTGAAAAGCTTACAATAACACATTAAGCCAGATTTCTATACACATACCCTGAAAATGTCAGGGTATGTGTAACAACTACTGTTACATTTCACAAGCACTTTGAAGCATTTACATCTGTGAGTTTTATGTATTGGCTGTCAAGTACGCCAACATAACGAGTGATGACGGACGTGGATAAGTGGAACTGATTGATATGCATTCCATGCCTAGTGGACATCACAAATGCATCATGGTATACCAAAATCATCTGACCAAATACTGTGCTCTTCGTCCGTTGTCTACAACGCTAGCGGCTGAGGTTGCCTATCAACTCAGTAGTTTACATCATGCAGATTATACTTCGACCGTAGACAACTCTCCGCCAGCGTCAGGTGAAGTGGCAACAGAACCAAATCAGAAACGAATAAAAACTCAGAGATAACGAGCTTCTGTCGGATGCTGACGTCTTCAAAGATGAAGAAGTTGCTCTGTGAACCGCGGTTCAGATGTGGCGGATAGGGTAACTGAGCTGGAACCGGCAGATGCCTATCAAATAGTGTGAAATGTAACGGTAAATGTAACACATACCCTGAAATTTTCAGGGTATGTGTAATAGGGTGGTTCACAAAAACAAAGTTCAAGCTAGAAACCAGGGCACCCTCTCAGTTTGTTAGACCTGCCAATAGTATTATTGAGATAAAATTTCAGCATCTTATTCCAACTGGAAGATGGTGCTCAATGACATAGAAATATTACCATATAGTAGCATTAGCGGTAAATCTTGATGCCGTGTAACTTGGTCAACAACTCAACATTTGTCATGGAGATGAGCTTCAAATAGTTTATGTTGTGTTATACTTACTTACTCACTGGTATTTTGAAGAAAGTGCAAAGTTCTTGCTGAAGGTCATGGTGTCTACTTTCTGTGTTTTTGGCAGTGAATTTTCGAATTTACCATTTGCCAATGAAATTTAAGAGCTCATATTTAAAACTTTAACTTTTCGGTGTGCCGAAATTAGACTGTGGACAGGATACAATGAATCCATGGCCATTCATAATAATCTTCTGGAGTTGTGGAAACTCTCTGACAAGGTTCAAACCCTGAGCTTTGATATCTGTCAACACTGAGTTCTTCAACGGAGTGTGCGTTCTGCTGGAAGAAAAGATATGTCGAGAGCTCCTGTGGTTGGTCTGCCGTCACCATGTGATGATTTTAGCCAAAGTATTCACCTTGTGCTGCGGTCCATCTAATTCATCACATATTCCAATCTTCCAGACATATAAAGCTGCTTAATTGGGAAGGTGTGATACAGGACTGAATGTCATATCCGGTACTGAACCCTATAATGAAACAGCATTCAAGTTTTCTCAAGAAGTTAACTGAAAGAAAATCAGATTCAGAGATAAGAGGTCAAGAACTCATTGAGCTGAAAATGGTAGTCTTTGAAGTTAGCCTTCAATAATTCACTGGAGAGCCCTGGGCCAATTCACTACGCAAGTTCGATGGCCACGTTACTATATGCCATCAAAATCTACCCTTTTCGTGATCAACGTGGTGTATTCAATCTAACGAAGAAGAAAGAAACTCAGATTCATGTGCAGCTTTGTTGCCCTTCTTTACACAAAAGCATGGACAAAGGCCTCACTTGCTGCTGAAGATCGTGGACAAGATCTGTCACTTTGTATTACTCTAGGAAAACACGAGTCAGTTGACCCCGAGATCAGCGTTGCTCCCAGGAAGGCCCTAGAAACCACTAGTGGTACCGTTCAGATGAGGCTGTAGGTCTGGCACTGTTCTCAGACCAACTTCCAGTAACAGATAAGGTGACTATTGTTCACAGAGTAACTGCAAAGCCTGGTGAAAGGAAGGTGAGAGGTGATGCTGCGGTACTGAAGGAGGGGGCTTGCCTGGATGATTTTGCAACCAACTGAAAACTGACACTGCTGTCACACCTGAAGCTTAGTGATTACTTTCTTACATTTCCACAACAGAAATGGATCGAGAATGAGGATTACATGCAAGGTAGAGACAGAATTCAGCAGTTGAGAGTGGTGAACGACACGGCTCAGAGGTGTGTGAATTTGCTCGAGGAATTCAACCGACTCATCATCAATAATGAAGAAAAGCAGTGTCTTCTCCAAGTGGTCGTGGCAAATAGGAATGCTATTTGCCTCAAAACAACAAAGAAGTCTGTTGTTGACGCAGTGCTTGCAGTTTCTAGACTCTAAGACTGTAGCGAGTGTTGAAGTCATAAAACCGGAACAATCGACATTCATGGTTAGAACGATGTTTTTTTTAAATTTGTGACATTTCAAATTCTTCAAACTTACTGAAATTTTATAGATCAACCTGACTAACTGTTCTACTATCACAAGTGTTGTCAAATTACAGTAATATTTGATTTATCGTAAAATAAAATACATTCGTACGGGAATGTATGCTCGACGCATTCATTTCCACAATTAGTGTCTTTTTATCGGTATCAGGCAAATTGACACAGTCCGTGAGCACCGTCTTTCCGTTGGAATTAAAAGCTGAAATTTTGTCTAAATAATACTATTGATAGGTCTAACACACTGAGAGGGTGGTTTATAGGTTGCACTTTGTTTTTGACCATGCATCTGTGAACCACCCTAATGTGTAAGCCTATAGATATGTGAAATATAACAGTAGATGTTACAAATACCCTAAATTATCAGGGTATGTGCATAGAAATCTGGCTTAATGTGTTATTGTAGGCTAAGCTTTTCAGGATATGTGTATGGAAATCACATGAAATTTTCAGGGTATATGTATTATGTATGCACCCTGGTTTTATCAGGGAATGTATACATTCCCCGAGTGAATCAGGGACTTTACATATATCCTGAAAATCTTAGGGTAATTACATATTCCCAGATCATAAACATTCCCTGTAACACATAGAAATATGTATCATTGACGTGGCCTAACTGAGGTGATCTTCAATGCCTCAAAGCGTATTTCCATTCAATGCATATTCGATAGGTGGCGCTTCGGAGTGTTAAAACCAAATCGATACCGGATTGTTTATTTTTTAATATACTATGGTCTGTTTGACAAAGTGTTTCCTGACTTTCAAATATTTCACTGGATTATCATTATAGATTGGACCTTGTGCGAATTTGTGGGCTTTAATTTGGTGGTTCTGCAGTTTCGGTAGGTTTAAATTACTGATTTAGGATGTCGGCAACGCCCAGGTATCAATAAGCTTATACCGGTGCCTATATATATAGACTTACTCAGTGACGCTGTCAGTCAGATTGTACGCACCACGCTTAAACTCCTCTTCTATTATGGTCTATGGCCCCCGGAATATGCTCGATGTCGTCGAGAGAAATACTCTGAACTATGTCGTCGAGAGAATTTCTCTGAATTACGTCTTCGAGAGATATTCTCTTAACTACGTCCTCCGTCTCCGGCTGGACGCCTCCGGTGGCTTACGACTAGCCACATGGAACATATGCTGAATAGGCAACAAGTATCTGACTTTAACAGATACGATACTCGCAAACAGCATTGAAATACTTGTAGTTACTGACAGTGGAGGAGACGTTCGTGCATAATGATACGGCCGTGGGGTGTGTAAGCGACAGGCTTCTCTCGATGGACTTGGCCACCATCAGTCAGTGCCCTTCATCACAATGCTTTGACGGCGTCATGCTCGCTGCCATGACAGGAAGTATAGACACACGGAAATATAATCGTACCGTTCTACCTGGGTAATGTTGCTGCGTAATATGCTCTGTAAATACCGTGAGAAGGAGCGAACATATTGCGAGGACAGGGTCGTCTCACACGCCAAGGAACCCAAGCGCCTATAGGCCACGATCACACGAACCTCTGGGTCACTGGCATTCACCGCTAAAGAGATTACCTGGCTTCGCACTCCACTAAGATCTTGGGCGTTCGACGTGCCACGGAGGGCACCACCTTACAATCCTACCAGCGATTGCAGTCTGTCGTCCCTTGACGAGGTTAACAGGGGGAGCTACTTTGCATCATCAGCAATTCACCTCCTTAGTCGTGCGAACTCGACCACCTCCCAACATAACTCCGCCGCTTACGGAGTTATGTAGGCCTAATCGGTCTATCGGGGTCTATCGGGGACGGTGTCTTACCACCGTCGCATAAGCGATCTAATACTGATCCCGACTTTTAAAAAAGATCGTCATCAAGCGGACCTGACTACCTACAGGCCAATAACCAATGTTTCGTTTTTATCAAAGATCAGTGAAAAGATAGTGGCGTGTCAACTAGCTGGCCACTTGGAGAGGAATAACCTCCTGTCATCGAGGCATTCAGGATTCAGGAGGTTCCACTTGACGGAAACACTGCTGCCTCGCCTTCTATCTGACATCCATGGGGCCTTCGATGGTTCAGAGCTCAACTGGTTGGTCCTTTTGATGTCAACGCCGCTTTTGAGAGTGTAGGCCATGACATCGTTCATAAGCGGTTGCATGCTACGTTTGTATTGTATTGTATTGTATTTAAAAATTTATAAAGCGCCTCTCACAGTGCACACCAATCAGAGTAAAGACAAGTTTTGAGGTAGGGAAAAGATATAGCAGGACCTCCGGATAATATGGTGGAGCGAACAAAGGGGAGAAGTTGATTCCATAGCGAAGGGCCAATGCAGGCAAAGGCACGGGACTGGGCTATGGCCGTTCTCACACGAGGAACAAAAGGTCAAGACGATCTGAAGAGCGGAGTGGTCGAAAGGAAGCAGCCGACAAATGAGGATCGAAAATGAGGACAAGTAGGCCTACCTTTAACTGGATGCGTGCGATAAGAGGAAGCCAATGTAGTTGTTCAAACATGAATGTAGATATATGGGTTGTGTGGGGTTTTCTTGAATGGCTTGGTTCCTTCCTATGTGAGAGTACTCTTAGTATGCTTCATTGTCCTACGAGGCCTAGATGGGTTCCTATCCCGTATGTCTCCCGCTGGGCTCTATTCTTGGCCCGCTCCTGTATAACATCTATGCCTCTGGGCGTTCCACACATCTGGCAGGAAGTGGGGCTAAAGCCAGCTTTAGGCATATGCACTGCCGAATTGCAAATGCAGCTGCTTTGGCTGTCGGGAAAACGGGTCGCGCGCTGGACAGGCTGGAGACATGGATGTCATCTTATCGCTTACTTCTAAATTTGAAAAAGACTAATTAAATTCATGTGGCTGAGTACTAGGCAGCATCTTGCCAAGCTTTAGTTAAAGGACATGGCCATTAAGTTCCCTAGCTACAATTCTTCCGTTACAGCTCGTGACATTGGTATCCTGTTGGATCAGGAGCTTACCTTTGCACCACACCTGCATCACCATAATCGTGATTGATATTACAAACTGCGTCAGCTCGGTACTGATGAAAGTTAGCTAATGGCCAGTACTGCAACTGTATACTATGTTCATGCCTTCATTACTGCACGGCTTGATTACTGTCAAACCTTCTATTCAGGTCTTCCCGGCAAGCCGGTTTTCTTATATTCATCGCGTACTGCGTGCTTCAGCGTGCCTTATCGGCCAAGTATCAAAATATGATCATGCCATCAGATATATGCTGTAGGTACTGCATTGGATTTCTGTCCTAAAGCGCGTTGAGTATTGCTTTCTCTCTGGTCTGGTAATGCCAACTTGACCTTGCATCAGCCTACCTAACAGATCTCTGTCATCCGGTATGGAACCATGGGGGTAGTCTCTCCCTTCGCTTTGTTGATACACCATCAACATCGGGTGGTTCAGTTTGCCCGCACAACAGCTATGCAAAGCCGCGTATTCTAATGGCAGGCTCTAGAGTTTGGAATGGCCTCCCTCGGAAGCTGCGCCTGTTCCCTAGATCATGTACCGATAAATTTTATGGCCATTGGAAACCGCAACTCTTTACCCGGTCTGGAGTTGGTAGCGCTTCTGAGTAGTTACCTTGAAGGGGGGCTATATATACATTTTTGAATAAATGAATATTTTCATAGAATGGAATATCGTTTTATGTTTCGAATTGAAACATGAATGAAGTACATACAGCTTAGTTCTGAAAGGCTATACAAGTTACTAGCAAGATTTGATTTTGCTTCTGCGTCAAAGTTTCATGTGAATATAAGTTCAACGAACATGATTTCTAGACTGTTCAAGTATGAATGGTGCCTGCTCAGCAAATGAAGCGTGCGTTACAACCAACCTGACGTTTGCTTCTGTTAGCCGATGTCAGTGCTCACCAGGATATCAAAGAACCAGCTTATGGGATAATTGCACAGGTGAGACAACAATGCATTCGACAATAATAATTCAGGACTGGTGACTCCCTTGGACTAGATATGCGAGGCTCCCTCGACAGATGGGCAAAGCCCTGCCGCAAGTTAATCTTTGACTAAGATCTGCTTTCGGATGAAAACAGATTTGATCATGTAATTGTGTTATAGTACAATGACAATGATTTTTACCGGTATTAAACAACGCACGTGTGATACAGGGGCCTCTTCGTAATCAGGCAGTAGGCTAACGGAGTGCATACTGTCGGGAAATCGAGGGTCTTCTCAGTTCCTCTTGTTTTCCGAGTGGTTCAGAGCTCTACCAGGATGCCCGAACCCCGGATCTCAACAAAGGGTTGTCCTCGGTCCGGCTCGGTCGTTTATTGAGAGGCTTGAGTACGTCACCAACTACACACTCACACGCGTAGAGCACTGCTTTATTAGTTATTCTCAGAGACGATCGACAATGTTCACATCGACACGCGACTTGACATCGAGAGAACTGCTTAGCTGATTGCCATCCTATTGTCGAGCAGGCCCTCTAGCGATTGCTTCTCGGATGGCTGGTCCGTAGATCTACGGCAGGTCCTCTTCACCTGTCGAGACCTCAAGGCCGATGCTTAGCTCGAGGCCGAATCTCGAGACGGTCTTCTCCAGACTGTCTTCTCTAGACTGTCTTCTCTAGACTGTGTTCTCAAGCCTCTAGTCGAGCAAACTCTTTATCGATCTGTCCAATATAATTGCCACGTTGTACATCCCAAAACTGTCCTTTTCAGCCGTGGCTGGGTCGGGAGCGCCTCTGAGTAGATATCTTAGAAGAGGCGCTATATCAAGTTTCATTGATTGATTGAAACGTTTACCGGTGCAGTGTGCAGTTCTCTCGGTGCCAATAACACACTGTCAGATCAAACCAATGGCACCCCATAGGGTGTCAATTTAAGCAAGATATCATAATAAATCCATGGGTGCCAGTCTAAAACTGTCACCCACACAGCTATCACAGTGCTCCATAGGAGGCTGATAAAGAATTGATATTTCGGCGCTGCATAGATCTACAATCGTCACCACGACACTACACAGAGTGTCAACTAAACACTTGCTTGGCCAACAATGAATTTCTCAACAATATCCACTATTTTACTGAAGAAAGCAGCAATTAGCCTAAAGGCCTAGCTCATTAGACAATTCATTGGAAAATTTACTGGGACTTAGGCACTAACGTTATTAGCGGTGGTATCATTCATAAGCCTCTGTAATAGTGGAGGCGACGCTAATCGTATCTGTTGAGACATCATAGTCATTTAACAGAAACTACTCTAGGCCAATTAATTGGATGGTTATGTTGTCGCCTACTTACTGTGGTAAAGTATTCGGTCTCGAAATAAGGGTTTCGGTCTCGCAATAATGGTTTCATTATAAACAACCGTCCAAGACATAATTATTGCCTATGAATTTTGTGGAGAAGGTCTTAGGCCAAAAGGAATGCAAATGTATTCGCACTTTTCTAAAAAGCTGTCATATCTTCACACACCAAAATAATACTGAACACCGAATGAATCATACGATTCATACATGTAGCCTAGCAAATTATAGCGTGTACACTAGGGTGTCCCAGAAAATTTTTTTTTCGAAAGTCTTGGGTCTCACCAGCCAAAAAGTTTCCTTTGTAGATGACAATGTCTGTAGAAAATTTTCAATTTTTTCCGATGCTATTTAGGGATCCCCAAAGGATCCTAACTTTAGTCTTCATTTCTATGGTAAAATGCTCGTTATTTACACGTGTTTCAATCTAGAATATTGCAAGGCTGTTAGGAGTGTCCAGAAAAATGATACATCGCAGAAATCAACCATTCCTTATTTTCTCCACATTACTCTGTTCATATATTGTCTAGAAATATTTTTACAGAATTTTAATATGTTATCCTGAGGTCCATCAAAGCCCCCAAACATACCCTACTTAAACTCCCAGAACTCAAGGCGCTCATGCTTGGGTCTTGGAATGTCGAGTCCATTGTTGATTTACTCTTATTATGACAAAAAATTAAGGAAGAGTCCGAAGTGGATGAACTTTTTATGGTTTGTTTGTCTCGACGATAGCTACGTCCAGGAAAAAATATAGGATTAAATTCTGAGTCATTCAAGGTCATTTCAAGGTCATAAAAACGAAATCTATCAAAAAACAAAAAAAATGATCAGATCTCGGCCAATAATATTATTGTTGAAATTGGTTAACTCTTTCTTGCGTTTCTCGTCACGATAAGGTCTACCTGTGATAAGAAACAAGGATACCAAATGTAAGACGATCGAAAGTTATTGTAAGGACCAAAAGGTCAAGTTCAGAGAAAAATTTGAGGAAATTGCCTTAACTCGGTAAAACGTTGCTCTATTTAAGTTATTCTTTTGCCTGTTTGCTCAGACCGATCAGGGCTAAATTCCAGAAGACAGAGTACTAAAAGCCTAACACAATCCAAGGTTATTTCAAGGTCAGAACGTCAAAATCACTAAATATGATCGTAGATCAGCCAAATGTTGTTTCGTTAAAGGGTTCTGAGTTATGGTCATCTGACCTTGATTTTTAAGTTTCGACCTCTAAATAACCTTGGATTGTATTAGTCTTTTAGTACTCTGTCTTCTGGAAGACTAACAGAAAAAAGGTAATTTAAAGGTCAAAACTTAAAAATCATGGTCAAATGCCCATAACTCAGAAACACTTTAACGAAACAATATTTGGCTGATCTATGGTCATATTTACTTGATTTTGACGTTTTGACCTTGAAATACCTTGGATTGTGTTTGGTTTTTAGAACTCTGTCTTCTGAAATTTAGGGCTTCATTTGCATACCTACATCTTTGTCTTTTGAATACCGGAAGTGATCAAAATAAATAATAATACGCGTAATCTGTGTGAAAATGGCTGAATACAGCATTACAACGTAAACCGATATATATATATGTATGGATATAGGCCTATATGTATGGATGTACATTTATACTATATAAACATGTGTAGGGATGATTGTGTGTATCTTTTATACATAGATTAGTTTCAAAATACACATAATCTTATATTTGTTTAACCAAAAAGTACAAAATGTACGCAATAATATAAAATATTGCTAATTAATGGGTTCCGTTGTTAAAAGTGATGTAATTTCGACGTGCATTCACATAATGTACAAATAAATATACCATTATGTGCGGAAATGAATGCTGAATCCACTACTATATTACAAGTTATGATATGTGAAACCAAACACGAAATCCAGGGGGTGGTAACCACCCCTTGGTAGCCGATGTAACAAAAAAGCTTGGTAGCCCTAGGGTAATGCTATTGCAGATATAAACGAGTGCAACCTCGGTCTTTGTGACAATCGAACGACAACTTGTATGAACACTGTGGGCAGCTTTATCTGCAGTTGTGAAAATGGATATGGACATGGAGTGAACAGGACATTTTGCGAAGGTTGATACGCACGGCATTTGCTTTTGACAAATCTTGAAAGGCATGTCTATCGTGCATTATTATAGTAAATGACAGCGTTTACGTTTTCGCTCTTCTATTATATGCACACTTTCTGAAGAGGTGCGAGGAAGACATATTTGACTGATTTGTCAGGATGATTATGCTGGGAAATATTTTATGGATGATGAAAATATAATCAGAGGTTAGGCCTAATTAATTTTAGCAAGATGAATAATTGCAAAAGGCGATGATGAATTTGGTTTGTCAGTTTTGACAACTGAAAAGTATGTAAAGAACTACAACCTACGACATTCCAGAGGTCATGGCTAATAAATTCAACAATTATTTCACCAGTATTGCTCATTCTCTTGCTGGAAACATACCTAATTCCCAATCTAGCTACACAAAGTATTTACAGCCCCCTCGCCCCAATTCGTTTGCACTTAGCTTAACTTCTTCGGAAGAAATATTGAATCTGAGCCATTCATTTCATCCAACCCATAGTAGTGGAATTGACGATATAGATCCATGCATTGCATCTGCATTTGTAGATAAAGTAGCTCCTCTGTTGGCTGAAATGATTAACTGCTCTTTTACCACTGGTATAGTGCCCCAGGCCATAAAAATAGCAAAAGTTGTTCCTATTTATAAAAAAGGTGAAAGAGATGATGTAACAAATTATAGGCCTATTTCTATTCTCCCCTATTTCTCTAAATTTTACGAAAAGTTAATGTATAATCGCCTTTATAATTTTGTTGAAAAATCAGGTATAATATTCCAAACACAACATGGCTTTCAACCTGGGCATTCCCCTTTTATGTCCCTCCTGAGTATGCAGGACAAAATTTCGAATGCTATTGAAAATAACGAATACTCAATAGGTATCTTTTTCGATTTAGCTAAAGCCTTCGATACCGTAAATCATAAAATTCTCCTTAAAAAACTAGAAAATTATGGAATACGAGGCGAGCAACTTAAATGGTTTATTAGTTACTTTGAAAATCGTCAACAGTGCGTCTGTTGCAATGGTGCATTTTCGGACTTAAGAGCAATTGACTATGGAGTGCCACAGGGATCTAACCTCGGCCCTCTACTCTTTCTCATTTATATAAACGACCTCCCCAATGTATCACCAATCATGTTTTTTATTTTATTTGCAGATGACACCAACGTTTTTACTCTCACCGTTCTTTACAAACCCTTACTCAGGTCATAAATACAGAGCTTACTCTAGTGGCGGATTGGTTTTCTGCTAATAAACTAACCCTTAACCTAGATAAAACAAACTTCATACTGTTCAAATCCCATAGGAAAATAGGTCCCTCGGATGACTCGTTAAGATTATCCATCAATGGCATTCCTATTACCAGAGTCACCTCTACTAAATTTTTAGGTGTTCACGTGGACCAACATTTGACCTGGAAAGAACATATAAAAACTATTTCTGACAAAATTGCTAAAAACATTGGTATTCTAACTCGAACTGCATACTTGTTGCCCTCCTGCATACGCCTAAAATTATATTACTCGTTGGTTTACCCCTATCTTACTTATTGCAATATGGTATGGGCATCCACTTATGACTCTAGACTACGGAGATTAATTCTATTGCAAAAACGTGCAGTTCGTATCATTATGGGAGTTCCAAGGTGCGTTCATTCTGGACCACTATTTACTAACTTGAAGCTACTTAAACTAGAGCAGATTCGAACATTACAAATTGGCCTATTTATGTACCGTTATGAACATGGTTTACTTCCAGCATGTTTTAAGGGATTTTTCATCTAGGATCCGATGTTCATACTCACTACACTAGAAACTTTAACTCTTATCGCCCCATATATGCACACACAAATACTCGCTTATTTTCCATAAAATCTGTTGGCTCCACAACCTGGAACATGCTTCCCTCTCACATACGTTGTGCCCCGCACCTACGACACTTTAAAAAATGCTGCATGCCTTCCTGATTAATGGAAATTAGCTTTAACCTACCCTGTCGGATATTCTTTTTCACTGTTAGTTAAGGTTTTCGTTTTTTTTTTCATACTGTTTTGAATTGTGTTTATCATGTACTGTGTACTATCTATCTATCTATCTATGGAATTTATATAGCGCCCTTCAAGATAACTACTCAGAGGCGCTCCCAACCCAGGCTCCACTGTACTATACTGTTTGCATTACTGTATGCAACTTGATGTTGCACTTTTTGTCAAGGATTTAGCTATCACTAATTCAAATTTCTGAAATGTTGTTTTAGGTGTCCCTAGTTAGCGGGATCTTGATCCCTTTTGGGACTCCTCTTGCGGCCAATCCTGATATTTTGTGTTAAATGTTATGTGATTTTTATTTGACATGGCTTCAATAAAAGAGTTTTGATTTGATTTGAACCTCAACCAAATTAAATAAGTCAGCTGCTCGAATCATTTCGTAAAATGGTTTTTTGATGAATGGAAGTATAATAAAAATTGCCTGTGAATATTCTTAGTGCCAGTATCACAAGAACTACGAAGAGCAAACTCCACAGTTTTAGTATTGTCAAACAGTTACATTTTCTTTATGGCAACACATTGTGGAAATGCTTAATATCGTAAGACGTACAGTAACAATGATCAAATAATACACCGAAATACAGAAAAAGAACAGAACTCATGTCCTAAAAATAAGCATGTAATGCACTTTTGAGTTTCTGGTGTAAACCTGAAAACTGAAAAATCAAACGAAATACGAGGAGAAGAAGCTGCAACAGCTTATCTAGTCATCCCCGTTAGGATATCAAGGAAATTACTCAATGAGATAACTATAATAACAGTTAATCAAACATATCATGACACTGAACTGCCATTTACCATCACACACTACATGTAAATGCTGAACTCCATAGAGGTGACAGCGAAGCGATCATGCAGTCTAACACTGTGTATTTCGCTTCCATATATCAATCTTGAAAGAGATGTAAATTTTATATCTTAATACTACAGTATTATATGATATGTATATATGACAGTTAATATCATTGCAGATATAAATGAGTGCAACCTCAGTCTTTGTGATAATCGAACGACAACTTCTTGTATAAACACTGTGGGCAGTTTTGCCTGCAATTGTCGAAATGGATATAGACATGGAAATAACAGAACATTTTGCGAAGGTTGACATGCACAGCATTTGCTTTTGACGAATCTTGAAAGATACCTATCATGCAATAGCAAATTATCGAGTTAATCTTTTTAAATTGTACATGTATGCAGACTTATTGAAGAGATGCGAAGAAGACATATTTGACTTATCTGTCGATATCATTAAGCTGGGTAATATTTCCAGTTTGATGAAAAATTAATTTCACATTGATTAATTTATGGAAGATTCATTATAGCACATGGCGATGATGAATAAAGTTTGTAAGTTGTCAAACTTATACGAGATTCCATAAGTCATCTGGTCAAATCCTCCCCTAATTATGGTTTAATGACGAATAGCAGTTTAAGCTCGTAAAATATTATGGTTTCATAATGATTGGCCGTCTAAGAAATATTGATTGTGAATTTCTAAGTGCTAATGTGTCAAGAACTACGTAGGGGAAAGTGGCCCAAAATGACATAGCTAAGGATTTTTTGCAAGTTTAGCATAATTTTTATGGCACAAGTCGGACTTTGTTATTCTGTTTATCAGACACCTAGTGCACTTACATAATCCAGTGGTCCAAATACTAATAAATATATGAGAACAGAAAAAACCGACAGTTTTGTAAAAATGCTTGTTCTATGTCATTTTGGGCTATGTGCTGGGCAAAATGACATAGGGTATAGTGTAAAATGACATACACATTTTTGACCCTATTTATAAGGCTTAAATAAAATGGTTACCAGTTATTATTTATAGTAAAATGAAAATTATAACATTTTATATTTTATATTTTGATGTTCTGAGACTAACTAAACAGCTCCTGGAACCACAACGCAATTAGGATTTTTAAAAGAGTTAAACATGTTATCGTGACAAAATACAACACTGACAACTCAGGGACAAGCAGAACTGCAATTCAACTGAAACTCTTACAAGAAAGACAAACACATTTTATACCGATAAATTAAGCAATCATCAGCAAAATTTAATAAACTGAAGAACTAGGTCAACAACACTACATGAAAAAGCTTCCAATATGCGACAAGCACTTATGTATAAAAACTCAAAAATCAATTGCTACAAGTCTGCCAAACTTGTTGTAGGCCTACTTGATCAGTTCCCAACACATAACAAGAGCGATGTCTACCTATTCACTACACAAATGACACACAAAAGTTCGTTTTCTTTGAGATCATTCGCAATGTGCCCAGTTGTGGCAAACTGTGCACTTGATCCACGGCTCACGTTCACGTGAGTTGGACAACAAGTCACTGCAAAACAGGCATCTTGGATCTGCATCATCTTCATCTAATTTCTGGCGTGAAGGCCTTGGCTCACTTGCCCTTTTGAAATCATCATGTGGTCCACACCTCTCTTTGGTACTTTTGCATGCAGCTTTGCTCTTTTTCACAGGAACTCTTTTTGTGGCTCCTCCAGACTGAGCTTTCTCGGTTTTACTTTTTTCTGTCTATCTTTTTCACTGTACTTTATGGCAATCATCATGTACAGGTTGCTTGTCAAAGCCGATGCACCTTCACTTGTCCTCTTACTACGGGATGCAGAGAGTGATGAGGGAGGAAATGGAGACAAATCAACAGCTCGAATTGGTGTACATACACAAGATGTGTTTATTGGAAGCACTGTAGTTTTCTCTGACTGAGAAATCTGAAGTTTAATGCCTGCAATACCCTCTGTCATCGTAGATGGTTTCTGAGCTGCATAATGTTCAGCGTCCGGATGAGTGTCTGGGGTTGAAGCGACACCAGTATCACAAAATGGGCTCACTGCAATTTCTGACAGTGTAGTGGCTGGCTCGAAGTCCTAATGTACCCCGTGGATCGTTGAACTCTTTTGAAGCTCGTCGCCAATCCATTTCATTAGTTTCAACTGCTGTGATAGCTAGCCTCGAGTCTTCTGAATTCCAACTCTGGCGATCTGGTTTTCTTTTGTATTTGTTCACCAACCTGTATACAACATGTCACAGTGAATTAACTGATCGGAGCAAAGATTAGTGATATATAAGTATCAACAATATGTAGGTTTTCAAGTACTCTTTCTAGTCTCAAAGGCGCAGCTGAGCAGTGCCCCAAAGTATCTTTCTGACTATATGCGAAAGCCGTTATCTGCGACTTCATCTCGTTCCTTGCGCTCTGCTGATTGGCTAGATCTTTTTGTTCCTAGGACTAGCGCTGCCTTGGCTCAACGCCGGGCATTTGCTGCGGTTGGTCCCTCTACTTGGAATGACCTTCCCCCTCATTATGGGCTAAACTAATGACTAGTTTTTCCTCTTTGGTCTCTCGTTCTTTAAAGATGTTTCTTTTCCCCGGGGTTTTCGTGCTGAGAGCGCTTCTGAATAGTTATTCTGAGAGAGCGCTATATAAATCTTTAGATACAATACAATACAGACAACTTCTCAAATGGCAATAATTACTGCAGTGGATAAAATGACACACCCTATGTCGTTTTACCCAGTATGTCCGGGCAAAACGACACATGTATGTCATATTGCCCGGTGACTTGTATGTCATTTTACCCTGTCTATGTGTGCTAGGTTGAGACCTACCGCTGTAGCCGAGACGAAATGCTCCAAGCTAAAAGTTGTACGGGACTTGATCGACATAATATGCATACCCTTTGCAAAAGACTAAATTCCTCAGTATCTGCACGTACCTTTTTAGCAGCCTTGACTGTCGTAAACAATCAAATTGTATCGCAATGTCACAAATAATCTAAACATCAACCACGCACTTCTGCGCATGCCGCCATATTCGTTCACTAAAAATAGCAACAGCAGGTGCCACGCTCGAGGAAAGTAAGTGAGTAAGTTGACTTTATATACTACGGTCCAGCCCACACGCCACCTATGTCATTTTACCCGTGTATGTCATTTTAGGCTACTTTCCCCTACAGGTGACAAGCAAGCGATTCTGCAGTTTAAAACTATGTACACTGTGTCCGGATGAAAAGTAGAACACAACAAAAAGTGTCATAACTCGGTCAAAACTATCAGTATTTACCTGAAATTTTAAACACAACAACAGTGACCATATCTACACGAGATCCTAAAGCCGTTTGGAAATGTTCGTGAATTTATCATATTTATGAGCGTTTGCAATGGAGCACTGACAAATTAAAGTTTCCAACATGGGCCCTTACTTACGCAGACGCTGTGACGTCGTCATCGATGAAATACGTCACTTGTTTTGGTCTAAGCACAACAAAAATGGCGTTTACAGAAGAAGATAAAATTTTAATTAAAGTACTGCGGCAAGAACATGGTTATGGAGCGAGAAGGTTTCTGAATGAATTTTCGAATAAAGGTTGGTGTCTTTCGTCTGTGAGTAAGCTATTGAAGAAGATCGATGAAACCGGCACAGTGAAGCGAAAACCTGGCAGTGGCCAAAAACGCACGACACGCACTGTTGAAAACGTCGAGTTGGTTGAAAGGCTGGCATTAAGCCAAGAAGATGCACCGGGAACCCATAGAACGGTGCGTCAGATTGCGAGGGATATTGGGATTCCGAAGACCGCAGTACACGAAATCGTTGCCAAGGACTTGAAGCTGGTTTGTTTTAAGAAGAGGCGAGCGCAAGATCTAACACCAAGAAACAAACTGACACGTCTTGTACGCGTCAAGCAGCTGCTGAAGAAATACCCTGAGCACACAGTCCCATTCATATGGTTTACGGACGAAAAAGTTTTTACCGTCGCTCCTCCTGTCAACCTCCAGAATGATCGCGTTTATGCGGCGGCTGGGACGCGCAAGAAACACGTGCCTGCTGAACGTCTCCTCAAAACACGTTCACACTTTTCAAAGTCACTAATGGTCTCAGTCGGTGTGTCAACCCTGGGGTGCACTCATTTGATCTTTGTTGAGCCGGGTGTGAAGGTAAATGGAGCGTACTATCGCGATGTGCTGCTCACTCAACATCTGCTACCTGCTATCAAGCAGGTTTCTGGCGGCTACTTCACATTCCAACAAGACAGTGCCCCTGCGCATCGAGCACGTGAGACCATTGCTCTGCTGTCCCGGGAGACACCCGACTTCATATCACCGCAGATGTGGCCACCCAACAGTCCAGACCTCAATCCAGTTGACTACCAAATCTGGAGTGTACTGCAGGAGCGCGTTTATCGTTCCCGTATTCGTGACGTCGATCATCTAAGGGCGCGTCTGGTTGAGGAGTGGCAGCTGTTTGACCACGCGATCATCGACCGGGCCATCAAACAGTGGCGTCCACGTCTACGGTCATGTGTCCGTGAACGAGGAGGACATTTTGAACACCAGCTGTAGCTGAACTTCACTTTCTTATGTAATATGTAAGGGCCCATGTTGGAAACTTTAATTTGTCAGTGCTCCATTGCAAACGCTCATAAATATGATAAATTCACGAACATTTCCAAACGGCTTTAGGATCTCGTGTAGATATGGTCACTGTTGTTGTGTTTAAAATTTCAGGTAAATACTGATAGTTTTGACCGAGTTATGACACTTTTTGTTGTGTTCTACTTTTCATCCGGACACAGTGTATTTCGATACCATGTCAAATTGCAAAATTTCGTTAATTATTTTATATTTTAATATTATTGTATTTTATTACATGTATACATATGAATATTATTGTGATTGCAGATATCAACGAGTGCAACCTCAGTCTTTGTGACAATCGAACTACAACTTGTATAAACACTGTCGGCAGTTTTGTCTGCAGTTGTCAAAATGGATATAGACCTGCAAACAACATGACATTTTGCGAAGGTTGGTATAATACGCACAGCATTTGCTTTTGACAATTCTTGAAAAGCGTATATATGACACTTATATTAATTTATTGAGCTTACACTTTTCAATTGTAAGCAAACGTTTTGAAGATATACGACGATGAAATGTTTGACTGATTTGTCAGAATGATTGGGCTGGGCAAAATCTTGTGTGTGATGAAAAAATAATTTGAGTATAAATTAATGTTGAGTAAATTTGTGATTGCAAATCAGCTTTCCGAATTATTTCGCAATTTGGGTTTTCTGATAAATCATGATCTAAGACAGATTGCCTGTGAAGTTTCTAAGTGGCAGTATTTCACGAACTACGTACAGAAAACTCCAGAGAATTGTAAAACTGATGAATGGAAGTATAATAAAGATTGCCTCTGAATATTCTTAGTGCCAGGCTATCACAAGAACTACGAAGAGCAAACTCCACAGTTTTAGTATTGTCAAACAGTTAGGCTACATTTTCTTTATGGCAACACATTGTGGAAATGCTTAATATCGTAAGACGTACAGTAACAATGATCAAATAATACACCGAAACACAGAAAAAGAACAGAACTCATGTCCTAAAAATAAGCATGTAATGCACTTTTGAGTTTCTGGTGTAAACCTGAAAACTGCAAAATCAAACGAAATACGAGGAGAAGAAGCTGCAACAGCTTATCTAGTCATCCCCGTTAGGATATCAAGGAAATTACTCAATGAGATAACTATAATAACAGTTAATCAAACATATCATGACACTGAACTGCCATTTACCATCCCACACTACATGTAAATGCTGAACTCCATAGAGGTGACAGCGAAGCGATCATGCAGTCTAACACTGTGTATTTCGCTTCCATATATCAATCTTGAAAGAGATGTAAATTTTATATCTTAATACTACAGTATTATATGATATGTATATATGACAGTTAATATCATTGCAGATATAAATGAGTGCAACCTCAGTCTTTGTGATAATCGAACGACAACTTCTTGTATAAACACTGTGGGCAGTTTTGCCTGCAATTGTCGAAATGGATATAGACATGGAAATAACAGAACATTTTGTGAAGGTTGACATGCACAGCATTTGCTTTTGACGAATCTTGAAAGATATCTATCATGCAATAGCAAATTATCGAGTTAATCTTTTTAAATTGTACATGTATGCAGACTTATTGAAGAGATGCGAAGAAGACATATTTGACTTATCTGTCGATATCATTAAGCTGGGTAATATTTCCAGTTTGATGAAAAATTAATTTCACATTGATTAATTTATGGAAGATTCATTATAGCACATGGCGATGATGAATAAAGTTTGTAAGTTGTCAAACGTATACGAGATTCCATAAGTCATCTGGTCAAATCCTCCCCTAATTATGGTTTAATGACGAATAGCAGTTTAAGCTCGTAAAATATTATGGTTTCATAATGATTGGCCGTCTAAGAAATATTGATTGTGAATTTCTAAGTGCTAATGTGTCAAGAACTACGTACAGGTGACAAGCAAGCGATTCTGCAGTTTAAAACTATGTATTTCGATACCATGTCAAATTGCAAAATTTCGTTAATTATTTTATATTTTAATATTATTGTATTTTATTACATGTATACATATGAATATTATTGTGATTGCAGATATCAACGAGTGCAACCTTAGTCTTTGTGACAATCGAACTACAACTTGTATAAACACTGTCGGCAGTTTTGTCTGCAGTTGTCAAAATGGATATAGACCTGCAAACAACATGACATTTTGCGAAGGTTGGTATAATACGCACAGCATTTGCTTTTGACAATTCTTGAAAAGCGTATCTATGATACTTATATTAATTTATTGAGCTTACACTTTTCAATTGTAAGCAAACGTTTTGAAGATATACGACGATGAAATGTTTGACTGATTTGTCAGAATGATTGGGCTGGGCAAAATCTTGTGTGTGATGAAAAAATAATTTGAGTATAAATTAATGTTGAGTAAATTTGTGATTGCAAATCAGCTTTCCGAATTATTTCGCAATTTGGGTTTCCTGATAAATCATGGTCTAAGACAGATTGCCTGTGAAGTTTCTAAGTGGCAGTATCTCACGAACTACGTACAGAAAACTCCAGAGAATTGTAAAACGGTACACATTTCTTTAAGGACATACATCTTGACAATGAATAGATCTTTCAACATCACACTTCAGATACTGAACTCCGTATTTAGAGGTTGCTGTCAAGCAATGAAGCAATCTAACACTGTTTTTCGATACAGTATCGATCTAAAGAAATTGTTAATGTATATTTTAATACTACAGTGTGATATTATATGGTTGATTATTATTAGTGTTACTGCAGATATAAACGAGTGCAACCTCGGTCTTTGTGACAATCGAACGACAACTTGTATGAACAGTACACTGTGGGAAATTTTGTCTGCAGTTAATCGTAATCGTAATCATAATCAAGCATTTATATAGCGTTTATATTAGGGTGACCAACTGACCATACGTCCCGGTTTTCCGGGACATGTCCCGGTTTTATGTGGTGTGTCCCGGTGTCCCGACGACTTGGGCTAAAGAGCAAAATTACCCGGTTTCTGACACAACCAGCTGACACTGTTTAATGGTGCAGTTTTATACATTGAAGGCGATAATGCAACAGTTGTCACAACAACAGAGAAGCTCAAACTACTTAGGCTACACAGAAACTTTAAACACGCAAAAATGACAAAATTTACTTCAGTATGAAAGTCAAGTCAAAGGTTAAGCCGTAGTTTATGTTGCTAAATTAATACGATGGTTTCAATTCCGTGAAAGTAGAAGATGGATTATTGAAAATAGTTTCTTGTGAAACTAGAAGTTGCATTGATTAGAATAATACTTGTGTAAATGGAAGTTGGATTGGTGACAGTTAGGCCTATAATTATGGACATTGGCATTAAAATGCCATGTAGGCTACGTAAAACATTGAATGGAATCGACTAGTACTTTCCCTTCGTAGCTCAACTTCACTTCCTTCCTTCAAAAGCGGCTCAAAACTCACTATTTCTCCTTGGCATTCAAGGATTTAGAAATCTAAGTGCATCTTCACCTGGCGGCTGACTATCCGCGCCTCAGATTCACATCTCGGTGTGACCTTGTGCGCGTTACAAATTTATTTAATAATAATAATAATAATAAAACGTTATGCTATAATGCGTACATAAGAAAGAACGTTAAAATGATAAATTACCATTTTTGCATAAAAATATAAATTGTATTTATTAAAATAATTGTTTGCGTAAATTTTGCATTGGGGGCAGAGGCCCTTCTACCTCCAAAATATAAAAATTCGGCTCACAAAAATTCTGTCCCCAAAAGTTATGTACAGATTATCGCCTCTGACTTTGAACCTCTTCAAGGTATTTGTGTAGTATACTATCAGCAGTGCCGGTGTCACGATATAAAGTCTCCCCCGAAACAGAGTCGCCCCCTTGCCGTAACAGAGTCTCCCCCGGAGACTTTGTATCAGAACAAAGTCTGCCCCATTGAAATAGAATCTCCCCTTATCTACGATACAAAGTCTCCCCTTACTAAAATCGCCCCCTCTGTTTTCATTTGCTTTTCTATATTATTTAAAATACGATTTAATATGTGCATTTCTTAAATAAATTACTTTCAAGTTTATTAGTTGAATTGGACATGAAACAACTATGAAATAAAATTCGAAAATTGTGAAATAAATGTTTTATAGTAGGCTAGTAAATGCATCATGTAAATAGGATGTCGGACGCGCTTATGTCATTAAAACGCAGTGGAGAGATAACACACTGTAATAGGCTATAACTAAGAAAATAGCTCACACAACAAGTAGACTTTAACTGATGCTAGTTGGCACTGTTTGCTGAAAAGATTCTGAGCATTACCAGTCACTAATTGATACTTATTCGTTATGCCAAGTAGAGCTAATTAGCTTCAAGGTGATTCTTCTAAGGTTAGACGTATACCACTGAATTTGTGTTCGATATTAGTTGTTCAATATGATTAGCGTCAGATGTATCGGGCCAGCTTATTAGCGATAAATAAGTAGTCTGAAACAAAGCCTGCGAGTAATTATTACTGTACTGGTTTCCTAAGACGAGCATTGGCTCCTATGCTATTATTGATGCGGATTAGGCCTACCCTTCAACTGGTATCAATCAACTGATAAGACTTTGCGCTTGATTTTCTGTGATTCATCTGGTTAGCCTAATGTTTGCTTATTATTGTTTGCTGGTGTCAGATTATTACCTAGAACAGGAAAGTCATAACCAGTGATTGTAAATGAAGTAGGCCTACTGGCTTTCGGATATGAGCTTGCCCTTGCTTTTCTGGCATTCATGGATAAAAATTAGGCATTCACGGAATAATTGGCAATAGGACTAGGCCTACCCATTAAATAATCGCAGCCAAACCAAACCTATTCAGTATCGATAGGCCAATAAGCCACAAATAAAGCATTGTAGTCCATGAAGCCAGTACAGTCTAGTCTTGAGATTAATTAAGCCTACTAGGCATTTGTTGATCCACGGAATTATTCGGCTTAGAATGGAATTTTGCACACGGGGGTAATAAAAGTGAGAACAAAGTTGATTGGTTGACTATAAAAGGTAGACCAACATAAATTAATTATACACGCCAATCATCGTCGATATGACGGCGTCGTTAAATAAACGATATTAAGTAAGTAATTAATTATTCGTAGCTCAAGTTTATTTCTGCATAGGCTTTGATGATCTTAAAGGATTCAATATTAGTTAGTATATCTATTGGGTATAAGTTGCATTAATAAGTACTACTTAGTGAAACAGTTCAAAATTATTTTCATGGATAAGTCTGAGTGTGAAGCTTTGCTTAATTAGGCCTACTTTACCAAAAATGAAGAGGATCATGCAGCAGAATATTCTAAAGATGAGGAACGTCGTCTATGAGAGAAATCTGTTTCATTCTGTGTCAGCAATGCAGACTTTGCTGATGGATGAAGTTACCGATTATATAACTTCCATTTTTGAAGCAGGTGAGTGAGGTGGCCAGGAAGGCCCAAAAAGGAAGAAAATCCTGCTTAGAGGGTCAACTTTGCTAATAATTAACTTAACAATATAACAGAACGGTTAAAATATGCAACTAATATGAAACCATTAAGCGAAACGAGACAAACAGAAGGGAAAAGAAGGACAACTTAACCAGCAGATTAGCAGTAATTAATAAGGCTAATTAATAATGAGTCTTAATGACATCATATACCAAGTGAATGCATAACATTTTTTAAACCATTAAAGATTGGCCGCCTGTTGGATGAGGAGAGGAATTTTATTCCAAACACTCAAGCTTTTGTTAAATTAAGGAAGCTAAAATAAAGTTGATTGATATATAATAAGTGTAATGTAACTGAACATTAATAGCCTATAGCACTTCTTCAAGATTTCTACTAAAAGGCGCTTTCTGCGCTAGTCCATATGATGTTAACTGTCATTACAAACGAATATATTACATCAGTTACCAAAACAATGCAATAAATATGATGTTAGTGTAGGCTATCTTGTGTTGAAATAAAGTCTCCCCGGGGGAGACTTTATTTCGACGGGGGATGAAATATTCTCTCCCCGGAGACTATATTCTGAAACAAAGTCTCCGGGGGGCGAATTTATTCTGAAACAGATCCGCCGGGGGGGGAATCTATTTCGAAATAAAGTCTCCTGGGGAGACTTTTAGGGAGTAAGACTCTCTGTCACGCGACACCGGCCCTAGTATATTGCGGGCCCTGTGCAGAGTGAAGTGTACGGGCCCCATGACACAAGTCAAATTGTTTTTCATTGCTAATCATAATATATGTAGGCCTCTATATATAATATATATAATATATACATAGCTGTGCTAAATAATAAACCCTAAGAATAAAATCCTCGAAAATCTAAAAGTCTATCTGGGTATCAGTCTCTTCACACCGTATTCGCTCCGATCCTTGCCCTCCTCATCAACGTTTCCTTAACCCAGGCGTCTCTACCAACTAAACACAAACGCGCCATCATTCGACCACGTATCAAGAAACAGGGACTTGATCCAACAGACCCGGCCAGCTATCGCCCCATCTCGAACCTGTCCTTCATCTCTAAGCTGGTTGAGCGAGTCATTCACAAACAATTATCAGATTACGTCGAATCGCATCATCTGCTTCCACCTACTCAATCTGGCTTCCGTCGTCATCACTCAACTGAAACCGCAGTCATTAAAGTTTACAATGATATCGTCCTGGCTCTCGACTCTGGTTTCATTACCGCGCTACTCCTATTAGACTTCTCTGCTGCGTTTGATTGCGTGGATCATACCATTCTTCTCAAAATCCTACAAGAACAATTCGGTATTACCGACTTAGCGATTCAATGGATTGCCTCGTTCCTTTCCTCAAGATCTCACAGTGTGAAATTTGGTGGACACTCATCAAAAACTTTCAAGGTCCTCTTCGGTGTACCCCAAGGATCCATCCTAGGTCCACTTCTCTTCATTCTGTACACCTCCAATATTGTCAACATTGCTTCGCAACATGGTCTTATGATCCATCTATATGCCGACGACACTCAACTCTACGTAAAGCTCTATGGAAGAAACATTGGAAACATCAAAACCAAAATCGCAGCATGCACCCGTGATATTCAATCCTGGTGTGCTTCCATGCGTTTGAAACTAAATACTACTAAAACAGAACTCATTTGGTTTGACCGTCGGAACAATCTGGATGATGATAAATCACTGAAAATACTTAACATTGACTCAAGCTGTTCGATTCCACCTTCAGAAGTGGTTCGCGACCTTGGAGTATTGCTAGACTGCAATCTAAATATGACTCAACATATTTCCTCCATTGCCAGAGCCTGCTATTTCCACCTTCGCCGAATTAGACAAGTGAAACGCTGCCTGGATGAAACCTGCCTCCGTATTCTTACTCAAGCCCTTGTCATCTCTCGCATCGACTACTGCAATTCGGTTCTATCTGGTCTTCCCACATCAACGCTACAACCTCTAACATCTGTTCTGCACGCCGCAGCTCGCCTAATAAAAGACCTTGGTCCCAGAGACCACATCACACAATCTCTTCAACAACTACACTGGCTTCCCATTCGCGCCCGTATCGCTTTCAAAATCTCCCTCCTCATGTACCATATCCATTCTGGAACCTCACCCTCATATATGAAATCCATGGTCGTGCCATGCTCTGCTTCAAATCCTAGAGGACTCAGATCGGCCACACGAGGAGACTTTACCGTTCTTCGCACCAAGAGGAAGTTTGGAGATCGTGCTTTTGCTGTCTCTGGACCCAGAGAATGGAACAGTCTCCCAGCTACAATCCGTCAATGTTCATCTGTTACGCAATTTAAATCAAAACTAAAAACTCATCTATTCTCATTACACTATGACTAAGAACACAGCGCAAACGCGCTTTCGTGCAAGACTTGTCTTGTTAAAGCGCGCTATAAATGTCTAATTGTATTGTATTGTATTGTATATATTTCACAACCGGAGGCAAATTCAGAAATAGAATTAGAGAAAAATAAATTCATGAAAAATTTAAAAAATTTCTTACAGAAATATTTGCATGGCAGTGCTGAAGCATACTTAATATTGAGCAGAGCTTAAATTTAACAGATTTGGCCTAATTTTTTTTACTATGTGAAACACATACAACTTTGATTCCTAATTATTTACAACTCCGTTACGTACTAAATACACATTACAATATACCGCCACTGTTTATAATTAGTGATAAATTAGTATCAAGTGTGCATTTAATTATTACACAGAAAAAAAATAATTTTGACGACAAATTATCTACATGTACCATTAAATAAATTCATTTCAATAGAAAAATAATGTAACGGAGTTGTAGTAACGGAGTTGTAAAATATTCATAATTAGGTCTCCATGCTTACCGGGCGAGTTAAAATATAAAAAATACTTAATTTATAGTGGCCAGGCTGTCAGTTTCAATATTATTTTTGAAAGAAAAAATTATATATATACGCAAAATGCAATAATTACAGTCACGGAGTTGTAAATCTTTTTTATACTATAACATTACCTGATAAATTTTCGAAAATTGTCAACAGAAGCAAACATCCATATTGATTTCTTTTTGGTAAAATCAATGCAGAAATGTTCTCTGCTATCGAAGATGTCAATTAAAAAAATTGAGTTTTCAATTTATTCTATAGATGGCGGAAACCCATTCGTAACGGAGTTGTAAGCAATATTTGAAGACAGAGGGTTTTATTTATTTATTAATTATTTAGTTCGTTAATAAGGTAATAAAAACCAAATGGAGCAATGGATATAATTATGTAAGTTAATGATCTAAAAATTATAAAACATCATTTCAGCGCTTCAGCTGTTACCCTAACATAATGTTGACCCACCATTAGAAAGGACAATGCAATTTCGGGTTAAAATTGGACTTTATAATTTCTTTTCTCATACTAATCATCTAAATAATATAACAGAAATAATTTTTTATAACTAACTTATGCCCTATGATGTAAGAAAAATAAAAAATTATTATTTTACACTGTGTGTAAGCCGCCGAAAGAAGAAGACGGAAATTTATCTAATTTGCCTCCGGTTGTGAAATATACCCATCTATCTAATAATCTAATAATATAAAATAATTAACAAAGGTACCGTACACAGTCGCATACAACAGTGGTTTTGAAACTTTTTGGACCAGAGACTCATACTTTTTATAGGCATAGCTCGCGCATACAAGTATTCAATTTCTCACTCAAAATTTAAGCAAAGAATAGCAAAGTAGGCCTACAACTATTTCTGGGTGCATAAATGGTAATCAATTCTGCACCCAATGTTATGTTTTGCGGCAGCATATAATGTTATTTCAAATATGAAAGTCAAATGGTTTAAATTTGGTACCAAATTACTTTTATTTGTTAATAAAGAGAAGGTTGAATTGAAACCATAACATTATTATTAGTTCGTGTTAATTTCTGTTACACTTTCGGGCCCCACATAAGGGGCCCGAAAAATCACAGGTTTTACTGTGAGATTTTCGGGCCTCCCCACTAATAGGGGGTCCGAAAATGTTACATATATGTCGCAGAAAACTAAGTTTGTACCATTTGACTTTTATATTTTATTTTTCTGATAAAAGAGAAGATCTAATTGAAACCATAATAAGCCTATTAAAATTACGATGTCTTGTTCATGCTAATTTTCTAACATTTTCGGGCCCCCTGTTTGAAATGCGCTGTGAGAAAGGAAACTCGTGCGATACCTCGCCGGGCCCTCGCCCATATAGTGGGATAATTATGTGGTCGCTCTTGGCGAAACCGCCGATGAGTCGCATCGCAGCTACATGTACCTGGGTAACAAGATTGCCCAGTGGTTATTTTGTAGCGATCAAGTATTATTTTCATACAGATCAACTTGTTCGGCTAATTGATTTCTAACATTATCATTCATGCTGAGGAGCGCTTTCAAGAGGAACTAAAAACGCGCTATACAAGCAATTATTAATGTAATATTAATTATCTAAATGCACAAAAATAGTTAATATTACATACATACATGTAATGAAGACATACTACAATTGGTGGACGAAAAAAGATCCATGATAGGGATAATACGAAGCCGACAAAGAAAATGGTTGGGCCACAGCATGAGGGGAGATTCCCTTCTAAGAATTATAATTGAGGGAAGAATGGAGGAGAAGAAGACACGAGGAAGACCGAGAATGATGTTGTTGGACTGGATGTTGGAGGAAGATTACAGCAAACTGAAGGAAAGAGCCAGAAAACGTGATGAATGGCGAAATTGGACGTACGAACCTGCCTAGCAAGGCAGAGAACCAAAAGAAGACATGTAATGCAAAAGTGAGATTGCGTGTACATGTCGTGGATCTTAACATGTGATTCGCAAGAAAATTCCAATAGTTCTATGTCACAGATTACCACCATCTACCGTTAAAATATTTCGTGTTTTAGTCGAATCTAATCTAAATCTCTATAAGCTAATTAATTATTTGTTATGAATCCTATTTATTATTTTGCTAAACTACAAACCGTATTACTACAAATTCATGTATGTTGATGATGCGAAGTTGATTCTTGTCTATTTTGATACAGATTTAGATGAATGTTCGTGGAAACCGGGAATTTGCAATTCCACTCTGCAATACTGCACCAACACTGTTGGCAACTTCACCTGCAACTGCGCACTAGGCTATATGAAAAACAATGATGAATGCACTGGTAATTGGCTACACCCGTCAAACACTATTTTAAATTAAATTCATGTTGTTAAAGTGGAAAATAGTTCAATCCAATCCGAACATGTCAGTCATTCAAATGTCCTACATAACATAGGCCAACTAATCTTCTAATGTTCTAATATTGCCTATAGGCAATATTAGAACAATAAAATGTCAATGTCTTAGGTAGCAAATGTGAATGCTTTGTGCACGTTCTATGTTTCTTCTGTAGCATCCAGTTTTCAAGTTTTCATACATTTACGGGACTACATTAACTATAGACAATATTATAATGATACATTGACTATGCTTAAAGATAAATTACAATATCAGGCAACTGACCCATTAATATGTATTGTGTCTTTTGGAACATTTTCTGAGCAGACCTTGATGAGTGCGCTTCGATGAATGACACCTGTGACAAAACAACGCAGAACTGCAATAACACAGTCGGCAGTTATCTTTGTACCTGCAAGAATGGATTTCAAATGATAAACAAAAGCCTTGTCAATAAATGCGAGGGTAATTATTAGATACATGCCTATATAAATTTAAATGCACAGTAAACTGGAAGAGTCACTAGTGGCGTAACCACGCACACACGTGGCACACACGATGTCGCTGCCGCAATGCATCCCCTCATTGCATCGTGGGTCCTATCAGCGGTTTTAATATCCAGTTACAAATGCGTGTACTTTAGCTCATCTGACTGAGATGTCAACCAAATTTATGTATCAGAAGTCGTGAGTTCCAATCCCGTATCAAATCATTTTTATTTCAAAATAAAATTGTAGCAAACGCTATAATAGACATTAATTATTTAATTGATTGTTTTCTTTCCAAACAAAATTTTAATTTAGGCCATTCAATTTTGACTACACTTTAAATTATACGTGTAAAAATAACAAGTTCCTGACTTTGTGAACAGCCATCCGCCGCATTACTTCGAAACGAATGCTCAATAATAGATCCATCGAGCAAGAAATGAGCGACAGTCGGACATCTAAGCAGATACAATTAGTTACATGCCTCCAAAATGACTTAGCGTTTGTTTAGTAAGGATTTCAGTAAGAGTTTTAATATACGTTTGTAGCATGTGCTCAGTGCTGTTTAGCACTGAGCGCATGCTACAAACGTATAATAAAATGTCTGTCTTAGTGTCTGTTTGCATGTCTGCTTGTCTGTCCGGATGTCTTTCCATCCGTCTGTAAATGTATATCTTCGAAATTTATCAACGCCACACAAATAGCCGCGACAGGGAGACCATTTTATTCACCTTAGCTATAGCCTACACACACATGTACATGTATAATTGTAATTGTACACATGCAGGCGGAATGCAGCCATTGGTTCTGCTTTGTGTATAATATTATTTTAATATCTTCACATTATTGTGGCAGCAATATCGATGGCTGCAGCTGACAATGGAAAGGAAGACCGGAGCACTTGTATGTTTTGTTCTCACGCAGATACACATGTACATATACAATTATACATAATGTTGGTTTATTATCGTAAATGCATAAACACCTTTGGAATAGACCTCATAGTTGTTCTCTGCATATAATATAATTTTTATATTTTCACATTATTATGGCAGCAATATCTGACAATGGGAGGACATTTGCTGGAGCTGCGGTTGGTTCTGTTCTTGGATTACTTGTGATTGTTGCCATCGTGCTTCTGGTGCTTTTTCTTAAAAGGTAATTGTTTTCATTTGCCATGCGCTTATTGAATTACAAGAGCAATGTACTATACTACTCACATAACAACTTAACAGCCATTCAGAGCATGGTTACAATTCGTTTCACGCGTGCAGTATGTCCTAACATCCGGAGTCCCCTGTAAGATTGTCTCCAGCATAGACTCTTACGGCAAGCGCTTCTAAATGTGAATTCAATCTCTGCACTGGTGATATATTGACACACAGTGACTACCCAGGAACTTTTGCTGCATCTCCATGGGAAAGCTTTCCAGCGAGAGGTTATCTGGCCACAACATGCAGCAATCAAATCGCTTTGAGTCAAATCAACGTATGGTTTGTTAGATCACATTTTAATTTGTAATACTGACGTTCGTACAAGCACCGCCCTTTGAAATGTAGCTGCTACTTATATTTTATATAAAGAAATAAATTCACTAAGCTGTAGAATTATATGTTCTGCAGCGAAATTGGGTAGAGGCTAGGGTGGTCGCATCTCTAATGGAAAATTTTCAACTTCAGTTGTTTACTTTTGCCAACCCGGCATTCCATGCCAATTGGTTTAAAAGTAATGTAGCCCAAAAATTAGCAGGATCGAACAATATCTAGGACTGGCACAACGTCTTTGAAATTTTGACTTTTACAAATAATTTTCGTCATTTCGAGTATAAGTATTTGTTTAGCATTTTTGGACCTATGTTTAGTTTTCAACAGAAAGGCTGGATGATTTGACTGAAGCACAACAAAAAATAATTTCTACACTGTTTATGTTCTCGTTGATTGTTTATTATTACATTTTTATTGGCATTTTAGTGGTATTTGATCCGTGAGTTCCTGAGACCGATACCCCAAATCTATTCGAACAAGCATGCACAAAAGGGTGCAGTTGGAAAAAGCGAAAATTAGAAATTCGAAAAATAATAGCAACCAAAAGTTGCCTCTAATGGCATGGATCAAAAACTGTTCAAAATTTCTAAAATTAATGCCTTCCGCCCCCACCAGAGGGGCCAAAGTTACGAGACAAAGCGTTTTTCGAGAAAATTGTAGGTTTTCTTGTAAAATATTCTAATTTAAAACTAATTAACTACCATTCAATATACCGCTAGATAGAGCTCTTAAAACTGAATGAAATGATGTGTTAATTTTCAGAATATCCCCATATTTGTAGAAGTTATTAACTTTTTACCATTTCCTCAATAATAATAATAACTCTAATAAATAATTTTAACCACCAATCAGTGTAATCACTAGTAACCAGGCATGCAATAAATGTCATTGTGTTATAATCTGGACCTACTACAGGCAGTTGAATTTATTCCTGGTTTAAATGTTCACTTTTCAGAGTTGATTACAACTAATATGCTTACTGTTCGAGTGTTCCTATATGTTATAGGTGTTAAACTTTGATGGTGTTGTGCCAGTCCTAAATATTAAAAAATTTTCATGCAATTTTTTTGCGATGTTTCTGGAGGGAATGGAACCAAATGGAACCTTGGCGAGCAGTAGGTTCAAACTTGTATTTTTAAGAACCACCCTAGTAGAGGCGTTATCAATGGGTAGGATAGATGACACTTTGTTTTTACAGAAGACGACTAAATGAAAAGTTGGTTAACCATAATCAAGAGTTGAAAGATTTACCTAACTCATCTCAAGGTAATTCTTCACCATTAATCAATGCATAACATAAGAATAATAATATCTTTTCTTTAATCAAGCTCCTGGCAAACACACTGCGCTGTACATTTACATGCTATGACAATTAAGCAATTCACGAGAACACAATTAAATGACAGAAGACATAAATCTTAACTACTAACAGAACAGACAGCCGGCAATACACGGCGCTAATGGCAGCCTACAAAGCATGTCCGCCCTACGGGACTCGAACTCGATACCTCTCGCTCTCTATGTCAGTGTGTTATCCAATGCGCAATCGGGCCCCATACTAGTAAATCAGTTCATTAAAATTAAGAGAGGAGTTTAGTCGCGTCGTACAATCTATTACAAGTCGCTGATACTGAAATAAAAAAAAAACAACTATTAAAAATTGAATGTACGCCTATAGAAATTAATAACAGGCAATATTTCATCAGCATAAGCGTTTCATTCCTATTTTTTATATTAATGTTGAAATAACTTTAGATAATCTACATCGAGATCGAGCATCGAGCCTTTATGCAGAAATCACAAAGGTAGACATATACGAAGAAATTGGACCTACGACTGGCAACGCATTGAACACACTGCACAACAAACTATCTGATCCAGATAGCATACAGCAGGAATTTCAGGTCAGTGTGAGAGCTTTGTAAACAGTCAATAATCGAGTCCAAGTAAAAATTATCGCTTAAGCAGGCATATGACTAAGAAAATAAGCTGTTAACCGTACCATTGACAGACACGGGGTATGAAAAAACCGGTCCTTAATGCTCAATAAATATATAAAGCGCTTGAATGTAAGACTTAAGTTTCGTCTGCATCACGTTCCTCGTGTAAGTTTATTCATCTGTCGCAGTGAGAAACTCTTTAGACTTAGACCGAACTAAATGCGTTCTATTGGTTTCGCTTGAAAAGGACCACCTGTAGATGTCCAGAGCATTATTATATATTAAGCGCACTAAAAGATTTTACCTTGTACATCAGCTCTGAATTTTATTGACCGTTTATCGCGAAGAAGAACCGACGAAAACGACGATTTAAGGCGTCAACTACAATGGTAATAACTCACACGAAAAGAAAACTACCTTTTTACAGTTTAAATAGTTAAGCGGATTGTTGGAATAATTTCTGTATTTTATCTCCTGGCGTTAATGGATCCTCGTGTTGAGAAAGAATAAAGAACGTGCCCTTTAGGGATGTTGCTTAACTCGATGTAATATTTTCAGAGCTGCACTAGTGGATACCTCATGATATTACTTAATTAAACTTAAAGCGGTAACGCCGTGTTTATTTGGTTTACAGAGCGTGGATTTCCAACCAAATGATTTCTGTGAACTTGGAACCAGAGGCGAAGTCAAGAAGAAGAACAGATTTATTAATATAATTCCATGTAATGCTTTATGACTATTATACTTGCGTATGGCGTTAAATATACTGAGCAAATTGAATCACGTGAACAGTTTATACCTAAGTATTAGAACACCAATGAAAGCCACGGCTCAGTCAAACCACGTAGGTCTAGTGTACCCAGTTTATTTGTCAAATTTACGATTACAACTTTATCCATGTAAGTCAGAAAATGTTTTTGGGCAGATGCAGTAAGATGAAACGTCTAGTCTAAATTATTGGAGCACAAATCAATGCCAAGGTTTAGTTGCACTGTGTTTTTTACCAATAATAGATTAGTACAAGCCGATATCATGATAATAATCAAACTAACCCTAAATGTAAGTTCGCTGCACTATCACATCCCATTATATTATGGAACGATTGTTTCTGTCTGTCTTTGTTGTTTTCAAATGTCTCACTTTGATATTAATGAGAAACCGGACGGATTAAAATTTATCACCGTATGATAAATACAAAATATGATTGAATTGTTTGGTTTTCAAATCTGATTTTTTAAGTTTTCTTATTTGCCTACTATTTTTAGACGAGTCAAATCGAGTGGTTTTGTCAGGCACAAATGGCAAAGACACTTCTCGATACATCAATGCCAGCTATATTCAGGTAACATTTAACTAAACTGTTGCATCGCAAATACTTAATCTGAGATCAGCCAAATTTCAGTTGTAAAATATCTTGAACATGGGAAATTTTTTCTTGCCGAACAATGGTAAAGCAGCTCGAGTCTGGAACATTTGGATCTTGTACGCCGCCTCAATCTACCGACCGACAGGCAGTGAATGCCTGTTCTACGTACACCTTGCACCTCGGGTGCGCGTCGTCTTCTACCAATGAGAGGCAGCTCGGTCGCGGCGTCTTTTTGTGCTACGAACGCTGTCACCTATTGTATGTCCAATTGTCCATCCTATCTCCCAACTTGGTTCAGAGACTCTGAACACCCATTCCTCCATCAGTCAACTGTCGACAAGAATATGTTAGTCGACCCTTCATCTGTGCATGGGCCCACCACTGGCGACTCTTCTAGTTTACTGTCCATTGTTTCGCTAACTGATGCACTAATCTAGTTTAAATGCCATTCAACATTATAACGAACGGTGCTATGTTATGATTGCCAAAATATAATTAGAATATTCATTATTTGAACAACTTGATTGAAAATGTAACATATCTTGAACTACTTCAATTCTCAAAATAATGTGAAAGGAGGAAGTTGACAATATGCGAGCAACCTGGTTCGGTACAATCGTCAAAAGTGTCGTCATTATCTAATTATTTTTTGATAATTAATTTATTTCTCACACTAACCGCAAGAATTTCTTACTCGTAACAGGAGCATCATGACTCATACTCCGTATTTATTTTTGACATTAAAATATGTTTTAGGGCTACGACAATGCGACCAAGTTCATTGCAACACAAGGTATCTGTTCAGCCTTTCTTCCTAATCTCTGACACCATACAGTTCTTTAAGTAGGCCCAGATACTACTGAACTAATACATTGACATTAGATTAACTTAACCGTTATAATCTGTCTACACTGTGTCCACGATAAAGTAGAACACTAGACTTTTTGAAATATCTTGGTCAATTGTAGTATTATAGGTACTAAATTTGGCGCACTTGAACTTCAGTCTATTCTATCTATACCCTGGACACAGTGTAGTTTCCATCCTATTATTAATCTACACGAAACAGACATTCCTGTGGAAGAATAGATTTTGTACATTTCTGGTAAGAACTCTTCAAGATATTCTCCGCAAGCATTTTACTTTTGAATATAAGAATTTTTGTTGCTGGGCAGTTTTAACAATTCAAATAGAATCATTCCTTCTAGGACAATTATCCGCAAGCAACTGAAGCGAGATAAATTACTTGACCTATGGTTTAAAAATTTCAATAGGTCTATTATTTCTGGTCGGGGGAAGGGCCATTTCGCATGGATATTCGACTAGTTGAAGGCCTACGGAGGAATGTTTTCTGACTTGATGAGGCATGCGACAATACTTCTGGTTTTGTTTTAACGTACAGGTCCTCGCGAAGAGACTTTAAATGATTTCTGGAGAATGATTATTGAAAACCGCATTCATCTCATTGTCATGCTAACAAATTTAGTGGAAAACAACAAGGTGTAATAAACCATTTTTTCTCATAGCATATTATTCCTTTAAAAAGTTACACATTTTAAGTACAATAAAATTGGTGTAACCTTATGCCTATAGTGAGCATTATTTTAGCAATGTGAACTGAGAATGTTTACTGCATTTGCTTTAGCAGCAGAAATATTACCCTTAATATGCTCCACTGTTTTACGTTTATGAAGCGTAAGAGCGATGTCTATAATACTGTCGTACAATACATTACCTACGATGATGATGATGATGACGATGACGATGATTGTGATGATGATGATGATGATGATGATGATGATGATGATGATGATGATGATGATGATGATGATGATGGTGGTGGTGGTGGTGGTTGTGGTGGTGGTGGTGATGATGATGATGATGATGATGATGATGATGATGATGATGATGACGACGATGATGATGATGATGATGAGTTCTCTGCCGAAGGTAGGTCCATTGGCTTTTACGGGAATGAAATGAGCGAGGTGGTTTCCCGTTGCCTTCCTCACAGACAATTGTGGGTGAGCAACTTGTCCAAGATCGTTACGCGTTGGCTTGAGGTAGATTCGACGGCTCCAAGGCGCAGAACATTCCGCTACACCACTCATTACCTACAACACACTCCAATCTACCAAGCCCTCCTATCTTCGTTAGTAATTCACAATCCAACCACGTTGTCAGCCCGATTCTCTTCCCTCTTCATGTTTCTCCGCCATTCCGACACTTCATCCATGAAATGTTGCGATCCGGATATCGATCCATGTAGCCATAGCTATTCGACCTCTCAAGAATAAACTCTCGCAAGAATTCAAGAAATTTGTTATACTTCTTACGAACTCACTAAAACCTCACCTATATGTACCACTTCACATGTCTTTAACTCAAAGCTGAAAGGACTTTTCTTTCACAATTCCTCTCATGATTCTCCTCTTCCTCTTACCTCTGTCACCGCTTCAATTCTAAACACCATTCACCTTAGCCGGCTGACGGGATCTTGATCTCTGGATCTTGACCGGGAGCCCACTTTCATCATATTCGTTTAATTTCAAAATAATCCAGTTGACAAAAACGCAACAGGTTACAAGTAACACAAATTAGCTAATAGAGTCAGGCTAAAGATAATAATTCAAAACAGATACAAGTAATTATAATACAATTAATATGTATCTTTAAACAAGATTCTTGGTATGTAATTACATTTATCATTGATTGGGAGATTAAAATTATGAATTCTGGGTCGTAAGTTATATTTGATTTGCTGTGTAGGCACGTTACAAATGGTACCAGCCCGTGGGGTGAAATTTCTGCAGCCAGTTAAGCTTTAATGATCGATTAAAATGATGATCATGGACGATGACGAAGATACGATTGCGTATTCGGCGCCAGAGCCAGTCCTAGAGCCGACCAAGACGTCGACGCCAGTGGTGAAGAAGGAAAAGACGGGAACGCCCGCCGTTGAGAGACACTGGTGGGAAGATTTGGACGACTTGTCGCCGGT